>OY735236.1:28346356-28421356 GCA_963457665.1 Thysanoteuthis rhombus | reverse complement strand
TAATTTAGATGTGTTGACACAACTTAAAAAGAAAACAAATTCTTTTCCTTGGATCCTAATATCAGATCTGTTAAATAAACACTTTTAGAAATTAAATTTAGTGTATAAACCACTTGCTCATGATTGACTTATAGTTGACATTATCTATATTCTGGTCATAATTAATACTCCCACTCATGTCAACTGGTCCACAAGAATATTATCAATATCAAACTGGTCAATGGTAAAGATATAAAATGGGTGGGGTCCTGTTATAGAAGATATGCTGATGTAGTGTTTTATTTTCAACAACTGTTTGTGTCTCTGACTATTCAAGCAAAGCTTAGTAAATATTTACTGATTTGATAATATATTGCTGGCTCTGCTCAACCTTTTGTTGCATTAAATCTGTGAGGGCTGTGCCCATTCCAAAGGTGCATGTTTGGAACGGACGGGACTTTATAGTGCGTGGTGACGCAGCCTGCTATGTAGAATGAATTTCCGTCTGTCATACAAAACTACGGCTTCAAAGTATTTCAGTTACTTCAATTCAGCATTGGCCACTTACATATCTAATATCAAAATTTATATCTATAGTTTCAGAAAGATATGATACGTAATTTTTAATTTTAAAAAATTTTTTTATTTTATCCTGTTTATTTTATTTTTTTTTTTTGTATCATGTTTCTTGGGAACCGCTGATGCAAACAATTTCACATGACTCTGCAATGCCTGGTGTACTGACTAATATATATGGCAATATCAGCTTCGTACAATGGCCCGTTCTTGAGTTATCTTGGTGCATACACCCACACGCACGCCCACAGAGATTTTTTTTCAATTATAGTTTGATTATAAAGACATAATATTAATGTTTGTGGTTGATAATGAGTTACAGTGATTTGAGCTTGAATTCCTTTTAAGCGGAAAATGTGAAAAGAGATTGCACAGACATTTAAGTTCTGACTAGGATTTCTTTCAACCTGATTCTACATGCTTTTCATCACAGCCACTCACTATCAACTATGACTGTTAGTAAAAAGTGAAGACTGGGAAAAAAATTATGAGCTAGGGAGAATCACTCTCATCCCTTTAGGGCTGGGCAGTATATCGACTTTATACAATATACCAGTATATTTTGTAACATGGTATAAGATTGAGCAATACCATCTATACTAATATGGCCATAATGATGCCAATCTAGCTATTTTTGAGCAAGATCTAGCTGCTTTTTTCTTGGACTTGCCTGCAGTCTAGGAGCAAGACAACTGATTCCAAATCGGGGAGTGGGGTCCCCTTGAGGCAGTTTGACTCCCAATATGATGTCCTTCTGGCAGCTTCTGCTTTCCTCAGTGCTACATCAGCAAAGGCGAGAGGAGTATTCTAATGAGTGATTATCCCAAGATCTCTATATGGTTTGTCTAGACGTATGCGGCCTGAAGGGACACTCCAGTGTCATTCCATTGTCTGTGTAGACAGAACGGAGGCCATTCATTCACTTTGATCTTAATTTTAGTTGCCTTTCATCACAACTACTCAGACTGTCAGTCTACAGCTATTAGTATACCGCACAGATAGGAAAAAGTTCTGCGTGAGACTTGATGAAGAGCAAATAAAATGAAATAAGAAAAAAAATCCTCATTATCAGTTTTTTATTGTCCGTCATTGGATATAGATCTTCCCCAGGATTCACCACATCTCTTTATTGTCGGCGTCGTGGAGACAATATTTTCTGAACCTGTCCAGATGTCTTGCCATCTCATATTCTGCCGGCCTCGGTTGTACATTTGATCTCTGGACATCCATGTGGTGAGTCGTGATGTCCATCTGTTGTCTGCCATTCTTGGAACACGACCGGCCCATTGCCATTTAAGTTTTCTAGTAGATACTGTCTCGGACTCCTGTTTTTCCTCTAATATACTGTGTTGTCTTATGGTCTTTCCATGAGATGTTGAGCATGATTCTCTCATGTGCACGTTGCATGGTCATCAGTTTGCAGATCAGTCTCTTGGTTAGGTTCAATGTTTCAGCTCCTTAGGTGACTATTGGGAGGATGCATTGCTTTATCCAAAAAATAAAATGCGACTGCATAGCCGTCTATAGTTTGACTGTCATAGACAGCTACTTTATTTTTTGATACTTATAAAAGCAAATGAACAGATGTTGAAAAAAATTAGGTATTCATTGGGTAATTATCTACATTTTTGTACTTTTATTAAAATCAATCAGGGATTCTGCTCATGGATGTAACATGTTTCCTTTGTTCCCTTTTTTTATCAGAAATCTGCAATATAAATATAAACACGTGCATATCATAATAGGATTCAACTAACAAACACATCTTTGATTCATTCTAATGAATGCATATTTAGTGACACAACCAATATTAAAAGCATACATTTTTATGTATCACAAATTGATGTCTAATTGCATTGCTTTTGGTTTTACTATTGAAAAACATATATAGTGATGCAACAAATACTAAAAACTTGTATCTCAGAAAAGATTTTGGACACTAAATGTTTGAGTATAAATTTTCAAACTGAATAATTAACCTCAGTGAGACTCCATTAGTTGACCTCACTAACCTAATATTGTCCTATTCGAGATACAAATCGGAATTTAGTGCAAATTGATATCTGGATGCATTCCTATTGGTTTTACAATCAAAAAAACATTGCAAATCATTGATTAAATGGTAGATATTCATAAATTGAGAGGATTTATTGAACAAATGCTTCATAATTTTCAATCTCTCTAAATAATGATCACCTGTATAGTGACTTGGCAAATACCAAAAAACATATGTATAGAAATTTGTTACGATTATTTTACTACAAAAATTGTAAATCATTTTACTATAAAAATTTGTTGCATGTATTGGATATATATATTGTACCATAATAACAAAGTATATTTGAAACAGTAAAAACACTGAAGAAAATTACATGAATTACGTTGACAGATATTGGGAAATAGATTACTGAGGTGGCACACAGTAAAAGAAAAGAAATCTTCCGAAAGTTTTTTAATGTTTAGTGTTTAAAGCTGTAAAACTTTCCAAACACACACGCACACACACATATATATATATATATATATATATATATATATATATATATATATATATATTACATATTATATATTTTATATATATATATATATTATATATTATTTATATATATTATATATTATATATAACTTGTGATATCATTGGTAATATTTATTGAAGATTATTGAATGTAAAAAACTTCCATTTGATCAAATAATTTCATAAATAGTAACACAACAAATACAAAATACATGTAAAGAAATTCATTCTTTGTATTTGAGACCAACAGAACTCTCTAGTGATAACTGTCTTCTGGATGAAGCACCCAATTTTGAGTATTACTTTCACACACATCAGTTTATAACCTTGGAATTCTAGTACTATACAAGGAAATTTCATGAACAATTTTTGCTTTGGTCAAGGTATTGATTTTAACTCATTCACTGTGGATGACCAAAAATTTCAGTCAATACAGTTTTATTGCACCACTGTGAATGACAGAAATTTCAATCAATCACACAATGGACCATTTCACTTGAATTTACAGATAACTTTTTCTGGTTATATTCTAGGTTTCTCTGTCAGTAACATTAAGTGGAAGGTTTCATTGTTTACGGGGAAAACAAACTGTTCAGTTTATTCTATGCCACCCTGGATAATCAAATTTATCACAACATCCAGGACAGGGCACCTGAGTTGCACCTGCTGCTGTTATTGGGTTAACTTATTCAGGCCTGGAGTGCATGTAAGCACACTTCAAAATCATGTGACCATTTTTAATATGGCTACTATTTTGAATATATAATGAGGTCACATGACCATTATGCTTGCCATAAATGAAATCCATATCTTATGACCTTCAAAATAATATATGACTTCCCAGGTTTTCTTAGAAAATGAGAGAACTTGAACCAATCCATTATGTCCTTGCATTGTAATCCTCCAAAAAACAACCTGGCCTGAATAAGTCGATGAATAAATATCTTTTGAAGTCAATGGGGTGGCATACTATTCTATCCTTTTCAATAAGTTAGGCATTTATTGGAATTCACAGCTGAGGCATGTGTTGAACAGCTTTTTGTTTATAAATTCCTGTAACAATGAATCCAATATAATCAATAGGAACTGAATCTTCTGGACTACATAATTATTTTTTTTCATTTATTGCTTTTATTCTGGGTAGTTCAAAATTGTTCCTGTTTGGTCATCGCATATTTTGTCTATCATTGTTTTCCACGCCTCTCTGTCTCTGGTTAGTAGTCAGATTTCTTGAAGGTCTTTCTCTGTGTCAATTTTATGCCTTCAAAGGCAGAAAAAAAGAACTTTCTTATGAAGCTCTTTGCATTTGTGGAAGTAGCTTTGTGAAGTCTTTTAGGTTTTATCACCCTCTCGCCCTCTCTCTCACCCTCTCTCTCTCACCCTCTCTCTCTCACCCTCTCTCTCACCCTCTCTCTCTCACCCTCTCTCTCTCACCCTCTCTCTCTCACCCTCTCTCTCTCACCCTCTCTCTCTCACCCTCTCTCTCACCCTCTCTCTCACACCCTCTCTCTCACCCTCTCTCTCACACCCTCTCTCTCACCCTCTCTCTCTCTCACCCTCTCTCTCTCTCACCCTCTCTCACCCTCTCTCTCTCACCCTCTCTCTCTCGCCCTCTCTCTATCTCACCCTCTCTCCCTCGCCCTCTCTCTATCTCACCCTCTCTCCCTCGCCCTCACTCTGTCTCTCTCTTTCACTTCAATCAGTTAGAGATGGTCAGTCAAAATGTGTTTCTTGTTTGACTGAAAGGAAAAAAAACCTCATACCTTGCTCAACATCCAATCTCTTACTAACATCTTGATTGAAGCAAAAAGTCTCAACCACAAACAACACAGTTTTGTTGACAATCCTAACCCCTTTACGAAGATCAATAGTCTTCCAAAAGCTATTGTTACATTGGCGGTTCTTTTCAGGTGTATTGAATTGGCTTTGTATAAATCATATTACAAATGTACTGTGACTGAATGTTTTGTAACCTGGTTAGTACAAAATTTACACTAGAAAAATTCTAATTTTTATGGCAATTTTCTGTCACTCCCATTTTTTCGTTTCATATTTTCATGATGTTCAAATAATACAAATAAAATAAACACTTGAGAAATAATTCATTTTGTATCATATGATACATATATATAGTGTATAATTTTAATTTATGCTTAGTGAATAAGATGAAAGTAATCTAATTTAGTCATGGCTGAATGAGAGATTTTGTAATAAAGACTTGGGGGGGTGAATGATACTTTAATAGTATAAGAAACACCGGTAGGCATAGGTCAGTACAAGTGTGTCATGAGTGTTGTATTACTACCAATGAAACATATACATTGAGCACCTATTTACTAGAATAGTCAGCTTTTTATAACAGATGTCATGAAGATATTGACTGAAAAATACTCAACTGATGATTCTGTCTCTCACCTTACCTTTCTCACAAAATCTGGCCCCATTCACAGACCTTTATTCCTTTTTTTGGTCATGTCTTTTATTCTCTCCTTGGGAACTCCTCTCTCTCACCCCTCTCTCTCACCCCCTCTCTCACCCCCTCTCTCACCCCCTCTCTCTGTCTCTCTCACAACACTCCCTTTTCTCTCTCTCTCTCTCCTTTACCTGTGTGTTCCTTATATTTCTATTATTAGTATTATTATTTGTATGAATTTGGATCAATAGAAGAACTTCAATGAAAAAGAAAACCTGTTATTACTTCATGAATGCTGAAGGCTGATGTATTAATTTTATTCAGTTAAAGAGAGATGTGGCCTAATCGTGTCAGATGATCACTGAAGTTGAGCAACGTTTGGCCTGATCAGTACCTAGATTAGGGTGTCCCAAAAATAAAGAGTAATTTTATTTTATATTTTTTCCCCTCAGAAATTTTATCTGACACTTCAGTTTCATTGTATGATAAAAATCCATGAATAAAATATTCTGGAAAAATATTGAATTTTAGCAATGACTCAAGAAGTCTGAAATTTGAGCAATTCACCAAAATATTAGGTATCGGCTAATATATTTAATATTTTCCTTAAAATTTGCGCATCTTATCAGGGCGTTAGCCTATGCTCTCACTAATTCTTGATAAAAACTTAATACATTTACCACAATTCTTAGGCCAGTTTTTGAACCAAAGTGACCTTTTTGTCTGTTTTTGTTGGCTTTTTGAAATACCAAAATGCAGACCTTAGAAAACTTCCTGAAAATGGTGGGGAAATCGAATTTCCTGGCCAACACCCTGCTTATGTGTCTCACTTTTAGTTTTAGTCTTTTTATCATTTAATTTTAAAAGGTAAACAGGTCAAGAGAAATACGTTTAGGTGTATTTCATTCACTTAAAGACCTATCTCATTACTCAAATGGAGAGCTGAAGATTTTTCATAGTTTTTAGAATTGAATTGACTTTATATTTCTAATTTTCAGCCATATTTTTTCCCTCTCAGTTTTTAGCCATTTTTGGCTTTATTAATATAAAAATATAATCCCCATTCAATGAAAAGGCAAGACATGCTATGAAAAAAATTTTGATCATATCACTGTTTCTACTGAGTGACTAACAAGACCTGTTTTGTTTTTAATCATCATTTTGAGTTTCTACATCTTTGCTGGGTCTCTGACCTTTTCCAGTTCAATTTTTGTACAATGCAAAGCCTTATCGCAGTTGTCTATATTTGCTTATAAATGAGTTTGTCACAATCTAAGTATATTCACTATTGCCTTGTGGAATATGATACAGGTTGTATCATTTACGAATTACAGCCCTTTGTTTTGGGCTTTTTCTGGACAAATTGCATCTGACAACAACATTCCATTTCAATCTGAAAGATAAACAATAGATATACTGTTACTGATTTTCTAGGTTAATCCAATGAAACAAATCTTTCTTTTTCACTTCGATGTTAAAATCTTATATTGTCTTTGTAAAACTTGAGTTTTTTGTTTATAAATGGAGATGTAGGTTAATTAAAGTCTGGGAATATCTAATTGTTTATATGGCCCAAGCATTTGAATAGAAGCCATCTGTCCAGAAAGTATCAGGCCATTTTCAATAACTGGAAAACTGGTTGTTAAGACTTGATGTAACTTGGCAAACAATCGGAGGGAACCCTACTTTATATACATGAACACTCTCTCTTGAGGTTAATTGGTTTGCAAGGAGAAGCCATTGGGTGATCTCCTGTACAGTGTCACCATGATCAATAGTCATTCTTCACACCTGGTTCGGGGGTTTTGGGTGAAACATTGCCTCTACCAGGTTTTGTCCATATTTGGCATCCTACAACTTCTGGCTTTTTACCAAAACTAACATCACTGTTGAGTGGGTGATTTCAGACTCTGGATAAGATTAAGGGAAAAGTTATTTTAAAAAAAGAAAGTAATGTTGGATGAATTTGCTGAGAAGTAATTGTGATCATTTAGAGAAGAAATACAAGAAAGCTAAAAAGAAAGAATTCGCTTTCACAGTCAATAATTGAACAAATGTAGCATTAAAATTCATGAAATAAATATGATCAAAATAAATTCTATTGATGACATCACTGGCATTTTCCATTGGAAAAAAAACTAAAATATAGTAAAGAAACGTCTGGCTTCAGAAAAAGTTCAATGTTATTGATAAACCCGTTAAAATAGGGCCAGAATAAGGTAAAAAAAGCTTCTTTTTTTTTTCTCCTTTTCTTATACAATGTTTTTAGAAAGGGCCCAGTGGAGTACTGATAGCAATTTTCAAGTCTGTAGACAAAACGGTATGGCCAGGAGTGCCAGAATACACATATATATGCAATGCTCTTCCATAGGAATAGAGCACTCTGGTGGATGGGGAATTTATCCATAAATAAATATATCGCTTAAATTCAGCCTTACTGACCATCCAGTTCCATAGCTCAGAGGTAGGATACCAGCCTCCGGGTCTGAAGCAAAGGTTTCAATCCTGCCTTGCGGTGCTGGATGGGTTAATGGAAAGTCTATTGCCACACTGAAGAGATATAATACATTGGAACAGCTGTCTGTAGATGACACAATAATATACATACACACAAGATAGAACCCTTTGCCATCTTTTATATTCATACAGGATTCTGAATGTGATCTTTGAGTAATTTCACTGTTTCCTTGTATATTCATCCTTCTGAAATTATACTAGGGCGACTGACACTTGCTAAGATTTCTTTTGAAAAAAAAATGATTTTGTTGACCCAGTAAGATAAAAATACAACACAATATCAAAACAAAAATACTGAAGATTGTGATTCTAGTATTCAAGAAATATTCAGGAAAGAGCTTTCCAAACTGTGTTGCATCTCTTTGATGTATTGTCAATAATCTCTTGGTGTGTCACATAATTTAGCGTAAATTTTGTATATCTTTCAGAAGATACTTTTCCAGCCTCTCTTGAACTGCTGGGATATTATATATTTGACTTGGCCTACAAAACTTGATTCATATGTTGCAAAGAAACTTGTTTGCAAAAAGATTGTAAAAGTTTGAATAAGACATTATATCATGGCCTTTATGAATCTTGAATCTTGGACTGTGTATTTGATGCCATATAAATTTATATGATCTCTATCAAAGTTTCTGGTTGCTTTGTTAATGACATGCCTAAAAGGTGTTAATCTCAAGCACTATAATATTTGAAAAAAAAATCCTGGCGCTGAACAAATCTCCTGCTCACACACAATCAAAAACTTGTTCAATTCCAACTCCTTATACTTTCTCACTTTTTTCTTCCCTAATGACCGAGTATCCTAACCCTGCTTTTTTTCTCTAATCAGAACCACTTCTAACCCCCACCTCTTTAAATGGAAAATATTCTTTTCACTGTGTGACCGACAGATGGAGAGAAAGTTGTGACGGACAGATGAACACATTGCTTTTTATAATGTAGATTATCTAATTCAAATTAAACTTATCTCCCTCTGGTATCTTTATTTTATTCGGCCAGTTTCCCTTCTGTTCATTTTCAAGGAGTTTATTTTGAATCAGTTATAAAAACAAGTTAGTCCTGATTGCCTCTGAAGAATTCCAGTTCTGGGAAAAGATGGATGGTGTGATTCTCTCAGGAGTAAAGAGCAGCAAATTGGGATTTAATTACTGCAATTACTTGTGTTTATATGAAGACCAAGTGATAATTATAATGTCAGGGAACATTTTGGTTTGTGTTGCAGACACCTACAGCAATGTTACTTTGTAAGCTCCTTTATCTTAGACGATCATTTTTTATGAAAATTATTCTAAACTGTCAACCAAATCTGTCGGTATAGTTTTTTTCAGTTTTTAAGTGGTTCTGGCTGGCTGTTGCTCTCTATCTATAGCTAGGGTGGTGAAAGTTTAATCATTTACTCCTTATGTCTAGAAAAAATGTTTGTGCTATTTTTTTTTTTTTTATTTTTTTTTTAGGGTTTTTTTGTCTTTTTTTTTTGTCTTTTTCTTTTAAATTCACGTCCATGGGTTTATAGTGGTAGGTTCAATTTACAATGTAAGTTTATGCTAAATTGATCCCTTAGTTTGTGTTTGGCACTGTTCATACAATTTAAAAAATTTTTTTTTATCTGGACTTTTTTAGTGATCACTGCTTATCAAATGGCCTCCGAATTTATTCATCAATCCCTCTTTTTTCCTTTTTTTTTATACTGTATGCTGGCGAAAGACATTGGTCACGTGACTGTTTCTCTTGTGACTAACTAGACCTATTGATTTTTTTTTTTACTTTCTTCTTTTCTTCTAGCATTGTGAATTTCAGTAACTCTGAATACTGAGCAGCACCTCTCACTCTAATCACACATTTTCAATCAGTTGTATATAAAAAAGCTTTTCGTAAACTGAAATGAGATTAAACGAAGCAATTGCCGTTAATTTATATGGGAAAATTTCTAACCATTCCCAGACCACAAAAATGCTGATGGTTAATTAGGCTGAGTTTCATTGGTAAATCTTTCACTTTAAGCAGTACTCTCAATGATGTAAAAAAGTCATCTCGTGTGTAACAATCTAATACACCAACAGAAGTGGGTGGGGACTCATCCAATTGAGTATTTTATCATAGTGAAATTCTAGTGAACCAGGTCTTTGCTAGAAGCAAATGTCTGTCAGATTATCTTTTCAGTAATCTAGTAATTAATCCATGTGATAAACTTTCTAAAAATAAAACAGATTGTGAATGCCCTGTGACATGTCTCAAGATAAAACCAAGAAACTCTTAACCACCAATAGTTTTGAGATTCCTCTTATTACTGCAAGGAAACTACTATAAATGGTCATAAAAGATGCTTACATTTATCAGTATTAAAAGATATGGTCATGAGTTATCATTTATTTTTTTCATAGCTGACCAAATCACTGCTCTATAGGAGCTGCAAATTTATCTATAGGGCTAACTTGGCCCCAGTATTAGCATAGGATAAGTCGGTGTTGACCTCTAAAGTTCTTAATGGTCAATTCATCCCCCAACCCATTTAATCTCCATAAAATATTATTTGCTCTCCTGTGTTACAATTGAAGTTTTTTTGTTTTTTTTTGTTTTTTTTATTTAGAAAAGAAAATTTTTTAAGTGGATGTGGACCCAACTGGGAGGGGGTTTACATGAGTGCATTCGCCAATGTCTCTTATTTAATTTTATGAAATCCCTGTTGAATACAATGCCAGGTACTCCAGCTACTATATAATAAATAAATAAATACATGGTCATTAGTAAGAAAAAAAACTTGTGTGATAAGAGAAGAAATGTATATTAACCTATTTATTAAGAAAATAGGATCATAAATAATAATTGTATAATGTTAAATATATCATAAAACACTCTCAAGTGTATATAGAATTACTTGCAATGCTTTTGTAGAGTGACATTACTTGCAATGCTTTCTATAGTACTGATCTCCTTGACTCAGTGGTAGAGTGCTCGCTGCTAGGTCATTAGACTGTTTTTCAATTCACTGCCGAATCATTACAGAGACATTAAAAATGATACTCAATTCTTCTCTGCTAAGCACTCAGCTCAAGGACTAGGGCTGAGGAGCCTCTCTCTGAGGCTAAAGGGATTTGGCCAAAACATGGATACATTGGTTTTCATGACATCGTTGAAGTTAAGCAACGTCAAGCCTAGTCAGTTCCCAAATAGGTGACCAATAGGGAATACCAAGATGAAGTTTCAACAGGCTTGGCAAGCCAGAAGTGGGTCTTAGTAACAATAACCTGTAAGAATCTAACCCCGTGACTCTCTACAATGACGGTTTAAGCAGAGAACGCTGATATATACATATATGTACTTTTTCTCTCTTCATCTTTTAACGGTCACTTTCATCGACATTCTCTCGAATCACCTCACATCCACAAAATGTACATACTTGAGTAATGAGCAATGCATTTTGTTATACATATAATAGTCCAATTCAGTCGGTAACCTTTACTTTAATTCCAGACCACTGACAATCCCTTTTGTTTTCTCGAATGTCCTTGCACAATATGCAGATTGAGTGATGTAACTTGCTAAAACAAAGTTGAATCAGAAATTGTGTAAATTAATCAAATATTTTCCCTACTGCCAGAAATATTTAGTTTAAGCTTGGCTGGGAAATTCTAGATTGGTAGTCGACTGTGGACAGAGGAAAGAAATGACTTATCCTCATCTATTTATGTTTTTATTGTTAAAAAATCTTCAACTTGTACGTGAGTTGTTGTGGGTTTGAAAAAACAGCGGCACTATTCTGTCCATCCATTTTCATTCATCTCTAATTTACTTAAGCAGTTTATTATCTGCTTCTTGCTAGGACCATTGAAGCTTCACCAGAGTTCTGTTAATTGTACATTTTTTGAAATCCTTCCTTACTCTTTGTTGCTAGTCTCTCAGGACACTGAACAAGAGGTTGCTAGTTTGAATTCAGAGTTGTCCGTCTCTTAATTGGTTGCCAACTAATGCTGAAGAGCCCAGTCTATTTACCTATAGCTGTTAGAAGAGATGGAACACAAGCTGCCACTGTTCGAGTTTGAACTCTGATTGCCAATTCCATTTTCTGTGCTGCTTACAGTTAGATCACTCGCACTTCCTTTACCGATATATGTACCAGATTCAAATGTAGTTGGCGCTAAAATATAACTCTGCTTCCTCTTTTATGGCCAGAGTTCACTGTATCACTATCTATTCACTAGTGAATGAAAGTTGTACTATCTTGCCGTACCACCCACACGGTATCACTACATCTGAGAACTTATCGGGGTTCTTGAATGGGAGGAACTGATAAGGCAAGATTAAAACTGAACAGGTCTCCTATTTCTATTTCTTTGCTAATTTCATTTTCTTCAACATGTTACAGGTCCCCTCCATTATAACACAGTTTATCATAGTGTGGTTCGCACTATAACATGGTTTGATGGTGGACCCTAAAATATTAACTTAGCTTTAAAATAACTAAAATGGCAACCCTAACAAAACTATTATAAGATGTTTGACCAAATGGACTCCAAAACATAAGGTTGGATACTTATAGTTAGAAAAACATTGTCAACAACTATATAAGAATGGTTAATGAATATCTAGGGCAATCCTTCTTAAACTATTAGAGTATCATTCACCCTCAAGTCTTTATTAAAAAATCTCATTCACCCATGATTAAATTTCCTTCTGTTTTTGATTATTTTCATCTTATTCTCCTTTGTGTATAATTTTAATTTATTGCATATCATAAGCAAAAAGTGTAAATTAACTCATGAATAAAATGAACATTTAAATGGTTCATGAATATCTTTAAGAAAGATAGGAGTGACAAATGAATTAACAGAAAAAAAATTAAAAGAATTTTTCTAGTTAAAATAAAGTTGGAAAATAAGTCACAGAACTAAATTTTTAGAAATGATATTTTGGTATTACATATGTGTATCACAAAAATTACTTTATTTTTTTCTATAAAAAAAAAAAAATCTGAATAAATTGTCTCTTTAACCCTTCATGTTGTCCCTGTATTTTCATTCACTCCCAAAATAATTTAATCCACTTGTAGGTGAATCATTCACCAGTTCAAGAAACACTGATCTAAAGAGCTATTTTTTACACGGACAAAATTAAGTAACCTTGTTAACACTACATATGAGGGAATGAAAGAGTTCTCTGGTAGTTCAGACACTTGTTTTTTTTTCTTTTTTTTGTTAGTTTGTGTCTCTTTGGTTACATCTTCATAGTCTGTTAGTAATGTTATCAGATGTTATTTTCTCCCATAATTGACTGGAAGGTTTTAGTGCTTTTTTTCATGAGATAATAAAATGAAAGATGGGGCTAGCCCTATAGAAATACACAAGGCTATCTGTGACTCAAAAGGGGTTGGTGGCAAATTGTGGGAATCTCAGTTCCAGAGCAATCTGGAATTGAGTTTGCAAAAGAGGTCATTAGTCTAAACTTAGAGAAACTTATATTTGTAACCTTGATGCTGCTCTCTTAAAACCCTGTGATATACACATCCTGTTACTTCATCTTTACATAAGATCTCATCTTATTTAGCTTTACCATGTGTCTGGAAAATATTATTGTCATATATATATATATATATATATATATATATATATATATATATATATATATATATATATTCTAGAAAGATTTACAGCTTTAAAAATGTTTTTGTCACTTCAGTCACTTATTTCCCAATATCTGTTCATGTAATTTTCTTCAAAGTTTTTTTTTTGTTATACACACACTTTGATATTATGGTTCTATGTGTAGATTTTCTCTTGTTGAGACCATCAGTTGTCTACTGAATAACTGTTCCAGGGATTTAAACACAAAACAGTTATTTTAACATGGCACCCCAGCAGTGTTAATCAAACACCACCTCCCTTTCAGCCATGATTTTAATATATAGCTTATGCCATACATTTAGTTTATTTTATACAGGGTATTATTATGTATTATACATGGATGTTATTTCACACTGAACATCATTCATTTCTTTTTTCTTTGAAACAAAAAGTTTGTTTTTGGTGTAACCTACATGAGTATTTGATGAGGGATCAGTATGTATAACAACAGGTGTGATTCATTGTTCGTGTCACTTCTATGGAGTGTTCACCCATGTGAGTATCAAATCTGTTGTATTGGTTTGAATCTCAGACTTCATATAAATTGACCTGATATATCTTTAAGAATACTCTCTATATCTATCTATCTATCTGGGTCTGAGTGGGAATCAGGGTGAAGGATATCATACAAGTAATTGAGCAACAAAAATGGAGATGGGAAAGGCATATAGTGAGAAGAGAGGACAACAGATAGATCAAACGGCTAACCAATTGGTGCCCTTGGGACAGTAAAATCAGTATAAAAGACTAGACATAAGATGGAGAGACAAGATGGGAGAGTTTGCTAATAAGACACAGAAGAGGCTAGCATAATCATATAATGGCTGATGAAGATATATGTCCACTGCTGGACAAAGGCCGTTCAAATCTAATGTCTTAGATGAGCGTGATTGCACTATTCTCTGCCATATCAGCAAACTTTTTCTATTGATAAGAGTCATTCCTAACATGGTGTACTTTCCATTGCCCTAAATGATTCAAAGTGGAGAAGAAATTACCATTAATTAACAATAGGAAAATACTTTGGGCATTTTCAGACCAAATAGATAACTTCCATGTCTGCTGATTTTACACCTAGCGTAACACCCTTACAAGCCACCTTAGGCTTTTTTCATTACCCTAGGACACATTTTATAAATGAATGCACAAAATAGAGATGAATCCCTGATGTTCAGATACAGTTCAAAGCAGTAGTGGCTTGAAGTCTTTCGTACAAGAAAAGTGGCATAAAGGCAATTTTCATAAAGTGGAAGATCCCTGTATATATATATATATATATATATATATATATATATATATATATATATATATATATATATGTGTGTGTGTGTATACACATCTCTATCTATGTAGCAGTCCATCATTATAACAAGTTGAATTTGAAAACATAAGAAAATCTCTTGCAATAATTAAAAGGGTGATCATTTGGTTCATTTCTTGTTTGTTGTGTATTGTTCCCAAACCAATAGAAACCTTTTATACTTGCCTTCTATTTAATATTCTATTAGTTAATTATTATTTTTTTTCTTTTGCAGAAAAAAGCAACTGGCCATGACCTTTTTGAACAAGTTGTCTACTATCTAGACTTGGTCGAGAAAGAATATTTTGGTTTACAGTTTACAGATGCTCATAATGTCAATGTAAGTATTAACAATTGATAAGTGTCTTTTAGGTATTCTCAGGGATTTACATGCAGGTGGTTGCTGAAGACTGCTGAATGTAGTGTTTCCCTATTCCATTGTATGGCTGGCCAAATGGGTATAGAATTACAAATAACTGTCACCACTGGATAATAAGCCAAAATGGTTTGAACCAGGGTCACTTTATCAAAATCATACTGCTTTCAATCAAAAGATCGTTTTCTTGTTATTTTTTTAAATCACCAGTTTAAATCATAATTTGTTGTTACTTGTAATTTCACAAAGGAAGAAAAGTGTAAGACATACTAAATCAAGCCATATAGCTTAAATACAAATTTTTCTGGTTAATTATTGGTTTGATTGCAATCAAATGGTCATTGATCGATTTACCTTCCTAGTATGACATAACTAAGAATTACATCATAGAAACTCTTGAGACTTCGTCTGATCATCACACATTAACACAGCTTCAGATGAGTTAAGACCTTTAAGAAACTTGAAATTAGGATACTTGACTTATTAAAATAGCAAATGGTCTTTTGTGCCAATTCATACATAAATAACCCTGTCATTTCTTTCTGGTATATTCTAGTTCATTTATGATCACCAGCTGAATAGAAATTTTCCCATAGCTGCAATAACATATTAACTGTAAAATAAAATCTTCTCTGAATCATTCAAGTGACAAATATCTTGCTTGTTATACTTAAGCATCTTAGTTCTTCAGCATGAACAATTTTTGCACTCATTGTTTTCAAATCGGAAATACAAGTTTTGTCGCTCTGTTTCAAGACTGTTTCTCAGTTCAGAATAAACAAGTCAACATGAAGAGAAAACATGTTCAGTGCCTGAGGATGGCACCATTGCTGACAGGAGTCATTTTACTGCAGAAAGTGTATCACAGTTAAACACATTTGCATGTGAATTTAAGCAATCAATGGCTGATATAGTATGGCATATAGTGTCTACAAATTTAAGTGTTTGGAAGGGAAGAGATTTTGCTTGCACCTTCATGATACTAAGAACAAATGAGGGATATTTCTCATTGGTATATTCCATTGCAATATTTACTTCTCTCTCTCTCAGTGCCTCTCCTTGGAGAAAAGGATGAACCATGTTGGAAAGAAGGTGGACTTAAGTAAAAACTTGGTTCTACCTATTTTTTACTGTTCCAATCACTTTTTTGTTTTGTTCAGGAGCTTTGTCTCTTCCAAATATTGACTGCCCCAGCAATGGTACATGTCTCTCAGTATCTTATTCAGGGCTTCAGCTATTGGCTGTAGTTCTGAAAGCAGTTCCTCTGCAGATCACTCCAGGACGAGATTGGATACCTTACTTCTTACTGTTTTTTTGTTTTTTTCTTACTGCTGTTTTTTTCCCTATTTACTTCACAAATATAAAGAAGAATTGGCCTGTTGTTGATATAAATCTTCAAACAATCTGACGTGGTGTGCTATCAAGTATCCCACAGTTTGATCAGGCATTGACCACCTTTCTGATGTTACCTTGCTGAGTCATAATGGTTGTTCCTAAAGCTGTACATCATGTAAACCACTTGCTCTTTTATATTAGAAACTTCTAAATCATGAGCCTGCAGATTAAAAATGTGTACCGAGTATCCATAAGTCAACATCTGCAATTCACGTTCCTTTAATAGTTTTAGTTGATGTTGTCAGCGACACATATGAGTTCATTTTGAATATTGGACACCCAAGCAGATTTCGAGAAAAAAAAATCCGATTTAAAAATAAAAATTCAAAAAGTTATCAAGCATCCTGGTTTGAACTACTCAAAATATGGTTTTATTCATACTGGCAAGCTGTGAATGTCCGAGGGGAAATGATCTGCTTAATTTATAACAGGACCGCCAAAGATGCAAAATTTATACAGTCTCATTATCAAAAACATTCTATCAAAACTACTTGTATAATGATTACTAATGATTTTTTTTTCATTTCTTAATTATTAAAACACAGTTGGTTTTTTTATGAAAAAAAGCATTTTAGGCATAATCATATGCAGAATGAATTAAGCCAGAATTTCTACACAATTCTTTTTCAACAATTTTTAAAAAAAATTCTATGAAATCCTAATTTTTTTTATATACTGTAAGTCTTCAAAGCAATTCAACAAACAAAACTAAGTTACTTAACAAAGTAATATTTTACTTTTTTTTTTTTCATCTAAAATAATCTTTCAAACCAGTAGGTTTTGTGAAGAAAAAAAAATTAAACTCCTTTTATATTTTCCAAGGAATTATCTTTTAAAACAGCTAAAATTTACTCCTGATTAAATAGCATTTTACTGAGATTTCATACCTCTTTGATCCAGTAACTTAGGGACTTGGCCATTGCTGGACCATGGAAAATGATGAAAAACAGAAAATATTTTTCTCGTACTCCTGCATAAGAAATCTTAGCCGATTATTTTTCTAATGGTGTAGAAAATAGAATGATTTATTTTTGATATAATTATCTTAATCTTTGCAAAAATTGTTTTCTTATGCTTTTTAATTGGTTGTATTAAAAATAATTCTCATGATTCAGAAAAAAATTTAATCTATGCATACATTTTTATGTAGAAATAAACATAAAAAGTTGTCAAATTATGTTAACCGATCATGTTTCAAACTGAAGTGAGGCTTTTTATAGATTTGGTTTTAGAAGTTGGTTTATTAACTGCTGGATTACCGCAGTTTCAAACTGAATCAAAGAACTCAAGTGGCTGATCCATGAATTAATGGCAGTAGATTCCTAAACTGCTAGACCATGGGGGTTGCTGCTAGGCCAAAGAATGCCAGATCAAAGAGTTACAACCTGTACTAACATTTAAATAAAAAATATTTCTGCCAATATCTTTTACAAGAATATCTTTGAAAAGTTTCAATCATTGATATGATAGTTTTATTCAATTTTGATTATTAGTTGAATTCCTTGGATTTTCAAAATGAGTCTATCAGGTGTTCAAATTCAATTTTTTTTTTTTTTTTTTTTTTCTAAGTTAAATTTAAAATTTTTGCCTGAAATTTTAAGATGAAGTATTATCATCATTCCTCCTGTTACACCCTACAATTGTCTCTAGGTGATGAATGGGTGTATTTTTGACCATCAGGGGGTGGGGCGTCTCGGCATTTGGCTGGAACATGTTCATTCCACTGTCTAATTTCGGATGGGGTTAATTACGACCAACAACAGTGATTGGGACCAAAAATTAACCCCACCCGAAAATTAGATAGTGGAATGTGCAAGTTCCAAGTGATCGCTGAGACAGGCCCCCTCCCTCTATCTATCTCGATGGTTGGAAATCACACCCATTCATCAGTTGAAGACAGCCATGAGATAAAATGGCCAGAACATGTTGAAGAAATAAACTGAGGTCAGAACAAAAGTTCGAACGAAACTTCACTTGAATTTTTAAGTTACTCAAAAACAGATTTTCATAGTGTAAAACTATGAAAAGTAACGTTTACAAGCCTGAAATTCTTTTAAACTTACTACAACATTATTATCGGAAGCATCAGATTGACTGTAGAAAGGCTTCTTGTCCAGGTATATTATAAACGGTCAAACAAAACTGTCAACATAGGTTTCTTCAGTTTTTAAGGAGGTGTGGCTGACAATGCATCATGTATATCAACTGCACTACTCCTCATTATGCCTTAAAAAAAAAAAGGGTTTTTTTTGTTTTTGTTTTTTTTCTTCCTAAAATTCTTCTGGAAATGGGTTTTTATTGAGAAAGGTTCATACAATGAGTTTATGCAAAATTGGTCACTCGTCTGCGCTTGCTTGCTCTACGAAAATTCAAACTCTCTGGTAATCCAACAAAAGGCACGAGAAGTAACTTATTCATTAATCACCGCTCATTCTAATTTTTGATTGACCCCCCCCCCCCCAGCGCCGAACACAGCACGCTACCAAAAGATGTTGTCCACATGACTATTTCTATTGAATGACTAATTTTTTCTTTAATTGAAAAAGAATTATCAAGTTTTGGTAATGAGCCACACTTGACTGGAATCTTTTTAACTTTACTTATAGTCATATTCTTTACTGCTAAATTATCATTTGGGAATGTTCCCTCCCTTTTGAAATCTTAAGGAAAAAAATGGCTCAAATCTGTTTCGCATTGAGGTAGGTATGCACTCTACACTACTGGTCGTCCTCTTTAATTCTAGATATTTCTCCTTGTTTTGTCTTCACTAAAATTAATTCTTTTTTTCCTTTCCCAAGATGAGCTTTTGTTATTTCAACATACAATAATGAGAAGCACCAAATCCCAGTGATGAGATAAAAATGTTTTCAAGAATTTGGGAATTAATTATTTTCTCATGTGTGTATCCTCTTTCTTTGTCTGTCACTAATGTTTATCAACACATGAGAACTGAATTCTCAAGATGAGTAATTTATAAGTCTTGTTTTTACTTATATTGTGGACAGTGTGTCAGGTGATGTGTATTTTATCTACACACAAAAATGCCTTAATGGCTTGAAAAAAGCAGATGTCATGTATTAAATTGGCAACTGTAGTGTCATGCTCTGTGAAATTCCAGCAGCGGAGTGATCTGATATAAACGTTTCCAGGTGCCGTTCCCTCAATCTGAACGCAATACCCTAAATTACACACGTACTTTCCTAATTTTCCATCACTTTCTCCCAAGGTTCCTTATTTTATCCCTCAGATCTTTATTTTTCCACATCAGGTTTTTTTTTTTTTTTTTTTTTTTCCTTCAAGGTTTTTATTGTCTTGTCTCTGGGTTTTGTTTGTTTGCTTTTGTTCCTTCTCCCCTTCCAGGTCTCCTCCCTTTTTTTCCAGGTTTTAACTTCGTGTGTCTGGCTGTACTCTGCGCACGTTTGTCTATACTTCAAATGTGTCTGGCTGTACTCGGCACACGTCTGTCTCTTTTTCACATGCGTCTGTCTGTACTCTGCATGTGCTCCTCTGTCTGTCTGTCTGTCTGTACTTTGCATGTGCTCCTCTGTCTGTCTGTCTGTACTCTGTATGTGCTTGTCTGTCTGTCTGTCTGTACCCTGCATGTGCTCCTCTGTTTGTACCCTACATGTGCTCCTCTGTCTGTACCCTGCATGTGCTCCTCTGTCTGTACCCTGCATGTGCTCCTCTGTCTGTACCCTGCATGTGGTCCTCTGTCTGTACCCTGCATGTGGTCCTCTGTCTGTACCCTGCATGTGCTCCTCTGTCTGTACCCTGCATGTGCTCCTCTGTCTGTACCCTGCATGTGCTCCTCTGTCTGTACCCTGCATGTGCTCCTCTGTCTGTACCCTGCATGTGCTCCTCTGTCTGTACCCTGCATGTGCTCCTCTATCTGTACCCTGCATGTGCTCCTCTATCTGTACTCTGCATGTGCTCCTCTGTCTGTCTGTCTGTACCCTGCATGCTTAGCTCTGTCTGCCTGTCCACATTGTTTTGTCTGTACTCTGCATCTTTCCATACTGTTCACTCGTGCATCTGTCCATAATTTGCACGTGTGTGTCTGTCTGTTTTTACTCCTAATGTGATTTATTACTCTGTGTGTGTGTGTGTGTGTGTGTATGTGTGTGCGTGCGCTTATGCCTTTTTTTTTTTTCTCCTAATTGTTAATGTGTATGTATATACAAACATTTTATTCGATTTATCTCTCATTTTGAGGCCCATACGATGTGTGTGTTCATTTTTTTTCCTTACAAGTTGTTACACTCCTAGGGCCTGTGTTTTTCTCAAATCTAGGGGTTTATTTCAATCATGTATGCTTATATTATTTTTCTCTACAGTTTATTTACTGTGTATACCCCTCATTGGTTCCGAGTTTTCATATTGGCTTCTTAATTCAGTCATGAAAGAGAATCTTCTTTATCTTTACAAGAATTATAATACAAATAAGCCTTTTTAAAAGATTGAAATGAGTGCCATCACCATAAGAATCTTCAAAGATTTTCTGTTCAACTATTTGACTTTTTGTGCTTCCAAAATTCAGAACTTTTCTGTTTTGAGCAAATGGTTTTTTAACCTTTTTTTTTTTCCTTCTCTCTCTCTTCTCTGACCTCCTAAGAATGGATCTTTCAGTTCTTAAAAATAGTCTCCCAAAACTGTCAATCTAGTCAACTGTGTTTCTTGAAGTTTTCTTGGGAAGCTATGTATGTATGCATGTGTGTGTATGTATGTATGCATGTATGTATGTGTACTGGTTGCATCAATGCTGTTTGAGTAAATGAATAATTAGATCATTTACTCCTTATGTCTAGAAAAAAAGTGGGGGTGGCTACTGAATTTCCCAATCTATTTGGGAGGTCTTCAATTTACAATGTAAATTCATACTAAATTGGTTCCTTAGATTGTGTCTGGCAGCTTCCACATTTCTTTTTTTTTTTTTTAAATCTTAAAAAAAATCAGATTTTTTAGTGATCCAGCAAAGGGTGAGAGAGGTAATTTATTCATTGATCACCTTCAACACAGTGTGCTGCAAAAAGATGTTGGTCACTTAACAGTTTTTATTGAGTGACTAACCAGACTTGTCATCTTAACTAACCATATTTTCTCATGTGGTCAGATTGAATATCCCCCTTTTCCATGTATTTTTGGTGGCCGTTACTTTTCACTCTTTTTGTGTCACAAGCTAGAGTCATTTCAAACTTGCTCCTCTGAAACGTCCAGTTGCTGACTCGACCTTCAACTCATAGCAAGTGCAAGATCAATGAGGTTCATTACAACCTTATATGCCAGACTGTAAGAGTAACGATTGACAAGATTATTTGGAAGAGTACCACTCACTGCAACTCTTTCAAGCCCTATAAATATCCATATCAAGCTTTGGTTGATGGCCTATAGTCATAAAACCAGCACATTGGACTCAGTGTAATATTTGCCTAGTTTTTTTTTCTCAATTGAATGACTGTCTTGTATACCTCCGTATACAAAGAATGAAAATTCTGATTTAAAGCAAAAATAGTAATCAGTCCAAAATTGCCAATTCCATGGTGCTTAATATGATAGTTATTTACACATATACAAGTGCAAGTCACCCTGTGAGGATCACACTCATTACAATAGTAATGGATTATGATACTAGCTTGCTAACCATTACTCTATGAGTTGCTCATTATAATTACAAAGCTTTGTTTTGGCTGCCACAGGATCACAAGAATAGGGCAACCAGTGAGTATTAAACTCACTACAATTGTAATGGTTTGCAAGACTATCTTGTTTACCATAGCAAAGAACCCTGAGTATTTCTTAGTTTAGTCTGGCAGCATAAAGCCAGAATTGTGTGGTACCAGTAAGAGTCTAACTCACTACAATAGTAAGTCTGTGAGAAAAGCTTGTAAACCTGTGTGAATGCATTGCTAGTGACTTTTACTATAGGAATGATTTGCCTATCAAGAAGGAAAGGTTTTGTTTGATCAAGAATTGAAGCTAGTGTTACTGAGAGAATAGGGCAGTTATGTATGGTCAATTAGGGAACAATAACATTTACGTGGAAATACCCATAGTTTTGAGGCTAACTGAACAAATAAACAAAACCAATCGGCAATCAGAATGAGTTAAGGGTGTTATTTTGACCTTAGTCTACCGTTTGGGTCCTGATGGCTAAAAGGGTTACTGCAGACTTAGGCTACATTGTTGCTTCTATGGTAATGGATGTGGGTTCAAATCTCACCCAGGGCTCATTCCTTTATTCTCTTCATGGCTGTTATTTTGCTTGCTATCGTAAATAACTCGACTCGAGCAAAATTTCCTTGTTCACATGAACATCTTCATGTATAATTTACTATAGAAGTGCATTGCAAATAAGGAAAATAGGGATTACCAGTAGTTAGGAATGATTTTACTGTAGAAATACACTTAGAACTAGGAAGAGTGTTCAGGAATTAAAGCAGGCGTTTCTAACAGATAAGTGTTATTTAATGGACTGGCCGTATTATACCGGGGCAAGCGTTGGCTTCCAGCAGCCTTTCCCATGCTCACAAAATTTAATCTTGATTCATATTATCATTTATATAAAAGGTTTACCCATCCTTTTAATTTTCTGGCTGAACCTTGCTTGGGCTGGTACAGAACACTGGCACCGCCTGCCCAATAATATATATATATATATATATATATATATATATAAACATTGTTGATGATTTTTGTCATAGCAAATTATTGTAAACGAGGATGACAAATTTTCTGTGGTCAGGAATTAATGAAAGAATTGCTGACAAACTAGTTCAATTATATGATGATGAATATTATCATTTTTAAAATTTTTTTTTCATTCATTTTTTTTCTTTTCTCTTTCAGCATTGGGTTGATCCTACCAAAGCCCTCAGGAAGCAAGTTAGAAGTATGTATTTATTGTCTTCATATCAATTCTGGCAGAACAAGTATTTTATCCAAATTAACCCTTCTCTGACAAAGTATATATACTACTTTATTTTTCAGTGACCATTTTGATTATTTGTCCATACTTCTTCCTGGTAATCGACTTTTTTCTGTCAAAAAAAAAAAAGAAAGCTACCAGTAGCTTAATGACCCAGGGTCTGTATGAGCAGACTACACTTGCCCATTGCACTAAGATCTGGAATACACCCTGATTTTTGTAGATAAGTCTTGGGCAACCAGACAATTTCTGGAAGACCCATCTTTAAAATTGTAACCTTGAGTTGTCCCGTATCGGGCGGGTACACAGATTTCTAAACTAAAACACCGACCTTGTTCTATATCTTGTGCTTTCAGGGTGACAATTAAATAAATACACCCCCTACTCTGCATGATAAAATCAGAATGATTTTGTCAAACTCCAGTTCATAGTCTGGAGTTGACTTTGTTTTCCTACCATAACAATAACATTCCTCACCAAAATTAGGTGTGTAAACCAACTTGTAAAACCCACATTCCCCTACCATAATTTGAACACACGACCAACTGATTGGTAAAAAGCTGTCTTACTGATTGAGATAAATTAACGAGTCTTAGAAATTAACAAAAATTTATATGGACACGCACAGGGTAATTCCATTCTAATTAATAGATAAATGGATCTATTCAAAAGAATTTTTTTTTCTCCGTTATGTTATTAGAGACTAAAAATTGCGTTATATTATATTGAATCTCAGTATGGAATTATCTCCTCTTTATTACACAGTGAATTTATCATTTGGCCTAGACAACATACATAAAATAGACAATTAAAGAAAATAGGACTGCTGCAGGAACCTGTGACTGATAGATTAACCGCTTCAATGTAGTGTTGCTCTTACCATTAAAAGTTGTGGTAATCATCTTCAGTTGAAATAGAAATTTGAGTAGAGTTTGAACCTACAGTAACTAATCTTGTTACCCTAGAGTTTAGGATGAATTATTATATGATTATATCTTTACCAACATATTACCAGTCATAAATGACTATTTATAGATTGGCACTTCTGCCTGTGTGCTCATTGGTTTGAATATAGTGGTGACTTCTATTATAGATGCTGTCATTTTGTTGTTAAGTTCGTTGATGTTGGTGTTGTCTTGTTCAGTCACTATAATGGTCACTTACGGAGCTGAAACATGGAACCTAACTAAGAGACAGATCCGCAAACTGAGAACTATGTAACGTGCACATGAAAGAATTATGCTGGGCCTCACATGGAGAGACCACAATACAGCACAGTACATCTGGGGAAAAGACAAGAGTCAGACATCGTAGAATCCATTTAAAAACTCAAATGGCAGTGGGCTGGCCATGTTGCAAGAATGGCGGACAACCGATGAACATCATGACTCACGACATGGATCCCCCGTGATCACATGCGCAACCGAGGCCGGCTGAATATTAGATGGAGGGACAAGCTAGACAAACATAGAAAGTACTGGCTCCGTGACGCCCATGATAGAGAAGTGTGGCACATCCTGGGGAAGGTCTATGTCCAACGACGGATGTTAAATGAATGATGATGATAACTTCTGCCTGGGATCAGAGTATCAGTTTGCTGGGCTTTGTATCAGTATCTCTTCTTGGCTCTCTGTCTCAGATCAGTGTTGTATTTGTGGACTTATTGAAAAGTGTTACACTAAAAAATATATACATAGCATTTTATATAAGTTGTTATTTGATTTGTATTGCTTTCCTGAATTATGATTCAAATGGATAAATGCACTGATCATTAGCAAGTGACCCAATTAAGTGGAATCTACTGTAATTACCATCCACTTTTACTGTTTATTTCATTGTTGAGTAATTATCTATTGTAAGCTTTATTTTAGTATAAACCTCTTTCAATAGTATGAAAATGAATTTATGATTTTAAAACTCCAGTAATGCAATGCTGTAGTAGCCCTTTTGCAAAGTAAAGGAAACCTTGACCTACCATTTTATTATTCTTCATTTTTGGCTAGTATTTTTTTTCTTAGGTTCTTTCTAATTTCGACTTGTTCAGACCATCACTCTATGGCAGTGAGTAATCTGTGCTGATTGGAAACAAAGGACAAGTTGTTGGTTAGACTCAAATTCTTGTCCTTTTTCTTTCTTTGGGGAGGCCTGGTTAACCGTACCAACTTCTCTTACTCCGGGAGCTCCGAGAATTCTACGATCAGCAGAAGATCAAACCTAACATTCAAATCTACCTTTATCAAAGAAATAACTAGTTAGAAACCGCCTGCTAGTATTGTCATCAAAACTGTCAAAATAAGTTTCTTCAGTTTTCAAGTCGGTCTGGCTGTCGATGTATGTATTATCCATACAGGCCACACCAATAAAGCTAGAGGGCTGAAAATTTCAACATTTATGCAAGATGTTTAGAAAAAAATCTCTCCCACCCCCCCCAAAGTTGGTGGGGTTCAATTTCCAGTATAAGTTTATGCCAAATTGATCCCTATTAGTGTCCAGCAGCATTCATGCTTGTTCTTAGAAAATTTATACTTTTTTACTCAATGAATTGCTGGAGAAGTAACTTGATAATTGTTCACCTCTTTTACAATCTTCAAGTTGATCACCCCCAATACAGCATGCTGCCAAAAGACGTTAATCATTTGAGTGACTAATCAGACCTGTCATAAATTATTAATTATAGTTGTTTACAATGTGTAATCTAATGAAAATGAAGATAACATTGCAGCCAACCTTTGGCATAGCAAGAGTTCTCAGCGCCTGGGGGCAAAGACAGTGCCGGGGACAGTTGCACTACACCCTAGGGGGAGGGCATAGTTATTAATAAACAGAAATCGGCCAGAGGAAAATTTGTCTTCCTTCAGATCTGTACCCAAGGGTGAAATCTCCCTCGCTTCAGCAAACATTGACCTAATTAAAAAGAATGCAAAACAGTTATGCTTGCCGCAAGATGTTGAATTGTAGACCAAATTTAACGCCCTAATCAGTCTCAGATTTTCTTGATCATTCCATAATTCTTAGTTTAATACAAGACACCATCTAACAAAACTGTCGACATAGGTTTCTTCAGTTGGAAGTTGGTCTGGTTGGCTAAGGTAGTATGTATCACGTATACAATGGAGCTAGGGGATGAAAATTTAAGCATTCACTCATGTCAATTCTCCCTCTATATAGAATTTAGTGGGAATTCAAATTACAATGTAAGTTTTTGCTAAATTTGTCCTTTACCTTGTGTCCGGCTATATTCATGCTTTTTTTTTTTTTTTACTACCCCAAAAAAGGCAACTGAAGTAATTGATCACTTGTTTCTTTTTTTTTTTAATTGATCACCTCCCAACATCATATGCTGCCAAAAAATCTTGGTCAAGTGGTATCTATTGATGGACTAACCTGACATGTTTTCTCCATCGTTTTTTTGCTCACTATTCTGCTCCTGTTCTACTTCATGAATGAGCAGGCATTTTTCCAGCAAGCTTTCTCTTCAATCAAGACTAATGACTATCTCTTAATAAAGCTTTCCTAATTACTTGAGCAGGTGTCAAGTTGATGATTTTGCTTCTAATCAGATTCAGCCATGTGTTTACTAATCTCATTAATGGAACAACAACGTACTCTTAATACAAAACAAATGAAAATCAGTACAGCCGAACTTCATAGTACATTTTCTGTTGCTTAAATAAACATGAGGTAAATTTTGGACATTTAATAATGTTGACCAGTGGTTTCCAAATTTGGGTCTGCAGACCTTTTTAACCCGTAATCTGGAAAAAGCTATTCAGTCGAAATTTGTTTAAAAATCAGTGACCGCTCCTTTTCTTTTTTCATATTAAGGTGTGAAAATCTCTCATCAAGGGATTTTGCCATAGAAGAACTTAGTAAGTCTATCATTCTCAAGGAAATTATACAGATTTAACTTGTTTTCTAAAAATTGACTCCAACAGAATTATCAGGATTTTCCAGATTTCAAGTACCCTGGGGGTTCACAAAGGTATTTCTGTACTAAGTTGAAAATTTCAATTTCTTGTGATAAAACTGATAAAAATGTACCATTCAGTAAGTTGAGCAGGATTTCTTGCATTTACAATGATAAAAATTAATTATTCTTATAAACTAAATACTGAGGCTGATTTGAGAATCCACCATTAAACCAAACTTCCGAGATTTGTCTAAATTTTTTCTCGAAAATCCGTTTCTTTCCATCTTAAAATATATATTTTGAAAAATGAATGTTGTTCTTGACTGGCTGTTGCTGGCTCAATTTCCACTCCAACTTCTACTGAGACTGAAGATGATCTTTACAGCTTTTTTGCATTGTATCTATGATAAATAAAAAATGATAGAAATGTATATTTTTTGTGTAAATTCATTTATTTACTAGAGAGAAAAAAGTCTATACATATCTGTATGATAATTTTTTGTAAATATCCAAGACTTTTCAATTTAGCTCAATCAGTCGGTTGTGAGTGGGAATCACGTTACAGGAATTTTACAAATTGGTACACATCCCTGATTTTGGTGAGGACTTTGTGTTGTTCTTGTTACGGTAAGAAAATGAAGTCAGCTCCAGTTCTGGAGTGTGACAAAAACTTGTGATGGCTTATTTTTCCTGTAATCATCTAATCAACATGAATTTTTGTTGTAATCACCTAATCAGCTTGAAAATTCTATAGGGTCTGTGCATATTTTTATGAGAATATCAAGAAGTTTGTGGGGAAGGAGAGTTTGAGAATCACTGAAGTAGACATTGCTCTCAGAGCCTGCAGTCAGGTCGTCTTCAGTGACATATATCGGTACATGCTATCATATGTATGAAATTATGATCAGGTAAATACCTGGAAGTGAGGAAATAAAAATGTTAAATTGCACCTTGACTATCAACAGTATCAATCTTGCATACACAGAATATTCGTAAAAATATGAAGATAGCAGAATTATTTCTCATTTTCTTTTTTCATTTTATTTTGAATGCTGGTGGGGAAGAGTGTCTTCTTTTGATTGTGAAGATTGCAAGAGCACTAATTTACCCCATTTACCTTTGTACTGTACTGAGTGAAATTTTGAAAGCCTTGTAATTTACACTTTTTCTAGACGAAAAATGTGGATACAATGTAGGCAAGGGGGTCTGGATTGTAAACTTGAACACTCTGCACAAATAAAAAAACAATTTAATTTCTCCAAAGCAATAATAATATAATTCATTTTTTTCATTCTTTCTTGAATTTGCTTATTTCATTTTATTTGTGCATAGATTTCAACATTGATCATGTGAAACTTTACAATTGGGGCCTCCTTCCCTACATTATGCCAATATGTAAAAATTTTCATTTTAGTTTAGTTTAATTCAGTTAGAATATAAATTTGTCATTCCATGTTCATCCAAGATTCAATACCCTATTTGCCTTGTAACCGTCAACTAAAACTGTCTACACGTGTTTCTTCAGTTTTTAAGTAGGTTTGGCTGGCTGGTTATGAATTGCGCGTTCAGGCTGCATTAGTGGAGCTACAGGGTTGAAAATTTAAATGAAATTCCCCCACCTAAAATCCCCAACTCCAGATGGGGGGGGGGTCAGTCTACAGTGTTTGTGCATACTAAATCGATCCCTTAGTTTGTATCCAGCAAGGGGGGGGGGGGTTATATCCAGACTTTTTTTCTGTGATCACCGCCCAACAAATTTTTCCGAATTGATCATTTCCAACGCTGCGAAAAGACGTTGGTCACGTGAGGGTTTCTATTGAATGACAGAGCAGATCTTGTACTATATATATATATATATATATATATATATATATATATATATATATATATATATATATATATATTCTTTACTCTTTATAAGTGAATCTCAGTCTTCTGATTTCGGAGCCCCGAATTGGTGTTCGAAAATTTCAGTTAGCTGTTTTTCAAGTTGTACGTCAAAATATAGGTCTTCTTTGATATTATAGAAACACTTTACTTCTCTCCTTTCTACTTCTCCCACTTCAATTCAACATGCAGATGACATGTGGTAGTATTACTTGAAGAGGGACTTAGTTGCCTGGTAATACTTACTCGAACAGAATAGAGAAAGGGCCCCTTTTTTTACCCCCATTTTTTTTTTTTCGCCTAGCCTTCCCTGAGTCCCTTCTTACTAAACCAAAGCAGAGTTATCAACCTTGACCACTGTTTGAGTTCACCAAGTGTAGATTTTATTAACCGTGTCCCTTCTCTATCTCCTTTCTTTTTATAACTCTCCTCCTTGAATTTTGTAATCACAACGTCCACAACATCTTTGATCTGTTGCTCGGCTGTCGTTATTTTTTTTTTTTTTTCGCTTCTTGGGCTCCTGTTTTCTTATTTGACTAAACAAAGGAAGCAGACGTTCCTTGGCGTGTCTGTCCCGTCTTCTTTCTCTCTCCCTCTCCATAAACTGTAGAAGCAGAACAAGATGGGATCCGATAAAGACAGGAAACCAAGCAACATTAACATATAAATTCGGTTTCTTTCCTTATTTTTTTCTTTTCTCCCCCCCCCTCTTCATTCCTAGTTCCTTATTTTCATTACAGTCAGTGATGGAAATGGATTTTGTGAACTAAGTATACGGTAAGGCTGGGTATTGGGAACAAGGTATACAGTAATAACTCAATTAGTAAATATTGAACTTACAAAAAAAACAAAAAACCCTTGAGAAGTTGGTATACACCATACCCCCTCCATCATTTCCATAACTGATTACAGGTATATATCGAATAGTACGGACGGTCAAGGTATTGCTGTATAAATTAATCTAAGTATAAGCTGGGGGGGGGGGACCCCAAAATACTCACATTAAATCATAAAACTTAGAACAGTGTAGTTTTAACAGTTTGGGAAATTTGTAATCAATAACAGTAGTATTCAAAGTTTACCTGTAATTGGGATCAAGGGCGCCCGCAGTGTATGTGTGTGGGGGATGTAACTGCAAATGGAGCCCTTGCCTTCCCCTGGATCAGGCCTTCTCACTGAGGGTCAGGGAGGATGGAAATGGAGGGGGATCAATGGGATGCTCTAAAGTGATAGCTTTAGACCAGTCACAGCTTAGGCGCTCTATAATCTTCTATCTGACGACCATCGTCCGGATATATCTTCTATTCCCCTCCTCATGTTCCTCTGACCCGCCGTCCTTCATGAATATACCTTTTTGTCCTTCTCTGAAAAAGTGTCTCTCCTTGTCGAAGATTGTAACTTTTTAGATTTCTTTTCTTCTGAAAAAAAAAATGAAATTTTATAGCGATTGTGAAAAAATAACAGCCGCTGTTTTTATTCGGTGCTTATAGTGTCAAAACAACAGTCAGTCGTCAAGACAGGTACCGCTACTCGTTATATAAAAAGTCAGGTGCTTTTTCTTTTTTCTTTCCTTTTTTTTCTCTTTTCTTTTTTTCTCTTCTCTTTTCTTTTCTTTTTTCACTTTTCTTTTCTTTTTTTCTCTTTTTTCTTTTCTTTTTTTTTTTTTTCTTTTCTTTTTTTCTCTTTTTTCTTTTCTTTTTTTCTCTTTTTTCTTTTCTTTTTTTCTCTTTTTTCTTTTCTTTTTTTCTCTTTTTTCTTTTCTCTTTTTTCTTTTTTCTTTTCTTTTTTTCTCTTTTTTCTTTTCTTTTTTTCTCTTTTTTCTTTTCTTTTTTTCTCTTTTTTCTTTTCTTTTTTTCTCTTTTTTTCTTTTCTTTTTTTCTCTTTTTTTCTTTTCTTTTTTTCTCTTTTTTTCTTTTCTTTTTTTCTCTTTTTTTCTTTTCTTTTTTTCTCTTTTTTTCTTTTCTTTTTTTCTCTTTTTTTCTTTTCTTTTTTTCTCTTTTTTCTTTTCTTTTTTTCTCTTTTTTCTTTTCTTTTTTTTTTTTCATGCATGTATAAAATTTTCGCAGAACCCTCAACAACCTCTCGCGGAACCGCGGTTGAGAAAGACTGAATGGAATAAACAAAGCAGACGTTCCTGTCTTGTGAGTCTGTCCCATCTCTTCAACATTTTTTTTTCCTCTCTCCTTAAACTAAAGAAGCAGAACAAGATGGGATCCGATAAAGACAGGAAGCTCAGCAACGTATAAATTTTTTCCCCTTTTTTCCCCTCAGTACTCGTTCTTTACTTTTTGTGTATTTTTACTTATTTTGGTGGGGTTAAGTTCTTTTGTTTTGCCAAGAGAAACTGGCGGAACACGCGCGCATAGTTCTTAATCAATCAGGAATGGCTGCCTAACCCCAGAAGTGTTTTTTACGCTGTTTAGTACTCGTCCACTATCTAATAATCTACTTACTGTTATCACTCCTGGATTGTTTTTTGTTTTTTTTTTCTTATTCTTTTTTTCTCTTCAAACAATTTAAACATAAGAATAATGCATTGCTTTGGAGTGGGAAAGGAAGTTCTAGATTTACGTTTCTTTTCCTTTCTTTCTTTTTATGTTCAAGTTCAAAATAAGATTCAAGTGAAAAAAATGTTTTTTTTCAAGTTTGGAAAAAAATATAATTTTCTAGTTGTACCGTTATTTATTAACATTAAATTTTTCACGAAAACGGAATAACCTCCCCCCCCCCATACTTGAGTGAAAAATAAAAAAGAGAATAGAGCATTGCTGAGAACCGTTCATAAGTCAAAATGGCAGGAAGCAAAGAAACAATTTCTATTATTTGGGAGAGAAACTTCAGCACATCTTGCAGACTATTTTCAAGAACGTGATGAACTGTTGAGTTGTCGGAGGATTGGGTGCATGTGCATGATTTTAAATATATGTGCGAGTATTTTTTGTTGGGAATAGTTTGTATTCTTCTGTCGGAGATATTTTATCAAGCTTATCTTTGTACAGTGCATAGGGCCATAGTAATGAGGATTGAAGTCAGTATTCTCTGAGACCGGCTTGTTGTTAATCATAACTGAAAGCCAGTTACCATATTTGCTGTCCTAGTGAAAAAAATTAATCTTATTTTTAAATTTTTTATTGTATATTTTTGCGGATAAGATGAAGCTTGAAACTTTCAAAAAGCTCACCCACAAATAAGCCAGATACAAGTGACTAAGCATTTAGCTAAAACCATGAAATTCAGACTGAAATCGGTGTCTTGTCTTAACTAAAGGTTGCTTTATCCATCAAAATGTATGATGTTTATTGGTCAACTGCTCACTGCAGCCAACAACCTCCTGTACACAGTTCATGTCTCTGATCATCATCATCATTATCAGTCTTTTAATGTCTGTCATTGGACAGAGACCTTCTTAGGATTTGCCTCACTTTTCTATTGTGGGCGTTGCGAAGTCAGTATTTTCTAAATTTGTCTAGTTCAGTATTCCATCTTTTATTCTGCTGGCCTCGATTTTGCATGTGATCCTTGGGGATCTATGTTGTGAGTCATAAATGACTATTGGGAGGATGCATTGGTTGTAAACTCTTCTTTTAGGATTATTGGGATCGACTTGTTTTTGAAAATTGAGCTCGCTCTGCCAAAGGCTTGCTATCCTAGGGTGATTCTCCGCTTGATTTCTTTTTTTTGTAGGTTTCATAGAGATTCATTGTCCTAGGTAGATGTAGTGGTCCACTTTCCCCGGTTTTGCATCTTCAATTTTGACACTTATGTCCTTATTCTCAATGTGATTGTTGCACATGATTTTCGTTTTACTGAAATTCATGTGTAGGCCTATGGCCTTATCGGCACATTGGAGGCTGTTTAATATTTGGGTGCTTATTTTTAACATTTGCTCTGCAACAAAGAACCATACAATGGGTACAAAAGAGGATCATGGTTGGTGTCACATGATGGGATCACAAGACAGCACAGTATATTAGAGAAAAAAAAACAAGTCTGAGATTTCATAGATTCCATTAGAAAACTCAGACGGCAATGAGCAGGTCAAGTTTCAAGAATGTCAAACCACTGATGGATGTTACAACTTACTATGTGAATCCCCCACAAAACAGATAAGAAACTGTGGTTGACAGAAAACAAGATGGCGTGACGATTTAGACAGGTTCAAGAGATACTGGTGCTGTGACAGAAACATAGAAATTCATAGCAAATCATTTTACCGTAGAAATTCGTTGCGAATCATTTAAATACTAGCTGTTTATCTTGCTTGTTATATCTTGCATTGGATTCAGTCGTCAAATAAATTAACTTTTATTCTTTATCTAGTGATATATGAGTTATACAGAAGATACTAGAAACTAATTTTAGATAATTTTAAAGCTAAGACCTATAAAAAAAAGACTTTGAAGTTTGACTTTGTGGCACAAGGTTACACAAACGATACTGATAGAATAGTGCTGCCAAGTCATATTTTTCTTCTGGGCCATTGAAGATATAAAATCTCCTCAGAGATCACTGTGGATCCCTTATTATACAGCTCATTGCACATGCCATATTTCCGTAAAGCTAACATTCTAACCTGAAACCAGATCTAGGGATCTAGAGAAATACTGCAGATGTCTAGTCACCTTTAATTATTATGTCAGTTACTTCAGAATATCCAAAGGTATCCTTAGTTTAAAATGAGCACAGCCCAAGGTTTGTAACTTTGTCTTGATAACCATCTAAAATTGCTTACAGAACCCCAAGAAGTTTGTTTTACGTGAGTTTAGGACAAAACTCTTTTAAGAAAAAGATAATACCGCAACACATTGAGTAGTCTTAATAACCATCTAAAATTGCTTACAGAACCCCCCCAAAATTTGTTTTATGCAAGTTTAGGACACAACTCTTTCAAGGAAAAAAATAATACCTTGAATAGTCTTAATAACCATCTAAAATTGCTTACGGTACACCAAGAAGTTCGTTCTATGTAAATTTATTACTAAACTCTTTCAAGGAAAAAATAATACAGCAACACTTTGAATAGTCTTGATAACCATCTAAAATTGCTTACTGAACCCCAAGTTTGTTTAATGTGAGTTTAGGACTAAACTCTTTCAAGGAAAAAATAATACAGCAACACCTTGAATGGTTCGGTTTAGATTTGTATGGGTTTTGATTTAGTACAGTTAAGGTACAGCTGTACAGATCAAGGAAACTAAGTATAAGCTTGAAAAAAAATATATTAAATTATAAGAAGACCTAAACAAGTACGATTTTGAACAGAATGGAGAATTTTTAAACAAATTAACCATACTAATCAAGGTATACCTGTATACATAATTTTTAAACATAACCCTAACTCAATGCCTGAAAAAAATAATGTTGAGCTTTGAGAAATGTGCTAGTAAAATATGAGGTCAGATACATACTTATCCTCAAAAATAATGAGGAAAGGGAAAAATTCAATGGTCACCCATTACTAAGAAAAATTCAATGGTCACCCATTACTAAGAAAAATTCAATGGTCACCCATTACTAAGAAAAATTCAATGGCCACCCATTACTAAGAAAAATTCAATGGCCACCCATTACTAAGAAAAATTCAATGGTCACCCATTACTAATAAACTTGTTTCATTTTTAATTCAACAGAGGGTATTTTGTCGTGTTTTGCATTTACACTGAGGGGTTTTTGTCCTCCTTTGCATTTTCACTGTTGGTACTTCTGTACTAGGGGATTTTGTCCTGGGGTGTGTATAGACTACATTTTATGTTGAGGAGGTACTGCATTGCATTTCTCATTTAATTTCTGTATTATCGATTCTTTGAAGCTTTTTATCTTTTTATGTTCAACTCTCATTTTTCATCTCAAGTATAAGCTATTTGTCCCTGGTTTTCAGTTTTTATCGCTCATTTCTGTGTGAGTTTGAACATTCCCTCTTTCTAGTTGTTGTGGATACATCTCTCAGATTGTTCAAATGGTGACTCGAGATAAGACATCAAACAGAAAGAATTATATGACCCTTGAGAGAAACTTGACAATTCCAAGTTGAGCTTGGCAACACAAGCCCTTCTATTTTGGTCACAAAATTTCAAGGTTGATATAGGCTTTTATTAAGTGGTGGAAATTGAGGGGCGTCAATTCACGGGGGTATGGTGTACACCTACTTCTCAATTTCAAGGTTTATTGTAAGTCTCAAAACAGCGCCGAAATTAGCAATATTTTTTCTCAAATTATTCACTGGGGTTTACAGTATCCCAGACCTCCTGGGTGCCACAGGTTCATATAGCTCATCCTTGATCTACTCGTCTGATCCCCCAAGCATAAATCCAAGATACAGCTCAACCATATACCTAGTCCCCAAAATCCATTTACATCTTGGCTTATATCAGTAATTGTTATCTGTAACATTGCACAATATCATAAAAGTACACTTTTCTCCCGTCAAGCTCAACTTTATCCCTATGGGGTTCTTGACTTTGGAGCCCAAATTGTTGACTATCATGTTGTACAGGGAGCATATTTTTATAAGTTTCTGAAATCATTTTTGACCTATTTCAGTAAATATTAGCAGGGAATCCCTGCATAGCCAGGAAAGGGGAGAAATAACTTCAAATTAAACAACACAGATATGAAATATGATCTATCATAATACATCTTCTTGAACAACCCGACCAGATAGATGGGGGTTGGCGTGAGCTAAAAATGGTTTTGGTGTGATCAAATCATGGAATGGGTTTTGCAGGCACCCTGTATACAAAATTTTCAAAACATGATTTTTATTTGTTTTTCTATAAACAGAACTAACACTTATCCTATACCTAAAAAATGTTGAGCTTTGATAATGCACATCAGATCATGAGGCCAGATAGACACTTTCTTCAAGAATAATAAAGAAGGTAAAAAATTTAATAGTCACCAATTACTCAAATTTTTTTTCATATTTTAACTCGACTGAGAGGGTTTTGTTCTTATTATTTTCATTTTAACTGGAGGGGGCTTTTTCTAGGGGAATTCAGCCTGGAGTGTGTATAGATCCAATTTCATGTAGAGGTATTGCATTGCTTTTCTCAGTTAATTTCTCCATCCTTGTGATTCTGTTAGGCTTTTTATCTTTTTATACCCAACTCATAGTTTGAAGTATAATCCATTTTCCCCAGTTCTTGGTTTTTATTGCTAATTCCTTTTTGAATTTGTACATAAAGTCTCTTTGGTTATTGCAACTTTCAGATTGTTTAAATGGTTACTACAGATAAATACATCAAACAGAAAGAATTATATGACCCATTCAGTGAAACTTAACAATTCCAAATTGGACTAAAAGGAATTTTTCAATGGAAACTGTAGCACATGATCTTTCAAAATGAATCTATTTCCCCAAAAAATGGAAGTCAGAATCAGTTTTTTCAGAAATATCAAGTTTTTAAATTCATGCCTTGATATGATTTGAAAAAGATTTTTAGAAATACCCCTTTAGAGCCAAGTCAATTTCTTCTGCTTTAAAAGTTAATTTTTCTCGAACCATCTGGAAGAAATGAAGTTAAGATTCAATCAAAGAAGATCTGTATATAACTATTATGATAACTTTTAAAGTTTACAACTGACTTCAATTTTAAAATCATTTTTGCAACACCAAGTCTCATACAAAGAAAACATTGATGAAACACGTTAACTGAAGGATTTGTATTTTTTCATTTTTCATCTTATCGAATAACTGTATTTTGGGATAAATTCAAAACTTGATATTTCTCTAAAGACTGAATCTGACCTTCATTTCCATAATGTCATGAAGTCAGAGTGATATTGACCCAAACTAAAAGATCACCAAAATAGGAAACAAAATGAGATGTGTTTGTCATTACCTATTAAGATTTAAAACCCACCACCATATCCACCTCTAACTATGTATGTTTTCTCACAAATCAGGAGTTGCATTGATTTCAGACATAATTCAGATATTTTTCCCTTTGTCAAATTTCATTTGTTTTGACTGTGGTTATGAATTTTTGCTATTGTATGAACAAAAATACAAAGTGCAGTAAGAAAGTAAAAAAAAGACTTTTAATGCTACTGTTGATAAGAACATATCTTCAAATATCTCTTTTTCATGTATGTGTTGGTATGTCAGTGCTTAGAACACTTGAATATCATTAGGCTGATAGTACGTTCCAATCTAAGTATGGTCTTGAAAGATTTTAAATATCTCTTTGCTTCTATTTAGTTCATGTGTGTTTACAAACTGACATCCAATTTTACACATATTAAGATACCATCATGAGGATTATTTTTGCTCGTAAATAAACTGTATGACTAAACAAAATTGCTTTTCACCTTCCATGCAAACATACAGTATGACAATTATTTTATATAAGGTTTTGGGGCATCAACAGATTTTGATATCCATGGGGATGGGGTGTCTTGGAAACATCCCGATCATGACTCCTCACCCCTGAATCCCCAAGAATGACTGTAGAAACAAGCTTAGATCATGGGTAGTGCATTAGACTGTTGGCAACAATGTCCAAGCTTCATTTCCTTGGTCCACTTAAAAATTCATGAAAAATCAGGAGACATGTCTCTCCTATACAGTAGCATGACATGTTTAAAGGAAAACACATGACCAACTAAGTACACTTTGTAGATCAGGTGCTGATGTAGATTCGACTCTATATAAATGTTGCTACTAAAGCATTTGCTTAGAATAATGACACAGAAAACTGGAAAAAGGGGTGATCTTTGGATAATTTACTTCTTTTGCCTTTTGTTAGGCAGTGATCATTAAAGTCCAAATTTAAAAAAAACACAGATCAATTCAGCATAAACTCACATTAAAAATTGAACTTAAAATCGAAAACTATTTGGTTCAAGAAACAAAAGCGTTTTTTCTAGAAGTAATGAGTTAATGTTAGAATTTTCAGCCCTCCAGCTCCATTAGTGTAGCCTGTATGTATGATACATATATATATGTCGGACTAAAACTGAAGAAATCTGTCAAGTTTTGGTTGATGGTTTCTTATAGGTTTAAATGTAATCAGCGCTAAAATACAGCTTTGATTACGATTATCCTCATCCCCTCAGCCCTCTATTAGAATTTGCTGTGCTACCATATGTAACGATCTGAGTGAATGGGTTTCGACATATCTTTAAGAAGTCCTCCCCATGATATCACGGGTTACACAAACAGCTACTTAGCTATAAGAGCTGTCTATTCATTTTAAACCTGATTTGTAAAATCAAGGTTTCTTCCCCCTACACTGAATTTTAGTTACTTCATATGCTTTCACTTTGAAGCCATATGCTCCACAGGATAAAAATATAAATAAATTTTCCAACTTCATCTTTTCTCCTTTGATCCAATACAGGTCCAGAAATGGATACCTCCAAAGCACGAAATATTCCAAGTGTATTAGTTTCGTTTTTCTCTTTGGAATATTCCCTGAAGGCGATTAAAAAAAAAAAAAAAAAAAAGATTTTATTCATTCGATTGTGCAAGTGATTTAAGTCTAAATGCATGAGTGACCAAAAGTTAACACAATGTACAAGACATTTCATTCCTTATGATTTAAGGACTATAGAGGAATTACCCAGCACTATTTTACATACTGAACTGACAAGAATTGGTTTTATTTGTATAAATAGTGCTATCTTGTATACATCTAGATAGAGTGAACATACTCAAAGAGGATTTAAGTAACTCAAGTTATTGGATTTTCAGATATTTAAAATCTGTTATGGCTCATAAATGTTAAAAAGAAACAAAATGAATAGACCACTTCTAAAAGTTATTGGTGTGTTGATAGTTTCATACTGAGAATTTATCTCTCTTACTTAGGTTAACTTTCTTATGTCTGCCTTGGTTGAGACAGAGGAAAGCATGACCAGACTCTTTGGAGAGGCGCTGTACTCTCCAAGAAGAGATTCCCTGCTAGGCAGAGGAATACAAACAACTTCTGTACAAAGAAACAAAACAGCAGGCCCACCTTTGCTAAGCATCTGAACCTCACTTATACCGGCAACGCAACTTGAGCATCTGTATCCAGAAGCCACGTAGAGCTATCATAATATATGTAAATAAATACAGGTTTTCTCCACATGTAGAGCGTTTCCTATTAAACATTTCATAAGCCGAAATGTTGTTGAGTGAAGAAGCAATATATCTGCCAGTTTTATGATGAGCTCAACACGCATATGACCTCTTTTAGGCTTTTCTATAGAACATAGCTTACTAATGAATGCACAAAATGAATCTAGATAAAGCTCAGATACTCGCACTGTTCAGAGGGCTTGAGGTCTTTTGTTGAAGTGAAGTGGCGTAAAATGAACTTTAGTAAAGCAGGTCATACCTGCAAACCTTATTGATGACTATTCTAATTGCCCATGATCTTAAAGATGGTGGCTTGTATATTGTAGGAAAGCTAATGAGAATTTCCTTATCCTTTAAACCTTGTATAGCTATTCATAATTTAACGAAAAAAGAATTCTGATGCGTCCACGTACATCTGAAAGGTACACCATAGATAAGCCCCCACCCCTTGAAGAGAAAATGCAAGTGAGAAGGACCATGGAAAGAGAGATCTTAGATAGTAGGTTTGGGGAGGCTAGAAGGGAAACTACAGATTATATCTAAAGAAAAACAATGTCAATCTACAATCCTGTGCTTGTGAGCACTGACGAAACTCCATATCTATCACAAAAATTGATTATAAGAAAGATTAAAGATGTCAGTTAACTGGGGACAGCTGATGTGAGTTATAGGAATGTCGGACACATCTGAAAACTTTTTTTTTTTTTTTTTTGTGAGATTTTGTAAGTATTTGTTAGTTTTGAAAGTTTCTTCTATTTTTTTCATTTGATAATTAGGAGCATTTAGTTTCAACTAACTTCATAAAAAAAGATATCTTTTAATTATACTAAGTACATAGTATTAACATATATAAAGTAATGGGACCAGATAACGTACACCCTGGAATACTACAAATAGCAGCAGGTGAATTGTGCAAACCAATTATTAAAATGTTCAACGAATCTTCATCTGAAGGAAAATTACCTCTGGATTGAAAAATTTATGCCAATCCACAAGAAAGGTGGAAAAAAATTAGCTGTAAACTACACCCCAATTCTACTTATATCACATATAGCATAAATATTAGAAAAATTGATGAAAAGATTGAATTATGAAATACATAGAGGAGCACAACATTATTTCAGATACATAACATGGTTTCATGCCTGGTAAATCATATCTAACTAACCTATTGAGAACACTGGAGGAATGGATAAAATAAGACTAGAAAGGAAACCCAATAGATATATCTCAACCTCAGTAAATCCTCTCACAGTACTTCATAGAAGGCTATCATCATCAGCTGTTTAGCCTCCCTAAGATTTGCCAGACCTCCATCATGGGTGTTGCAAAGCCAGTGCTTTCTGAATTTGTCTAGCTCTTCACACAATCTTACATTCTGTTAGGCACAATTTTGCATCTGATCTCTGAGGATCTATGCTGTGAGTCGTAATGTCCAGTGGTTGTCTACCATTCTTGCATCATGTCCTGCCCATTGCCATTTAAGATTTCTAATGGTTTCTATGATGTCTTGGACTTCTGTCTTTTCTCTAATATACTGTGTTGTCACATAGTTGTCAACAATTGGAACAAACTAATGGATCAAGAAATAACAGAAGTTAAAACAGTGAATATTAAAAATGAATATCTCCATCACACATCTAACAAAAATACAAAATGAAAACTTTAAAAAAAAGACCGATAACAAAACTCTCGAACAGAAAGCGAGATCCAAATATTTGCATAAGAAGTTCACTCGCTATACATCTTATCTTATCATGACAGCTGTCATATATATCTGTGCATTTTTCAAAATTGGCATATTATTCATGTTGGTTCTAACATGAAGATGAAAGAATATACGTGTCATTTTCAGCAGAAAGTTGAAAATGGGACTCAAATGCAAAAAAAAAAAAAATTTTGATTTTTTTATGAATAAGGTACTGTGGATGATCAAACATGTCAAAAATAGTCTATGAAGTATATGCTGGAGATCTCTCACTGAACGATGCTCTAGTTGAAATAAATGGCATTCAAATCAAGACATGATGCAGGGATTGTCTCCAAATATACTTGTTATACAAAGCTAGATTTAGTTAATCTTATCTAATCTCAACCGAGATAAATCAAGATAAAGGCTCAAGGGGAATAAAATGGATGAGTTCAGACTTCAATATCTTTATACACATCCTGAAAATTAATAAACCATGCTGTTAACTTGTCGTTGCCTCAAGTATCTGAGGTTAATGAGTGCAAGCAAAAAGTTATCTCCCCTTGAGTATGCAATTTACTCAACATGGGATCACACATCAAATATAAACAAAACAAGTAAGTCCCACTGGTGGGCAATTACTTACTATTTACTTCTATTTGATGTTTGACTGTACCTTAAATAAATCCATGGGTAGAATCACATATGTACATCACCTATTTCAGTGGATATAAATGGTAAGAAGAAAAAAAATAACCAAATGCTTATTTTTCTGAGGTGCAGTGTGGTCGAGCTGGTAATAGAAAATGGACTCTGCATGCTGTGTTTCAAATCCTGCTGAGTCAGTTAGTGTTAACTTTGTACTAATGTCCTTATGAACTTCATGAATCTGTCTCTCTCCCCAGTTCAGGGAAAAATTGTGTAGGGTGAAGGGAGTGATGCCACTTCGGGTGCTTGTTGCATCTAAGTCTATCGTAACATACCCACTGCAAACTAGAGCCAAGTTAATAGTAATGTGATATGTGGAGCCCAAACATGGACAGTGAAGCCATAGCCAGCATAAGGGTACTACTTATTTATAAACTGCGATGAAAGCTGAGTTCTAAGAAACACCGAAGTTTTTTTGTTTTTTTTCATCCAGACCAAGTTTGAATCGGTTCATAGAGTTCATAAAAAAAGGAAGGATTAAATGAAGAGAGAGTGGGTGAAAAAAGAAATCTTTATCTCCTTTTTTACATCATATAATTTTAAAAAAATTCTTTTTTTTCTAAATCAATTATCAAAATAAATAGAATGTACAACAAGGAAAAAAAAGGTAGAGAAGAAAGCAAGCAGACTATACGGTGTTTATAATCGACATATACTCTTCATTTATAAATATTCATAAATTTTCATTTGCCGATGGATTATGTTGCATTGTGGACAATAATTTTCCTTTTATTTTTTATACTATGATCATTCATTTTTGTTATGGACTTTTTAATGGGTAATTACTTGAAAAATCAATTTGAAACCGAAAGTTTTATTTCAGAAACGAAAATTGACAAATTTAGCAAATGTTGTTAAAACTTGTATAAGCAGTGTTGCAGGTTTTGAACAGAGTCTTTTCTTTTTCTTCTGCTTCGGACATAACAAAAAAAAGGTGTAAAATTCGGCTGAACATTTTTCTAAGTAAATATCCTTTTGATCTGAGTATATTCAGATTTATGGTGTTGAAATAGTTTCCATTCTCTTTGAGAATATATCTATATAACAGCCATTTGTTACCAATATGACTTGGTTGGCTGGCTCTTCTACTTTACCATCCCCCATGGAAGCCTTTTGCTGCACAGGAAAAAGGTCTGGGTTGGAAGAGACATGCAATCCTCAACAATTCCCAGGAAAATTTACTCATTTCAAGACAAATGGTTTCAATCATGAATCAGCTACACGCGAGAAAGAGTTGTCTTTCTTTTCAGTCTCCCCCACTTCTGCCCCCACCAGCTTCATTCTTTCCCATTTCCATGACTACTGTGATTGCACTAACCTCTGCCATATCTTACCACATATTTTTCTCTCATTACCTCTATTGTGCACCTGGTCTTTTCTTACTGGGTTTACTGTCCACCAATTGCTTAGCCTTTTGCTCCCTTTGTGCCCAGTCCAACTCCATTTTTGTTGCTTATTACTTGGATGATATTCTTCATCCTGGTCTTCACTCAGATCTATGCTGATATATTTCTATCTCTTAGTGTTATTCCTAGCATTGCTCTTTCTGTTGCTCTATGTATGATTCTGAACTAATTTTTGAGTAGGTTGTATAAATTTCTGGGTTTTGCATCCGTGTGTCATAGCTGGTATTAAGCATTGATTGTACACTTAATGTTCTAAGCATAAGACAGGGGGGTAAAGCAAATGGGGGAAAAGAGGATGAGGGGGTAAAGCAAATGGGGAAAAGAGGATGAGGGGGTAAAGCAAATGGGGAAAAGAGGATGAGGGGGTAAAGCAAATGGGGAAAAGAGGATGAGGGGGTAAAGCAAATGGGGAAAAGAGGATGAGGGGGTAAAGCAAATGGGGAAAAGAGGATGGGGGGTAAAGCAAAGGGGAAAAGAGGACAGGGAGGAGTAAAGCAAATGGGGAAAAGAGGACGGGGGGGTAAAGCAAATGGGAGAAAAGGGGGGGGTAAAGCAAATAGGAAAAGAGGACGATGACTGATGACAATGACCAGTCCAAAAACCAGTGATGTCATGCACAAATAACAATGACAGTTATGTACACTGAAACTCATAATGAATTCACTTTTACTCCTAAAGCCCAGGTTGATTTGTTTTGCTGATGCTAGCAAATCCCATTTATGGGAACTATTGATAAAGGAAATGTAATGAGACACGTAGTTTAAGAATAATATTGTATGGAGAAATCAATTCTGTTTTGTTTGCCTTTAAGTTTTTATTGGCCTTAGTACAGCCAACCCTGTTGTATTTACATATACACAAAAACACATGGTGCTACCAAATTTTTTTAGGTACAAATGGCGTGAAATAGCCTCTTCACAAAAAGGAACAATGATAGGAAATGAAGTTCTTTATTTCATGGTGGAGTGATTTTGAGAGATGTGTGAAATGAGTTTGTTTATCACTGAGTGCTTCACTATTGTGGTCTTGTGTCAGACTAAGCAAAGCTAACTAAATCCCCATTTGGGCACCTATCATAGCACATTGGTTTGCTATCTCATCTCAAAAGCCAATTTCTTAGTATGAGTTAGCTCCAATCATATGACCCTGTGCCAGACTAAGGTAGGCTTAGTGAGTGAAGAAATGGTAAGAGAATATCCATACCTTGCATCAATAAATCACCATAGCCTGTGCATATGCCAGAACTAATTATGTAAAAAAATTATCTAAAAAAAAAAAGATGGATCTCTTATCTAAAATTATCTAAAATGTACCAGCACAAGAGTTGGGCATTGCTGGTCTAAATTGATCAGAGACCCCAAAGAAGTATATTTTTTTTTTTTTTTTTTTTTTTTTTTTTTTGCAGGGGTGGGGGATGTTTACAGATGGTGCCTAGTGGTGTGCTTGTGCAAATTTTCAAGATTGTAGCCACAAAAAAGTGATCAGGAGCACATATGCACCCGTGGACTTTCAAAGAAAGAAGAATGTGTAGCCCAGTTTTCTGGTTGCTCAGGTGGGGCATTCGCGAGGCTACAGCTGAAAAAAAAGAAAAGTAGCAATTAAATTATAAGACGACTGTGAACAGTGCGGTTTTGAACTAAATAAGAAATTTCGGAACAAATTAACTGTATGTTAATATTTATGACTCAACAGCTTAAAAAAATAAAATTTAATTACTTATATGAATTTTCTGTTTTCATCTTTTCCAGTTGGACCTCCTTACACCTTTCGTTTCAAGGTGAAATTTTTCTCTTCTGAACCCAACAATCTACATGAAGAAATTACAAGGTAGGTTATCATTCTGTTCAATTTCTGTGGAACAATTTATAATCATCTTAGAATAAAAGCTGCGTCTGTCTCACTTGGAATATCAGTTGAAGTGATCAGTCTTTTTCCTTTCCTACTCTTCTATTAAGCTTACTTTTTTCTCCTCTCTCTTCCTACTGTGCCTGTCATGTTGATTGTATCGGTAGCTGCCATCAGCTCATCAGCTGAGTCTGTTGTATTCTTATGATAACCTTCAGTGAAGTGATGTTGTGGACTAGTTTCGATGATGTTGATGCACCTAACTAAAAATGTTGAAATGTATTGTTGATTTTATTGTCTGAGGAAATGCATTGTTGATGTTTTTTTTGTCTGAGGAAATGCATTGTTGATGTTTTTTTTTTGTCTGAGGAAATGCATTGTTGATGTTTTTTTTTTGTCCGAGGAAATGCATTGTTGTTTGTTTTTTTGTCTGAGGAAATGCATTGTTGATGTTTGTTTTTTTTTTTTGTCTGAGGAAATGCATTGTTAATGGTTTTTTTTGTCTGGGGAAATGCATTGTTGGTGGTTTTGATTATGTATAATTAATTGTGTCTTAGGTCTAACTCATGGGCGGCAGAAAATGTTATGAAATCTTACCTTACCTGTGTTGTCTATTGTTTCTTATCTGACAGTCAGGCTTCTGGGTTACCTGTGGCCATGTGTAGCTGACAATGGTTGACAAGTAGAATTAATGAGTAATGACAAGACCTAATTTCTGTCCCTTCTGTTTTAGAAGGATAACCTCACCTGCTGTTATCTACTGTTGCTGAATTTCTGTCCCAGGGTTGCCAAATTAACCATTTTCTGGCTAGACATGGCTGATTTTCTTAGTCAATTTAACCTGTAAAGATCCATGTAAACCAAAAATCCGGCCATTTAAAAAGAATAATCACCATATTTTGGAAGATAGTGCAACCTTCAGATACGAAACCCCGATATCCGTCTGATTTCATGGTTTTGGCTCAATGTTTAATCTCTGTTCATGTATCATACCCATAGAATGACCCTTTTTTTTTGTGGGGGTGGGTTGAATGCCACAATATACAGTATCAAATTCAATAAATGTAAAGATACAATTCTTATTAATTTTTTCTAGTGTCTTGGTGGATAGTAATCTTATTTTTTTTTTTTTTTTTCCAAGTGGTCTTTAAAATAATATCTATAACATTCTGTAGCTATAAAGTTGGCTGGAAATAGCTAAAATCGGCTAATTTTTTTCTATTTGAACAGTTTTAGATATAAATGACAAATCATACTTGGAAACATTGCTCAGTCCACCTTTTATACTTACCTGGTCGGCTCGCATTCTCTTTCTCATCTAGAAAAATACCGGTTTTTCAATGAACATTTCTGAATGGACAGACCTTGCTGAAACCAGATCATGGTTAATGTAGCTCATTGAAGTATATTATTTTTTTAATTTACCGTATTTCCTGGTATCACGGATGCTCTAGCCTCAGGGGTATACTTTGGTGAGAAAGAATAAACAAAAAATTAAGATCTCAACACTTTCACTTGCCAAGATATTTTATGGGTGGCTTAGTGACATGCAGGGTGTGATAGTGATTTTGTGCCTCATTATACAGAATTCTGACCAAATGTGCCTGTACCTCCAAAATGCTTCTGTAAGAAATTTTTTTAAGGGTACAAATTTTGTGCATTGATTTGAAATCCCGGTTAAAAACAAATAACTTAATGAGACTTTGCGTTCAATGTATATTTATACTTATCACAATCATGTGTGCCTCATAGCAGCGTTACTGCATTGCTTTTTCACAAGCTGGCGACATGTAAATCCAGTTGACCACTTCTAGTCTGCATTTTTCCCTCTTCTCTTACAATATGGAGACCCTGTAAGTTTACACCCAGCCTGCAGGTGGGTGAGTGTCTAGTTATGGTAATCTTGTTATTATGAGACTTACTAGGTAAGCCTTTTAACATATCACAGTTTGAATTTGAATGTCTCTTTAATAATGTCCCCTTAAAGTCTAATGATAAATAAAAGAAATATTCTCTATTATAATTTTCTTTCTTGTCAATGCAGTAAATTCAGTAATGAATGTTATTCACACAAATCAAACATTATACAGTGGAAATTTCAGATTATGATTCCGCTGATAACGGTGTTTCAGAGAGTTCTTTTTATATTTATATCATTTGAATTTTCTCACAACCATCCTGATTTTATCTAAACTCAGGAAAGTTTCAACTGGTAACAGGAGGGGTATTGATTTTGTGCATCACACTAACATCGTCCTTACTGGTTTAGCTGGAAGGATGTTTGGAATCCGTATACATTAGAACCCATATCTGACATAGTTCCTGGCCACCATTCTTTCCTAACTTGTTTTCTGAGGCATTGATTATTTTTGTTTCAAGCATTCGTATGGAGATCGACTTGAAAAAAATCATTTGGAAATGAATAGTTCTGTTACAGATACCAATGTTGCTAAATGCTGTCAAAAATTGTGTTAACAACATCGCAAGTTTTAAACAGGGTCTGCTCTTTTTCTTGTTGAAATAATAACTTCAAGAATTCACAACGCGTGACAGATTGGACGATAATGCATTTAAAAAATTTGTTTCCATGAGTGAACCTTGGAAGTTAAGTAAAACTTAATGCATTTATATAAATGAACAGTATCTTTTAACTTGATTAATAAAACAAATTAATCCCCTCATCTTTTCAAGTTTCCTTTCCCTCTGAGATTCCTTTGGGGGGAGGATGTTCAATTGACAAAACTTAGGGTACAAAGATGTTCAAACGGCAACTCTTGGGCAGGGGATGTAATAGTGATCTGATTTCTTTCTTTCCTTTCATCGTCCCAACTCTCCTACTAAGGAGACACTTTACTTATCTTTTTGTATCTTTTTCTTGTGAGTTTAGGAATTTCTGTGTCACCTTGACAAAGATAAATTCTTTCTCAAGGCCGTTTTTTTCCCTTTCTCTCAGCCATGCAGAAAATATTAGCCATAAAAAATTGACCCCCTTCTTGAATTCTTTACTCTTGTACATGTGCTGTCCGGATATTAAATGTGTGAAAAGGATTCTTTGTCTGGGTTTGACATGAATTTTTTCCTCTTCTAAGGGTGTGCAGTAACTATTCCTAAGATTTGGAATAGAACCTCCTATTGGATGATTGCAACCCGAGATGTAGGCAAGGTTGCTCTTATTAAATGTATTCAATTGGTCACAGAACTCTTCCATATCTTAGAAACTACTGAAGATAGAAGCATGCTGTTTTCACCATTCAATAACATGGGTATTGTGATTTTTTGCCAATAAACCCTGCCTAAGATGTAAAGAATGGGCATTGATTGTGAATGTGACAGCACACAGTATATAAGCTCATTCAATGGCATCTCTCTAATGAGTGCCATGATTTTCCCATGTGACATTTTCATCTTGGGTTGATTGGTCAAAGTTATTTAATCAAGAAATCATAGGAAATGGAAGAAGGGAATTCTTTAGGTATATGTGTTGGGCTGTGTGAGTGGGTTATGGCAAAACCCAAACTGCAGACAAAGAAAAATGAAACAAAACATTCAGGGGGTAAAAAAAATAAAATGTTGGTTGAGCAGATTGGTTTATATATACTGAATAAAAAGAATAAATGCTGGAACAAGGAAAGGTGTTAATTTTGTCAACCATGAGAAAGAGATTAAAATCTCATTTCTTTTTCCTTTTGTTGGTAAGTTCATTCAACAGTCCGTGGATTGGTTTCATGTTGATCCGTAAGAGAGAGAACCAATCTACGGATTGAGAAAATTACTGCAACATGCTGGTTCGTCCTGGTCTGAGAATCAACCTTTATGTTGATCAAAAGAGATTAGAGAGAACTGAACTCGTACATTTAAACGGAAGTTTTAGAAAGTCTCCCATCTCTTCCTACATTATGTTGGAGAGACGCTTGCCGTACACAGTTCCTCCTTCCTTCTTCATATATTCCTCTGCTTTTACTTCTCTCATCTTTTTTTGCTCTCTAGCTGCTGATTGTTTTCTTTGTTGTCTGTTCTTTGCGTGTGAATTTAAAATTTTGTCAAAATGAGATTTTTTTGATTCTTATATTCATATTTTATTTACTTGTATTCATCTTTTTTTTTTTCTTTCAAATTTGTATTGTTGCATGTGTATGTGTGGGCATATATATATATATATATATATATATATATATATATATATATATATATATATATTTTTTTTTTTTTTTTCGGAATGGTTCTCTTCTGGATAGACTCTGTACAAAATGAAATTGATTATTTTCATCATTGAATTAGTAACTGAACTTTTATGAAAATAGTTTTAATCTTCGAATACTAAATCATTTTTACGAAGTGATTATTTGTTTTTTTATTGTTTTTGATTTTCTTCTTATTATTGCCAAAGTTCCAAAAAATTAAGCATAAAGATTTTTACTGCTTGAATTTATGCTAATAAGCTTATCAAGGTAAGAAGTTACAAGGCTTGGATGTGTCACAGTGAGTGGTAGTCCTCATGAACTTACTATCTTTGGTTTTGAGAAGGGTCATTAACATTCAGTGATTTTTGGATGATTGAACTCTTTATTGTTGAAAGAATATGATGGAAATAAACAGATTTTTTTCTCTTCATTGGAAAGAGGAAAAGATTTTCTGTTTACTACCATCACATTCAGATGGAGCACCTGTAGAATGAATCATCTAAAATGTCATGTCAACAGCATAAACAGCATGTGGGTTCAATTGTCCGTAAAACTCTTTGAATCCTTGTAAACCATTCATATAGCCTGGCATATACAGTATTCGAGATGCCTCGCTGAACTTCTTATACAATCTTCCTCTATGAGTTAAGCTAAACCTAGTAATCCCACAATGCACTGTTCATCAGTTTATTTTATCAGTGAGAGAAATGATTTCTAACTATTCATCCATCTGATACTTAGTCAAGCTTACATTTCTTTCGTGATAATGTTTAAGTTACAAGAAAGGTGATTGAAATTCATCTGGTACCAAAATAACAAATTTATTATCAAAGCATGTAGGTTAATAATTATGAACATAAGGGGCAGGTCCTACTTATGGGCCCTCCAAATATATTGGAGGAGGCAATATGGAATTTGCTTGTTAAGAGCAAAGAACGTTCTCTGGCTCAAAACTGAGCTATGTTATGGCTTAACTTACTTAATTACACTATACTATTAATTACTAATTTTACTGTAGGTTCCATGGTAACTCATTCTTAAATCATCAACTTTGTAAGGGATAAAACGATGAGGTAACTATGTTGTTGTTACTAAATTTGATACGAAGAAATTAAAATTCTAGTAAGTGGTCCAAAGTTCATTTATCTTTTACAAAGAATTTGTTTCTTTGCAGAAATTTTCCTTGATTTAAAACTGAATTTTTGTGATTTTCGGAATTTATCATTATATTCACAATTCAAAACCTAAAAAGTAGTTTCTTAACGTTAACTTGTGAATATGATGAAGCTGTAGTGAAGCAGACTGACGGCAAAGAATTTTCATCCCTCTTGTGTTATGGTTACAAAGCTTATTACTCATCTAGTAAAAGTAAAATGTTCTTCAATTCAAAGAAAAGTTAGGGTTTGGGGGGGGGTCTGAATAAGGAATTATCAATATATTACACTGATTTATCCGGACTAATGTCCTCATCTTGGTCGTTATAGTCACAATGCTTTGGCCTTCTTCCAGTGACTAGCATTGATAACTGAAACATTTATTCCGTCCCCAATTCATGTTAGAGGATATCTCATATCAGTTCAGTTGTCTTTGCGATATCACTTGTCCATCTCTTCCATAGAACCAATAACTTTTTCCACACTTCCCAACTCGGGGATTGGACTCATGACCTCCAGCCAGGTTACTGGATATGCAAAAAAAAAGCTTTTATCCACTAGGCCAGTGTCCTATATGTAGTGGTGGTGCCAGTCTGAAAACAGAAGACAGGCCAACTTTTTATTCAAGTAATACTGTGAATCAAGATTATATCTTATAAGCCCAGGCAAGGCTGGGCTTGCTCTGACCTGACACCACCAATACCCATAGGACAATCCCAGATGAAAACTTATACCTAATGACATTTGTCTGTCTCCTCTACTGAACCAGTGTCTATGACTTTTTTGTACTAGCTAATACCATGACTTTAGCTTCTACAAGCAGAAATATAAGGGCCGAGGACAATAGATGTCAAACTGTCCCAAGCCTGGTTATAGGTAATGAATACCTGTACTTGAAAATTTTACTAAGGCACTCATCAAAGATAATCCAAAAATTATCTTGATATTAGAAAGAACCTGGCCAAAGTACTATTATACACTTGCATCTTTGTATACAGCCATTAATCATATCGATGGCATTTAAGAGTCTTGCAAAACTAGGCATCCATACCATAGAGTCTACACCAGGATGTAAGCCTGGGCAACGTTGTATTGAAGGCAGGCAGTGGCCCATACTGTAAGTTTCCTCTCTCGATGTTGTCAAAGAGAAGGATCAGGGCTGATACAGCTTGGCAACCAGTGTCATTATAGGAGCTGACAGGAGAAGTTGGAAGGTAATCGTGGACTACCTTTGGGACTCCAGCTTCTGCTCATGAATCCAGAATTGTCCTCCGAGACTGGTTGCCTCCCAAGGCTAGAGAGCCCCGTATGCCTTGCTACTTTACTCAAAGTTGGGAGGAGATATGGATTCATACCTTTCCCAAAGGATTTAGTGCAGAGTGAACCTGGATATCCTCGGTCAGAGTTTGAACTCAGCTTGTCAAATGCATTGTACACTCTTTTGACTGTTATGCCACTCACACACCCAATCATTAATTATTGTGCTCTTTCAGACATCGAACCTATCATGGTACAAGGTTTCATGAGCTCATCTCTCTGATGGTTGCTAATGTAGTGAATTCATTCCTCTATGTGCCCAGTCAGACTAAACTTAGTAACCAATCATTAGACATTACTTCTGTTGTATTTTGATCAATTTAACCTTCCATACTTTGTGGTTGACGATCATATTGCATCAAGTCCTGTTAACAATAGAGCTGATAATTACTGTTCATAACATAGAATCTCCCAATCCATTAGGAAGTGTAGGACCCTGAGGCCAGACTTATAAATATCACTTTCTGTGCTCTGTCAGGGTGTTCCCTTGTCAGTAGGAGCATCATTATAGAAAATTAGTTTTTGATAGTTTATAAATGGGGGCACTCCCTTGCTACCAACTAGGGTGACATATGAAATCCTTCTGATGGCTTCAAGGCTGTAATTTCTAACTTGCTTGTAGTTAGTTGATTCATGTTGATCGACATCAAATTGGATTTTCCGTGGAAGCAATTATATTGGAAAACGGAAGTAACTGGTTTTTGTATACATTGTGGATAAATTATGGTTAAGTAGCCAGTGAGGTCCATTTGGATAGTGTAATGGTTAACAAACCAGCCTCACATGTAGAAAGTCTCTGGTTTAATTTCCAATTATAGCAAGGAGTGAGGAAGACTCTTCATTGAGAGGAATTTCCCTGTTCACTGAGCAGCTAATTGAGTACACTCTAAGTTGAGTGATTAGGGTGGAAGTATCTCTTCTATAGATTTGCATTTTGTCGAAGGGATGGTTATAAAAGAAACAAAACTTGTAAGAATTAAGTCCTGGTCTGGACCAGACTCAAAATCTGCAAGGATTGCTTAGCTGATGCATAGAATGGGAACCGGGATTTCATCACCGGCTGTAAACTTGAACAGGGGTTGTCTCTTGAGAGACGGATGCTCCAAGTAGATGATGGAAGTATGTAGTCCTGTAATAGTGAGAGAGAACAGAATTAGCAGACGAAGTTCTAGTTTCAACCGAGGCTGTTAATGTTCAATTTGCAGTTATACCCTGGGAAAGGCATGAATACACTTTCCTCCAGCTATGTGTAAATAGCAAGGCAGCTGAAGCCATTTGGTCCTGTGAGGCAGTTCATATAAGATTATTCCAACAAGAAACAAGAAATAAACAACTACAGCCTGATAGGTGCTATAGCTGGTCTCAAGCCTGGGTAAAGGAGGAGAGTTGCATGTGGGGCTTGCAACTCTACCCTGTGAAAAAAATTATTTGCTACTGAAACTACATCAGAGTAGCTGTGGTCCTCTACCCCACAACGAGTCCACAGGAAGAAACGATAATAAACAACATAAAATTGGATTCTTGATAAAAAAGCAATTATTTTAGAAAAGAGAGGAAACAGGTTCTTGTATACAAGAACTCGCTGATTAATGTTGTGGTTAGGTTCCTGAAAACCATGACTTAAACTGAAACAACGTTAAGTGAAACTTATTCTACGATAGATACAATCATATAAATAAGATCATTTGATTTATTGTAGAAGAGGAATTTTGCTATTAACTTATATTTAGTCAGAAAAGAATCACTTAATTTGCAATCCCACTGTCAATATTTTAGATTATTGTATATACTAATACCTAAATAGTGCAGGTTTTTATATAATATGGTTATGGTGTTGCTGTACAAATTAATGTACCTAAGTAGAAGCTGAAAAAGACGTTGGTTTATAATTAGACCTTGAACAGAACAGTTTTGAACAAAGCAGGAGATTTTTGAATGAATGAACTGTGCTAATCAAGCTAGATCTGTATTCATATCTTTCTTTCTCAACGTTATAACAAAATGATGAGTAAATTGACATTAATTGAGGAGTTCCTGTGCTTTGTGGATGAATGCTGACTGAGTAGATAACAGTGCAAAAGAAATTTAAAACAGGTCTGGATTGTCACACAATAGAAACTGTCATATGACCAATGTTTTTAGGCAGCATTCTGTGTTGGGGGTGATCAATGAATTAATGTTTTCTCTCACTTTTTGCTAGGTCATAATCTCTGAAAAAAAACTTGAAATCTCAAAAAACAAAAATGAACACTGCCGGACACAAACTAAGGGACCAATTAAACAAAAAAACAATTTTGTAGACATCTTGAGGAACAAATGTTTAAATTCTTGGCCGTCTAGTTCAATTGATGTGGTCTGTACGTGTGATACATGTATGAATAGCCAGTCTTCCAGACCAGCTCAAGAACTGAAGAAACCTGTGTGGACAGTTTTGAAGACGGTTTCTAATAAATCTTGTCAGCTTCTCACTGTGAAATTGACAGCCAGGTGTTAGAAAATAGAAATTTATGAAAGCATATAAATCTCCCTGCCTATTTTCTATACACATAATATGAAATGACTGAACTGATTTTATGCTTTGTCTACCCAGAGCTAAACTTAGGCATAATATTAGAGACCTTCAACTGAAACTGTCCACATGGGTTTTTCCAGTTTTTAAGTGAGTCTAGCTATGTATATAATGTGTATACTGGCTGTACCAAAGGAGCTAGAGGGTTGAAATTTTAAAAATTTACTCCTTGTGTCTATAAAAAAAATTTTTTTTAAATGTTTTTGTTTTTGGGAAATTCTCTTACTAAACTTATTTTTGAAAATCAGACTATTCATAGTGATCAACACCCAATCCCACAAAAAAGGGAAGAGAAGTAATTTATTCATTGATTACCGCATTTTCCAATTTTTAATCACCCCCTAACACTACATGCTGCCGAAAGACATTGGTCACTTGGTGTCTCGGTGAACAACCAGACCTGTTTAGTATACTGCTTACATTATGTATAGTAAAAGTGGTTGATGACTTTGACAAATGTATACGAAACTATTGGCCAAACCTGTTAAAATAGGTTTCTTCAGTTTTTAAGATGGTTTGGCTGACTATGTATGTATCATGCATTCAGGCTGCACCAATTGAGGGCTGAAACTCTACCCATTACGTCTAGAATTCTTCTTTTCCTTTTTTCAAAACAACCCTCAAGGGTTTCTGTTTGTAATGTAAGTTTATGCTAAATCAATCCTTTGGTTTGTGTTCAAGAATTCAGACTTTTTTTTTACTGATCACTGCCCAACAAAAAGCAAAAGTAACAGATTCCCTTTTTTCCAACTTTTGTATGCTGCCAAAATATGCTGGTTACCTGACGGTTTCTATTGAGTGACTAACCTGATCTTTCTTTTGTTCAATCCCAGGTGTTACACAGGTGAAACTGATTGACCATTACTTAGCTTGAAAATAGGGTTAAAGAAATCACGTATCCTGACATCCATGTAAGGAAATACATTCCACTCAATTTAAAATTATAATGATGCTATCAAACTTTCAATTTCCTCAAAAATTGAGGATTCAAGACTAACCTATTAAGGTGCTTAATGCCTTGATAGAGGTTTTCCTTTGCATGCAGTGCATTGTGGGAAAAGTAGTTGAAATGCTGATTTATATATGTAGTGTTATCAGGAAATTGAAAGGAAAACATGGGGGGAAAAAATGTGCCCTTCATTTGATAAGTAGTGAAAATTTTACTAAAATCTGATAAATAGATATTTTATAATCAGAAAAAATTTAATGAAAGATGTAATTTTTGTATGTTTTCTTTTTGATTTTGCAATAACTCTGTGAAAATCAGTGGTTTAACTACCTTTCCCACAATGCATTGCACACAAAGTAAAAAAGGGAATCCTCAATTAAAATGTCCCATATTGGCTTCTAAAAGAGCTCTACAGGGCATATATATCCCAGCAGTTTTACAAACCTGGAGATATATATGTCCCAAGAGTCTAAAAAAAGGTAAAAAAAACAAAAAAAAACCTCCAGAAACTATGATTGTTACCTCATTGACCTGTGAGATCCAAAGTTTGCTAAGGTATTTTCAGGACTATCACTTACTGCAACCCATCCAAGCCCATATCTATCCATTTCTAGGTTCAGTTGACAAGGCTCCTAAACATTATACTAGCGCATTGAATGAAACGTAATGTTCACATAGTCTCTTTTTAGAAGCATCCTCACCTCTCTATAAGAGGCATTGTCCATTTGTCGGTAGGTCTGTCCCCATATTGTTTCTTAGCTATTTTAAGTCAGATTTACTTAAAACCTGATCAAATAGTGTTCCTTGATAAGATGCTTTTTATCTGAGATTATTTTCTATTCAGGGTCAGGTAATCTGGCAATAATAGCATTTAGACTTTATTGTAGATGCCTCATTGAACTTTCGATTCTTGCTTTATCTAAATGTCTAAGTGAATGTGGTTATAAGAGATTATGTAAATTCAAAATCTGATGTTTATGATTGATACTCTCTTCATAAGTTTCAACTCAAAGGAAATGAAAAATATCTTACAGATCAATATGAATACTTCAAGCAAGAATGATTTTGAGATTAAAAATATGAATCAATTTTTTGCCAAAATTACCGAGTCAAAGAGTTGATAAAATTGTTGGACTCCTCCTTGTTTCTTTTGTTGTTACATTTCAATCAATCTATCTATCCTATAGACTTCCTCAGGTGTACAAAGATACCTTCTATAATTCTGAGAAGATTGGTTATTCCAAGAGGTGTTCTGATTACTGAACTGACTCTTTTCATTGTTCTTGATTTTATCACAAAATTTTAGTTGATCTATTCTACAGTTTTCTTCATAAATATTTATTTTTCAATGTAAACTCTTTCCTTGTCAATGCACTTGATTCAGTTGGGAATATTGATCTCATAGATTAAATATTATGCAATGAAAATTTTAGATGAAAATCCAGCCAAATTACTATGTATATATCGGATTACTGATACTGATCCGCCCTCATGCACCCAGGGATATATACATACATATATGAATAAAATCATGCTCATGAGTTTTGTGAAATTTCTTGAGATGTCCCAGTGGTGAGGACTTAATCTACCAGAAACAAAGTTGGGTTGGCAACCTATTGTCTGTTGACCAGATCTGTCCCTGTTGAGTTTTTGACTTGCCTGCCTGCAAATATCAGTATACTAGGCTTACTTATGTTTTAAAGATTCTTTGTCTTTTTAATAGATTCAAAAGATGTCTTGACTGCAAAAAATTGTGACTAAATTGAGTCCTTTGATTGGTAATTGGGATTCTTGCCTGAGCTCAAATTGTTTTTTAGCATACATTATTTATTGACTTGAAGAAATATAATTTATCATTGATCTTTTAGCATCCGTCGTTGGACATAGACCATCTCCAAGATTTGCTTGACCACTCTAACATGGGCATCACGGAGCCAATGTTTTAGGAAACTTGTCTACCGTTTGGGATAACTTTTTTTCTTTTTTTTTTTGTCTGCTGCAGTTTTGCATGTGATCTTTGGGGATGGTTGTCTAATATTTTTGGAACATGATCAGCCCATTGTCATTTAAGTTTTCTAATGTTTTCTATATCTCTGACCCCTGTTGGTTTTCAAATACAATGCACACATTGCATGGTTATCAATTTGGGGACAATCTTTATTTATCTGAATGGATAATTGGTATATTTCAAGCTTTTTTTTCTTTTTTTTTTCATGGCATTCATGAGGGTCATCGCCCACTCATTAATACATGATTCAGCCTGCAGGGAGAAAAAGGTTGCCAACCTCTGTTTTAAGTTTCCTCTTTTTCCAAGGAGGAGTCTTCAAATGTATCATTAACATTTTATCAGTATTTATTATAAATGCAGAGCTCACAGACATTACATCTAGTTGTAATTTGTTATTCTAATGGGTTGTCTGATTGTGTCTCTTACAGGGCACCTTCGAAAACCTGATGACTTCACAGATTATTTATCATAAGTATTCTACTTCTTAGTGATGTCAATTGGATCACCATAGCCCCACAAATGACTTGGCCCACCAACAAAGTGGGCGACAGATTCTTTTCACTTTGAGTATCTGTATTTATCTATCTATGTCTCCAGATTTGTGGGTGCTCCTGGTCACAATTTGGGAGCTACAACCTTGAAAATTTGCACAAGAACAACGCTAGGCCCCATCCAAATTTTTTTTTTGTTTCTCTTTCTTTTAGATAATTAATTTTGGTACACACACAGGCTACGGTGAATTACTTATGCATCTTCAAATGATTTATAGATTTTTATCATCTGAGTTTCTGAAACTGTAAATAATCTAGTTGCTCAACACCTTTTACTCCATCTTATCATTATTGCTTTCTATAGATGTCAAATCATAAATCCTAAAGAGAAGGGTGTATAACCAATGCATCCTCCCAATAGTCACTTATGGAGCTGAAACATGGAACTTAACCAAGAGACAGACCTGTGAGCTGAGAACCATGCAGCGTGCACATGAAAGAATAATGCTGGGCCTCACATGGAGAGACCACAAAACAGCACAGTACATCCGAGAAAAGACAAGAGTTAAAGACATCATAGAATCCATAAAAAATCTCAAATGGCGGTGGGCTGGCCATGTTGCAAGAATGGCAGACAATCGATGGACAACATGGATTCCCTGAGACCACATGCGCAACCAAGGCCGGCAAAATGTTAGATGGAGAGACGAGCTAGACAAGTTCAGGAAGTACTGGCTCCGTGACGCCCATGATGAGAAGTGTGGCAAATCTTGGGGAAGGTCTATGTCCAATGACGGACGCTAAAAGACTGATGATGATGATGATAGATATCAAGGAGTTAGGTTGTCTATGTGTGTTCCTCTTAACAGGGCAGTTTCAATATTCTGGTGGCATTGTTGAGCGTTTATCATGAGTGTCTTGCTGCTTACTGATATCAATGAGAGATTGGTTTATGGATGTTTTTGTCTGGGTTTCTGAGGGTCAAACAAATAAACTAGTTGTTCAATATTATTTTATCACTATTTTTCCTTGATATTATTATCATTGCTTCTTATCCTAACACCCTGCATCGATACACTCTTTATTATTTACATGTTAACAAAGCTGAAAAGTATACATATTTGGTTGTCTCTTTTTCTGTTCTTCTGTCCAACTTTCCACACAATATCTCTGAAAGTGCTGAATGGATTTCAATGAAATTTAATGGAAGGGTTGGCCATGGGGTAAGGATTAGGTGATTAAATTTTGGGGTGGATCCAGGAATATTTTTTGTTTGGTATTTTGATTAGGATTTTTTTTTTTTTACATACATTTGTGCATACACTCATGACTGTCCGCACAATATCTCCAAGAATTCTCAATGAATTTCAATGAAATTTCATGGAAAGGTGAACAATGGGGTACAGGAGAACTTTTAAATTTGGGGGTGGATTCATGCGCAATTACTTCTTCTACATTGTAATTGTATGTCCACAACATATCTCAAAAATTTCATGTTTGACCACCCAATATCTCCAAAAGTTCTCTGTGAATTTTAATGGTGTTTAGTGGAAGGGTGGATAATACATGATTAAATTTGGTGGCAAATCCATTCCCAATTACTCCCTTGCATAATTGAATTGGCAGAGGTATAAGCTCTCTGAAGCTCTGTCGTTATTACTATTATTTCATTACTGGTTTTACTCCACCTTGATATTGTTGCCTTTTTTATCACAATCTTGGTTGATCATCATAAAAGTAAGTGCTTGATCCAATTGTTGTTTACTAGTTTATTTCCTTTGGTGAGCACAAAAATGAGACCTTATCAAAGCATCAATGAAGTACTACTTTGTTACATATGACCCACATAAAGATTTCTCATGTGGTGACACCGAGTCTCGTTAATCCAGTGTTGGTTATTGAACTACTCTATTGATCTATGTATAATGTGATCTCCAATTTTTATGCATGGATATATTTCATTTTTATGCCCAGGTGTTTCCTGGTTTTCAGAAAGTTGGCTTTACGTCACTTTTTCAATTTCACAAAAAAGGTGAAAAGCAAAAATAGTTTTCAGCCTTTGTTTTGCGATCTGGAAACACCAAAGAAATTTTCTCGTAAAGATTATTTGTAATTGCTTATTCAATATATGCTGCTTAAGCTTACAAAAAGTTTTTATTGAAACACCCTTATTTCATATTCAATTTAAAAAGAAAAAGTGGTTTCTCCCGTCTCCCATTTTATGAAATTTCAACAGTGCCCGAGATTCAATAGTGATGAAGTTGGTTCTAAAAGCAGAAATATGAAATGAGGGTGTGCTCTGCCTCTACAATGGCTCACTGCAAAAAAAAGAGCATGAATCATACTTTTAAAAAATAACTGCATTGGTATTTAAGCCGAGTTTTACCTTAAATATGTCAACTGACTAACATCTTTTTTGTAGCATGCTGAGTTAGGGGTGATCAGTATGAAAAAATTAAAAAGCAGTGATTAATAAATAGGTCAATTCTCACCTTTTTGTTTGTTCACTGAAAGTCCAAATCTAAAAAAAAAAAAAGAAAGAAAAAAGCATGAACACTGCCAGGCACCAACTAAGGAACCAATTTAGTATAAACTTAAATTTTAAATTGACCCTTCCCTCCCTCCTCCAAAAACAAGCAAACTTATTTTTCTAGGCATAATCAGGAGTAAATGTTGAAATTTGTTGCCCTCTAGCTTCATTTGTGTGGCCTGGCCTGGCCTGGCCTGGCCAGGCTAGGTAGAATCACTAAAAAACTGAACTAGACAATTTCTAATGAATAGCTATAAAATAAGTTTTTACTTAATAAGTCTCTGAAATGGTGTATACAGTTGTTCCTTGCTATTTGTGGATTTTCCATTTGTGGTTTCAATAATTCGTGGTTGAGTCTTGGATAATTTAATGGGATTATTTTGGAGTTTTGCCACATACCAACAAAGATTGCATCATAGAAAATGTGCTATGCTGTATGAACAAAAGATAAAAAGTTTAGAAAATCATCAATGCATGCACACACACACACACTATATATATATATATATATATATATATATATATATATATATATGATAATGATGATTGAGTCATCCACAGGGTGCTGTTTCATTGTATGACAATTCTTCAGTATGGCTATAGACTATCCATTATCTCATCCAGTATCACGAAGTAGGATCAAAACCTTCGCTTCAGACCCAGAGGCTGGCATTTTATCTCTGCCCTATGCAGAACTGGACGGTCAGTAAGGCTGAATTTAAGCGATATATTTACTTACGCACAATTCCCCATCCAACAGAGTGCTCCATATATATATATATATATATATATATATATATATATATATATATATAATCAACTACCATGGACTATTGACAAAAAGTGATATATGTCAATAAAAACATCTGGAATTTGTGATCAATCAATTTTGTCGTAATAATCTTTGTGTTATTAACAAGAAATAAAGATTGTAGAAAATTATCAGCTGAAAGATACGTAGTCAATATGAACCTGGAGATAATCATGGTTAAAAACTTGTTTACATTTGTGAACGGGTTAGTCAAACAATATTTTAGACATTTTTTTTCACTATTCACTGTAGTATAGTTTTAGGAAATTTATGTTTCATGTTGATTGTGTATTTTTTCTGCTGTAAGCTTTACTGTATTCATTCATTTATATGAACATTTACAATTCGGGAATGTTAAGATGTTTGTTCATCCAAAGGGTTATTGTACAAGATGTATGGTTTTTGGTGACTGAAAGGGGTTTGAAGAGGTCAGCAAAATTATTTGCAGCTTAGCACATTTAAATTCCCCTGGCACCCCCTGCGAATGGTAAGGAATAACTGTATTTTTAAGTGCTCCTCTGCAGGTATTATTTTCAACAAAGCTGCAATAGAAAAATTGTCCGATCAACAAAATGTTCGGTGCATGACAGATGTGCAAAAAGATTCAAAATGACTCTCAGCAAAAAGATCCACTTGGTGTAACGGAACCCCGAGAGAAGAACCAAGATGTTTGGGGCCTGGGGAGTCAAGAAATAACTTCTGGTTTGCTGCTCTTGTCAAAATGTGATTTAGAAACCACTTCCCTCTTAGTGCACGATATAAAACAGAAATACAGTGTGGTGTATTGGTTACAGGCTTGGAGAAAAGAATCCACTTCACACTGGTTCACAAAGGCATGAATTCAATTCTACTTGCACTTTGAGCTATTGTTGGATAACCTGAATCTTGACCAAATGTTTCATCACTTGCAATCCATATTAACTGACAGAAGAGTGGGTGTAAGCACTTGGGCGATCAACTCTCCCATAATGCTAATTCGCCATCTAAGAAATTTGGAGTATTATGTCTACTCTTTGTTTCATTATCCAACTAGCAATAAAGATGAACTAGTCAAAAATTAATGATTTTTTAAAAGAAATTCAGATTCTACTTGCCAAGGCAATAACCACAAATATCATGTCATGGAATGATGTTGAGGATAAGAATAAAAACTAGATTCTAACTGAAGATGATTACCTCAACTTTTTTATGTGTCAGTAGCTGTTTAGCTCAATGGTAAGAGCAAAGCTACATTGATGCGGCTACCCTATCAATCACAGGTTCGATTCCTACAGCAGTACCGTTCTCTTTGATTGTTTATTTTATTTACAAAGTCTAACCCAAATGATACATCAACCGTGTAATGACGTGAGATCATTTCAAATAAGAGTTTCAATATAATATAAAGCAATTCATGATCATTCGGTCAAATCATATATCCATTTCTTAATACATACTGTCGCATTGAAAGAAATAAATAGAGTAGACCGTGAATAAGCAAAAATGGGAATTTGGGATGGAAATACACACAGGCTTAATTCTAATAAATAGATATATTCTTACAGGAAAAAAAAAATTAATATTGAGATATATATATATATATATATATATATATATATATATATATATATATATATATATAATGTGTGTGTGTATTTTTTTTTTCCTGTAAAAATATATCTATTCATTAGAATCAAGCTTATGCGTATCTCTATCATAAGTATTTGTTGATATTTAAGACTTGTTAATTTAGCTCAGTCAGTTGTACATCCCACTTGCAATCAGTTGATTGTGAGTTCAAATCATGGTAGGGGAATATAGGTTTACATATCAGTGTGCACCCCTCATTTTAGTGAGGATTGTTTTTGTCACAGTAAGGAAACAGTCTATTCTTTGTACTAGAGTTTGTGAGGTAAGGTATGATTTAAAATCTCACAAGTTTTGAATCGTGTTGAATAAGCACCCCCAATTTGATCCATCTAAAAACTTCAAATTTTGAAGTTGCGCCAAATGACATCACTTAGTACGTCAGAAGTCTCAAGGAAAGTAAACAAATTTATTGTTATTTCATCACAATTCAACTTTTTTCTTTCTTTTTTTTTAGCTCAATCTTTTTCTATTGAATAAACTTTGATCAAATTAAATGTACATAAAATATAATATTTTGTGAAAAAAATTTGATTAAATAAAATTTTGATTCAATTATAACTTCCTTTTTATTTATTCAATCTCTAACCTACCAGCGGGACAGCACGGCCTCTTAGCTGAGCCTACGATGCCACTTGTGGCCAAGCAAACACTCTTTTTTCCCTCCAGCGTCAGAAGAACTAGAGCAAATAATAACGTTAGTGACTTCCTTTGATTGTTCTACGTTTTTTTTGTTTACCTTTGTAATCACGAGACAAAGAGGTCTACAGACAACAGATTAGTAGGTACTATGCAAGTCATCGATTTGTTCATAGATACAAAACGCAAACCATGAAATATTGATGTTATCACAATAAAAAATATGGCAACCGAGAAAAGAGAGATTTGAGAAAATTCAAATATAAGAATTATTTATGTAAACTATTTGAATGGAGATATGTTTGTGTTTGGAAATTTGCCTCACGTTTAACAGATTTATGCATAAACTGTGTGAGTGGTGCAAACAAAATAGGACATTTATATTTCTGGTTCTATAGAGTTTATTTACATAAAGTTTATTGAATTTTTTTGGCCAATCCTTCTTCTCTCTAATGACTTATAAATAATCATGACAGCATCTATATATGAAATGTTTTGTGCGTTTATTTACGAATATGCCAGACTGCTCCTAGAAGTTGATATTGGTATCCTAAGCATTTTTTTTTTTTTTTTCTAAATTTTCAATTTTTGATTTTTCTCCTACATTTCAACTGGATATTTTTAATTTTCTCAATTAGTTTTCACTAAGTATACTGCATGTGGAATCTTTATTTTTCTTACATTTTACATATATTTCTGTGGGTCTAACATGAAGATAAGAAAGTAGTGGACGTTAATTTTTGGATCAGATCAAAAATATCAATGGCATACAGCATGGTAAAATCTAGTCGCAAGCCGTAAGGAAAAAAGATTGAGCTAAAAAATATTGAATTGAGATGAAATAGCAAAACAAATTTGTTTGCTTCTCCTTAAAACTTCTGACGTACTATGTGATATCATCCGGGGTGTAACCTCAAAATTTGAACTTTTCAGTTGGATCAAATCTGGGGTGCTTATTCTACACATGATCCTAAGCTTTTTGAGTGGGTTTTCAATTACTGCACACCCACTTCCTAATGTTCTGCACTCCAGGAGCAGAAGAAGCATTAAATTTTAAAATGGAAGCATATTTGTTGTTTGCTGAATTCTGAGAATTATTAATAGTTGACTAATGGTTTTTTTTTTTGTTTTTGTTTTTTTACTTGTGTTATTTTGGGGGTTTTTCATCATAATGTTCAGTTCATTTTTATATTCTATGACCGTTATTAAGCAGAGTGCATTTGAAATGAAGAGGTAGTCAACTTGCATCTCATGTCCTTGAGAATCCATCCGTCATGAACAATGCCTTACTGATTTAGCTACAGAGACCTATCAGCAAGTGAAATTCAAATTTTGTCTGATTGATACTGCTTGTTTAATGTTTGCTTAATGATTAAAAAAAGTCACGAAAATGAGATTAAAAAAACTAGTCAAAAATCAATTACCATAATGTTTTCTATAAGAAATTCAGACCACTAAAGACAGTTAAGTTTATTACTACTCAGACAAGATTAGGATGAAAGATAAACTTGTCAAAAACAATAAGAAATTCAGATGACTTAGAACTGGTATGTTATGTACTACTTAGATAACAAAACTAAGATGAAAGTTAACAGAAACTTCATCTAAGAAGTTCAGATAATGAGTATTTAAAACTTTAATTATTCACTTGGTACTTAACACTGTCTGAAGAATGAATAGATAACCGTCTTATGACTAGAAGTTATTCTTCAGATGTAGTGAAGAATATTAGCAGAACAGATCTGGGTAGTCACTCAATAGAAGCCATCATGTGACCAATATCTCTCGGCAGCATGCTGTGTTATGATGACCAATTTTAAAAAATTGGAAAAAGATGATGATCAATGAATAAGTTATTTCTCATGCATTTTGTTGGTCAGTGATCTCTAAAAATAGTCTGAATTTTCAAAAGAATAAGAATAATGCTACTAGATATGAACTTAGTTTAATGTAGCATAAATTTACATTGTGATTTGCCCCTCTCCTAGAAACCTATTTTGGGATAATTCAAAAAAAGTTTTTTTCTAAACATGAATGAATTTTCAAATTTTCAGTTTGCTAGCTCCATGAAACATAAATAGCCAGCCCGTCAACCAGAACCACTTAAAAACTGAAGAAACATATGTTGACAGTTTTGGTTGATGGTTTCTAATATGAAGAAGTTATTAATCAAAACTTTAAGATGGCTGGAGTGAGTTAGAAGTAAAATTAAAAAAAATATTTGATATGGATACTTATTTTTGAGTTATCTGAGTGAAAGACAAGCTTTTGTTAAAAGCATACAGAGAAACAAGGGTATTATGTTGTGAATCATCATTCAAGAGCCATGTCTGTCACACTTATAGTTTCAATAACAGCCCCTCTCTCTTTCGTACTTTCCTATTAAACTATCTGAATTTTTTTCTCCTATGTCCCTTCCTGCCTTCTCATGAAACTACCTAACTGTTTCTCCTCTCTCTCCCTACCCTTTATCGAAATGTCTTCCTTTTCTCCTCTTTCCCTTCCTACTGTGTCTGTGACACATATAATATCAGCAGTAACCTTAAGCCAAGCTTGTTGTTCTACACATATCTGTCAACAAATCTTCAATTCGATTCTCTGTGCCATTAACCATTAGGCCACCCACACTACCCCCCCTCCTGGGATGGGTTGGGACTTGAATTAATTTGATTCTATATGACTCATCAAGATGTTTCTCTATCGGAAAAACTTCATTTTTCCTTATATGGAAATATCTATTCCTCTTGTAGTTGTAGCTGGGTAAGTTATGCTAATGTTTTCTTTACCAGGCATGAGGAATTGAGTGCAAATTATTCTCCGAATCTCCGGAACCATATCCTGGGAATACTGTTCTTGCATTCCAAGAACTGGAACCATTCCAAGATTCAAGATTTATGTCTTTTCTTCTTTATTTGTTGGTCAGTTTAGCTACAAGTGGGTTGATCAATAAAAATCAATATTTCCCCCATCGCTAGGTACAAAATAAAAACCCTTAGTCATAGAGTACATTGATCTGTTAGATTGCACACACAGAACAGGTCCCGACACACACTCAATGGTAACTGTCACGGGACCCACTTATTTTAGCAGCATGCCATGTTGGGGGTGATCATTGAATTTTATTGCATTTCTAAAAAGTCGGAATTTTCAAAAAAAAATCAAGAGGGAAAGTCGCCTTACTCAAACTATGGGACCAATTTAACTTAAAATTACATTCTAAATTGAACCGTCTCTATAGACGTGCTTGTGGGGGGGGGGGGGCTTTTTTTCTTTCCAAAAAACAAAATAGTTTTACGAACCTTGAGAAGGACGAAACGCTTATATTTTTCAAATTCTAGCCTCATTAGTGTGAGCTGTACATATAACACGTATAGATATACCCAGCTAACCAGCCAAGCAGAATCACCTAAAATCTGAAGAAACCTATGTTGACTTTTCCAAATTATACTTGAACATGAAGAATGGAAAGTAACTATGCATAAAAATCACTTTCTGTGCAGGATCTGTCCAAAAAGTATCCAGCCATTCAATATTAATGAAAAAATACTCTACCTAGGGCAATGGTGTGTTAGTTCCCTTTGGAACTTCATTCACTTATCCCAGCCTCTCTACCATATTTTTAAAACAGTCAGCACAGTCTTAAGCTTGTTCACAGTCTGAAATCTGTACCTAGATTGGTGTGGTCAATTTGTTCCAAACTTTTTCATTCTGTTCAAAACTGCATAGTTCAAAGCATTATTATAATTTAATTACCCTAATGTAGAAAAACAGGACTGTTCAATTGGGAGAAGTAATTTATTCATTGATCACGCCCAACATGGCCTGCTGCCTTAAGCTGTTGGTCACATGACAGTTTCTTTTGTGTGACTGGCCAGACCTGCTTTCAATTTTAATTAATGTCATTTTACTACTACTCTCCATTTTATTATATGGTTGTTGAGAAAGAAAGATATGAATACAGATCTAACTTGATTAGTATTCTTTTCCAAATCATCTTGTTCAAAACCATACTGTTCAAGGTCTTATTATAATTCAATGCTTTTTTATTTTAGCTTATCCTCAGTTATATTAATTGATACAGCAATATCTTAATTGTGCTACATCTAAACCGCACTATTCAAGGTATTTCTGCATTCATTCTTCTATATAATCTAATATGTATTTAGTTTCTTTGATAAAAAAGATTGCCTCGTACCAATTCAAATATATCCATATCTTTTCACAGTTAATAGCTAATTCATATCTTGAATACATAGGTGTGAGCTGTCTTTGTCTGTCATCCTTTAAAAAGTACCCAAACATGGGTGCAGCCCAAATAAGTTTAGCTTTCTTATTCAATGGACCTTGTTGGAGGGAGTAAAACAAAGCTTTGAGAAAAATATTTGTCAGTGTTTTAGAGGGGTTCTCTTTACAATGTAACTATATGGCCTAAATGGACCTTACTTTCGGCGTATATACATATCTTCTTGTTTTATATAATAAAAATTGTATATAATTTTTTAAGGGGTTCATAGTGAAGGGACTCCCTTTAAGGGATCAAAATTGAAGGAGACGTTTTCCTGGGTTGGAGTATATAAAAGCATTTTAAAGTATTTTATAGGGGAGACTCTATTTATAATGTAACTATGATACAAAACTTGACCCTTACTTTCCATTCAATATATATATATATATATATATATATATATATATATATATATATATATATATAACACACGTACATGTGTTTGTGTGTATGTATGCAAATAGAATAAGCAATTATAGGAGATCATTTCAAATAAGAGTTTGAGTATGATATAATACAATTCATTATCATTCTGTCTGATCATGTATCCATTTTTTGATACATAACTGCCACGTTGAAAGAAACGAATAGATATTGACCGTGAATAAGCAAAAATGAGAATTTAGGTTGAGAGTAGTTATTTGACCTTTGCATTACCCACGACTGTTTAGCTCAATGGTAAGAGCATCTTTACATTGAAGCGGCTACCCTATCAGTCACATGTTCGATTTCTGCAGCAGCCACATTTTCCTTGATTTTTTTATAAATAAATATATATATATATATATATATATATGAGAGAGGGAGAAAGAAAGTGTATGCCATTTGTAATTGAACAATTCTATTACATATGAAATCAAAACTACTACTCTGCAATCTTTTTCTTACCATTCAAACACAGTATCAATTCCACTGATTTACATAATGGCAATTCTCTTTGTTTATTGTTAGAGCCTGGCTCTGGACCCTCAGACAAAATCAATGAGACCAACTCCCTGTGATAATTTTGAGGGGGTGAGAGATTGGAAGGATTCAGACTGCATCTGTTGTTGCCATGGTAACAGTAATCTCTAAACACAGAGTAAGGATTGGAAGGAGTGTTGGTGTCATTTAAGCACAGATGTGGTCGCTTTCTGATCATGATAGTCTTCAAATTGTAGAATAATCAGTGAGCTAGGAATAGGTGCTTTAATTGGTTTTATGGTTAGATTTAATACTCGTTTCAAAACTCTTGTTCAATTTTGAGTTGAACAACTTAAACTGTTCTATTAATATGCAATTTCGTTATCAGCATATTTGTTACAGTTAGATTGTGAAACTAGTGATTTTTTTTTTCTCTCTCCATTCAGTAATCATGTTTTTAAAACTAAATAATGAAGGAATCTTAAATCTGTTGAGTTTTTTCTTTTTTGCAGCTGTCATCTGACAATGGCAGCCATTTTGGGTTTAGTCATATACAGATCATATTTTCATCTTGGGATGTAATTCCTACTTTATCTCTGTTACTTTATCTTGTAGCTTTTTTTTATTTATTATATTTTTTCTCTTTTTACCAAAAAAGTCTGTCTCTTAGCTCAACCTCCCTAACAGAAAACTAGTTTTGCTTATCTTTTCTGCACATCTAAGGATTATGTGTCATACTCATGTTAATATCTTCCATCAATCACCTTGATAGGCTTAAGATACATTCCAAGTGATCCTTACTTCCTTTCATTCCTTTATTTATCTATTTTTCCCCCAACTCATTAAACGACTTTTCCAAACTAGGTCAGGAAACTAGGGGTTTTTTCTGGATGATCCCAGAAATGACTGATATAATAAATGAAAGAAGAAACTGTGTTTATTCTGAGTAGCTTCCATTTCTAGTTCTTTTTGGGGACCCTTCGTTGTAACACACACCATATTTTGCATTAAAATCTGTAAGCAATTTGTATATGGTCATAAAAAGAATTATCCCGAGTTGAAGAAATGGAACTTACCATTCAAGGTTCTATTCTAAAGAAATAAAAACTATCTTTAGGCCCATACAGGTATTCATACTTGAATAACTATATTTTCTGGTTATTTTCCAAAGTGTAGTTTGTTTTTTATTATGCCAAGTATAGTCTTAATGTTTCAACTCCTGTGCCATGATTTTCTCTTGAAAAAACTTGCTGAAAAATAGAAAGTCTGCATGACATGTTTAGGACAGTTTTATTTTCTAACAAATAGACAAATATGTACAACAAAATCTAATACAAGTTGTATATACATAAATGTATGTGCAGTAAGAAGTAAAAAAAAAAAAGCATTCTATAATAATGAGTTATCTTGTCTGTTGCACTGGACTGACTACTTGCTTAGACAAATTATTGAGAAATCTTTGTAAAATATATCCAGAAATCTAAAATATTAGTATACTTGCAAGTTTTTATGGGTATTTTATCATCTTTTTTTTATGTGTATATTTGTTTATGACGTATGATATGATGATTTTATTTCCGGCATATCTATTTATGCAGTATGGCTGGATACGGAAATTGTTTTGTCTGAGATATGATGTTTTTTATTAAAACATTTATGAAAACATGGAAAATGTCTGCAGTTAGTTTTAACTTTGATAGAGTATAGAGAATATTTTCCGATTACGTACGTAGTCCATGATATCACAGCCAGGATTTATTAAACAAATTCATCAAAACCTTTGAGATGTATATGTGTGTGTGTGCGTGCATATGTATTTATAAATAGTACATGTGTGTGTGTGCGTGCATATGTATTTATAAATAGTACATGTGTGTGTGTGCGTGCATATGTATTTATAAATAGTACGTGTGTGTGTGTGCGTGCATATGTATGTATAAATAGTACGTGTGTGTGTGCGTGCATATGTATGTATGAATAGTACACGTGTGTGTATGTGCGTGCATATGTATGTATAAATAGTACATGTATGTGTGTGTGCATATGTATGTATAAATAGTACATGTGTGTGTATGTACGTGCATATGTATGTATGAATAGTACACGTGTGTGTATGTGCGTGCATATGTATGTATAAATAGTACATGTGTGTGTGTGTGTGCATGCATATGTATGTATAAATAGTACACATGTGTGTGTGTGTGTGTGCATATGCATGTATAAATAGTATGTGTGTGCATATGTATGTATTGTGTGTGTATATATATATATATATATGTATATATATATATATATATATATATATATATATATATGTGTGTGGATGGATATGAATATATATATATATATATATATATATATATAGCAACACATGAAATATTAAAAGCGTGTATAGGAAATAAGCAGGTAGTAAAGTTTCCATAGAATAGAACACGAATTTGAAGAGATTGATCAGTCTGTTCTTATGTTTCCCATGTCTCACCAGACATTTCATTCAAATGCCAAAAAGGTAGGGAATAAGAAAGATGAGGAATCTAGGGTAGGGCCGAGAAATGAGATGGGAGTGAATTTCCACGGGAGATACCGAATGAAGATTATAAATACTTTCTTCCCCAAACAAGATTGCAAATGGATTTGGAAAAGCCTGAAAGGAAAACAAAAAACAAAATTGACTTCAAAGAGACCAATAAAATTAATAACGCCAAAGACATTACCATCATCGAAGCTTGCTTTAGAAGAAAGTAAAGGTGAAATTTCGAGAAGTAGGGACATGATATTGAAAATAAGTGAAGAATACTATGAAAACCTCCATGCCTCGAAAATAAAAGTACAGCGAACCAGCTCTTCCAGATGTAATAATGGACAGAGTAGTTCTCACAATACATTATATGAAAAGTGGAAAAGTCCCGGGTAAAGATGACTTGATGATAGATATTTTAGAAGATGCGAGAGAGGTCTATCACAAAGGATTAGCACAACTATTTGAACAATGCTTACGATAAAAGAAGGCCTCAAAATTTCTGCCTAGGAATAGCGATCCTAGTCAACAAGCAAGGACACCTTAGTGATTATCGCCCTGTTACTTTGCTACCTAACATTTACAAACTATTCTCGAAAATGCTTACAAAAATATTCACAGACACATTTGAAAGAGACCCACCATGAAAACCAACAGGATTTAGCAGTATCTATTCTACATTAGACCACCTAGAAAAAAAAACTGTGCAAATAAGCAGGATTTAAAAGCTATTCAACAATAGACCATCTATACATGTTAAACGAGCAAATCAAAAATAAATCAAAATGCAACAATTTTGTTTTAACATAAACAATGAAAAAGAATTTGATTCAATAGAACACACTGCAATCTTCAACTCAACGTGAGAACAAATGGAGCAAAAAGCCAACTCATTGGACAGTGAACTCAGTAGGAAGAGACCAAACTCAAGATGGCAGAATGAGATAAAAAGATTTGCTGGTAAGAAGTGCCTGAGATTTATGCAGTCATGCTCATCATAGAAAGAGATTAGAAAGGCCTTACTCCAGCAATGGACTTATAACAGCTGATATATATATATATATATATACACACACACACACACACAGAGTGTTTCAGAACTATTTTATCATAAGTGAAGAGGGGATTATACCTCTTATATCTTACTCCAAATAGACAAAAATTGCCCAAGTGGCAAAATTTATTTATATATTCTAAAAGAAAAAGTTTGATTTCACTTTGTTCAATATAAACTTTTAACCATGAAAAAAAGTTCTTATTATTGATTAAATTAAAACTACAGGTTCATTTTTTGTTTAAAAAAAAAAGTTTTAAAATCAGGCATAGCATATATTGAATAACTGTAGCCATCAAGGGATTCTATTTTCTTTTTTTATATTTGTGTGTGTGTGTCTGTGTTTTCCAGAGCTCCAGGCCATACTGTTTTGTCTACAGACTTGAAAATTGGCATCAGTACTCCATATATATTAAATGTAAAAAAATGCTTGTCGTTGGGGTTACCTTTTCGAGGTCTCATTTTGACAGGTTTAATAATAGCATTTAGATTCTGGAGAATTCATTCTACTTATACTTTTTATTCTATTTTAGATGTTTTCCAGTCATGTCATATGTAGAAATTATTCTGACCATGTATCTATTCTACGATGGAATTTTTTTTTTTTTCATGACTTCATATTTTGACGCAACATTTTATTTTTCATCATCCATAGTAATTATTCCTGCTTTGGGTATGGAATCAGGCCATGACTTCAGTACCCCATTTTCACTTTGCACTTTCCATCGTTTCCTGCTAATGACCTTTTCTATCATTTTTTCCCCGTTGTTAAAAAAGTGTTTTAAAATAATCCTGTACATAGATTACTGTTGGATCTTTTCTATTCATTTTAATTATCAAATATGGAGGAAAAAAAATAGATTTATACTTTATAAGATTGAACCTGTGGCGGAGCCAGGTCAAAAATTAGGGGGTGGGGCAGGTAGTGTGGCCAACTCATAAAATTCAATCAACCTCTAAAAAGTGTCAAAAACACCAAAATGCACAAGAAACATTGTTGGCCATTTTGCAACCATTTAAATGGCCAAAAATGGCTGAATTAGTTATTATATAGCAGTGAAAATTAGCAAAAATAGCCAAAGAAATGATGCTAAAATGCCTCAAAAATCTTGCTGCTTATTGGATTTTTGTGAGAAAAGCACTAAATTGGCAACACTGGGTCTTGGTCAAGAATTACAAGGGTTGACATTGAAGCAGTAAGGGGGTCTGGATGCCCCCATTCCCACTTCAGGTTCCATGCACTGGCAGAGCCAATCTCTTCTCAAAACTTAAAATTATTTTCTTTTACAAAAATAAAGACATAGACACCTCTCTCCTGGCTATATCAACTGTTGATTTAGCCCCAAGATAACACCAATAAGATAAGGTAGGTTCGAAGGACAAACCATGTTACATAATCACTAAATGTTTATTTTTTTAATTTTTTTTTTTTCTTCAGAAGAGGTAAATAAATGAAGAATGACAATCTCTTTAAATTATTTCTTTTTTTGTTTTTCTGTCCTCTCTGTCCAGACATAATTGTGTAGCCATTATCTTTATTTCTTCCTTCATTTGATATGTGGCCCTGCCCGACTATTTTGTCTGGCTATATTCACATATTGTCCAACTCAATAGCGCCCTACTCCTTATACCACTTAATTCCCTTGCTTCTTAGTAATTCCAATTACATTGCGGTTAGGGTATGTAAAGCTCTACCCCTCCTCCCGACTTCATTGATTCTGACATCAGCCAGTGACCTCACGGGATATTATGTCAACCTAGCATTCCATAGATAACTATTGTTATTTCCCAGGTGTTTTTGTCATTACTTGCCCCCTAGCCAGCCAAGTTGGCTGACTCTCCAGCCATTTAGCCAAATGTCCAGCTGAGGCGTGATCAAGTTTGACCTATTTCTCAAACAGCTATGTTTGCCTATCAGGAACATGGACACACACGTGTGCACACACAACATTTTATGTATATATATATATAATATATATAAAAACTACATCAGCAGATATTGAGAAATAAGTGACTTTAGTAACACAGAAAACTTGGAAAGTTTTTTTTATATTATATATATATATATATATATATATATATATATAAATAAACTACATCAGCAGATATTGAGAAATAAGTGACTTAAGTAACACAAAACTTGAAAAGTTTTTTTCACTGTTATAGTGCTAAAAGCTGTAAAGCTGAACTATATATATATATATATATACTATGCTTCAAAGTATCAGATACATTTCAGAAATTTTATTTTAACATTTTTATATAGTTCTTGTCTGAATTTTGTTAGACAGGATGGATTAATTATTATGTATAATATGGTCGGACTATCTTCCTTATCTATCAGTTCATTTGTGCACAAGGTTTCAGCTGTGTACCACTGGCATTCGTTGGGTAATGTTGGTTTTTAGACTGTTAAATCACTTCTCAGAGTGCCTGCTTGATTGGATTGGATTGGACATATTTCCATTTTTTGTATATCTGGATTGTTTTCGATGTATTTCTGAGTTGCTTCCCTTGTATTAGATAATCTGTTTACTTTCTTTTTTCTTCAAGCTCCCTTGTAATGAGAGGCTTCCAGATGCTATTGATATCGATGCTTGGTAGGTTGATTAGTTTGATTGAAGAAAGTATATAGGAAAAGTAAGCTAACAGATTATCCAATGCAGGGGAAGCAACTTGGATGTACATTGAGAACACAAACTAGATATACCAAAAAATGAATATATGTCTCGTCCAACTGAGCATGCACTCTGGGTAGTTATTCTATATTCAAAAACCAACATCACCTGAAGAATATTGGAACTCACCAGATATATTATTCAGAACTCCAGGCATTGCATTG
>OY735236.1:28301356-28341356 GCA_963457665.1 Thysanoteuthis rhombus | reverse complement strand
GAGTAATGGCCTTGCGGTTGTGTCCCTTAATTGATATTTAGCTTAAGTTACTTAATTTGATCTCATTGATGTCAACTCTTTTCTCAAACATTAACAGTGCAGATGACATAGATCTGACTTAGGCCATGTAAATTCATTATTTTCGGAATAAAGAAATGGCATTTAATAATAACCACTTTGCCAGTGGCTTCATGGCCTGTCAGGAAATTATAATTTCCTACCTATTTCAAATTACATTTTTCCGCCTCCTGTTCAAGTGATTTAAAATCATTCCTCATTCTTGTTCAGTCCAGGAATTTCTCACCTTTGTTTACAAAAGCCTACCAATAAGCCCTGCAATAGTAGAAATTCACCATTTTCTGACTTGTCTGTTAGATCGATCACTTTACAGTAACTTTCCAACTTTTCCCTCTAATCAGTAATTAATTTTTTGACAAGTATTCCTTTCATCTTGATTTTTAATTGCTTTACAAGCAAGAGTCGGAAATAACGATGCCAGTCCAAATCTCCCTGGAATTTTATCCTTTATTACCGATCAATGTTGCGATAAAAAGGAAAAGAAATAAGATGAAAGAAATACTAGGCAAAAATGAATAATAGTAAATAGGTCAACACTTTCATTCACTCAAAAGATTGTATGTATAGTAACAGGACAAATACTAAAAGCATGTATTGAAATTTATTAGAAATCACTTTATTATAAAATACAATGCTTTAGATGTTGCCATTGAAATACATTGCTGCTGAGGTTACTGTAGAAATCCCTGCTAAATTAATAAGTAAATTCGTTGCAAATGGTTTTGATGTAGAAATACTAGCTGTTTATATAACCCCTGATATCATAGGTATGGCAAGGCTCTTTATCCCTGCCACCACAATTTAATGATTTCAATACAAAAACCATCCATATCTTATGTTAATGAAATATTACAATGCAAAAGTTCTTTCATTTCTTATAAATTACAGGTTCTTAAATACGAATGAAACATACGGCAGGGAATACAAGGAGTTTGAGACCTATTAGTATTAAGTGGCCGGGAATGGCAGGGAGTTTATGTTCGAGGACTAGTAGTGTCAAGAAGTTGCAGGAATAAAAAGTACTACCCATAAATTAATATATAAATCCATTGTGAATGGTTTTCCTATAGAAATACTAGTTGTTTATATAACTCCTTGTATCATAGCTAGAATTTATTGAATAAATATTGTAAACATTCGCAACTACAAACCTTGATACAACAAATTTCAGCTTTCATAACCTCGTAGATTCATCCGTAACATTGGAATTATCAACTGAAGTTCAATAGATACAGCAAACATGTTGACCATAACAAACTTTTGTATTATTTACCAAACAATTGAATAAATGTTAGAGCTGATCATGTTTGTGCCAGAACTGATGGAAATTCTCTACAAAGCACCCTTCCGTGGGAACCTCAATACTTGAGCTCTCACTTTACAAAAGCACTTGAAAACCTGTGTAATCATTGAAGTAAAATATAAAGCCTATCTAAGAAGAGTATCAATATATGGTTCGCTATTTAAAGAAAATGAAACTTGCCAATAAATTTAATTACACATTGCAGGGCAAAAGCTACAGTCATGAAATGTCTATTTACTGAGTTCATATTAGTATAAAAGTATTGAAACAAGAGTGATTTTATTTTTTATTTAAAATTTGCTAATCTTTGAATGTTCCAAGTGTGAAAAGTTAATACATTCCAAAGTCTGGTGAAAATGCATTGTCTGATGGTGTCTCCCTAGAGCTGCATTGTCTGATGGTGTCTCCCTAGAGCTGCATTGTCTGATGGTGTCTCCCTAGAGCTGCACAGTCTGATGGTGTCTCCGTGGAGCTGCACAGTCTGATGGTGTCTCCGTGGAGCTGCACAGTCTGATGGTGTCTCCGTGGAGCTGCACAGTCTGATGGTGTCTCCGTGGAGCTGCACAGTCTGATGGTGTCTCCGTGGAGCTGCACAGTCTGATGGTGTCTCCGTGGAGCTGCACAGTCTGATGGTGTCTCCGTGGAGCTGCACAGTCTGATGGTGTCTCCGTGGAGCTGCACAGTCTGATGGTGTCTCCCTAGAGCTGCATTGTTTGATGGTGTCTCCCTAGAGAAGCATTGTTTGATGGTGTCTCCCTAGAGAAGCATTGTTTGATGGTGTCTCCCTAGAGAAGCATTGTTTGATGATTGTTATCATAGAATTGCTTGAAAATCAATGTAATAATGAGACCATCAATAAAATACATCAAAATACATTGTTTGGTAATGCAACCATATTCACACATTTAAAACTGTTTCCTTAGAATTGCTTTGAGAATTGTGATGTTGTTGGGGTTATCAATAAAATTCAATGTTCTGAGTGTTTGTGCCACTAGAAAACTGTTTGCATAACACTGCTTAATCAGCTAACATGTGCACGCTTGACAACAGTAGCTTTTCTTTGTTATACTTGTTCTGTTGATATTTAGATTGATATGGAAGAATCAATAATTTATTTTCACTATTTAAAAATTTTGATCTTTAATATGTGCCTCATATCTGATTATATTTGAACATGAATATTTTTTTAAAAATCTGTCTTGTCCAGAGACCTTGGGAATATATATGAGAATAGATCAGAAAAAGTGTGTGTCTATTTTGTGAAATGTCTTGACCAATTTTAACCAAATTCTATCATCTAATGACTGGCTTAGTACCAGTCAAAAATTATGAGAATGTTCATGTATGTGGTTAGAATCAGTGTCGCTCCTCAGCACTTCTGCCGAGAATCACTTAAGTATCTGCGCACACATTGAGAAGTGTTATGCAAACAATATAAATAAATATTTATATAAACACTGGTGAAAATCACATTAACAGGTATTGGAAAATGAGGGGCTGAAGTGACACAAAAAAATAATTTTGATAAAGTTTTTTGCCCTGTTTATTGTTTATAGTTGTAAATCTTTCTAGACTGTGTGTGTGAGTATATATATATATATACATATATATATATACATATATATATATATATATATGTGTGTGTGTGTGTGTAACAGAGATACAGGCAGACTGGTGTAATTAATGGTTCTTTTTGAGTGAGAAAATGTTGACTGGATACCTGAACATGAACAAGAGAATTATAAAGATCTGCTAGAAAAATATATCAGATGTGGCTGGATAATGGACATATTTCCTTTCAAAGTGAAGTATCTAGGTTTTATTGCCAACTTTGTACCGGAATTCTCAAGTAAACTTTGGTTGGCCACATAGGAGGAAGAGGAAGTATATAGAAAGGCTCCAAGATTGGGCAGAACCTGCATCTGCTTGGATCTGGTATTCTCACATTGGAATAGAGAACCAACAAAGCTTCTGATGAAGCCCTTGTTGGAAGCGCTGCTGCTGTTTTTTTTTTGTTTTTTAAAATTGTATTTTGCTGCTGTAGTTACATGAAATGTGTGTGGTAATTCATTTTCAGAGAGTATTATTATTGATTCCTTGAAAGAATCATTTGTTGAATACCATATATGCTGGTGAATAAGTCGACCCCAAAACAAAGGTGTTCAGTTTAGTCCAATGTCCAGCGGATAAGTCGACTCTCCAACACGAGACAGCATTGTGTCTACCTGAGTGTTAAGTTCATTGCGTTTAAATAGACTAACTAAGATGGTCCTTTAGGAAAAACACTTTTTGCTTTAAAAGTCGACTTATATGCCAGCAAATACAATACTTGAAAATCTACCTCCAAAAATTATTTGGATTAACGAAGGAATTCTATTTGATTACTTTTGCAGGTACATGTTCTTTCTCCAGCTGAAAACTGACATTTACAATGGTAAACTGGAATGTCCATTTGACACTGTGGTTGAGTTAGCAGCACTGGCTCTTGCATGTAAGTAAATTATGGGTTTTAATCGGTAGAGGTTGTGGGAAGGGCTTCAAACTTGAAATGTACTAGAGAAGTTGATTTTCATTGTCAATAAAAATAGCTTTAACTGCTTTTTTTTCAATTTAATGAACATCTTGTACACTATGTAGCAACAGCTTAAATCATTGGAAAAAAACAGGTCAAACTGCTTTTGTTTGAATAGACATGCACATTTATAAACCAGTGAGAAAAATGCATACCTGCACAATGAGTTGATATAATTGTAAAAAATGGAACACTGAACGAGAATATTTTGACATAAAATAGACAAAAAAAAATACATAAAAAACATGTAACAAAACTTTGTGAAATAATATTGTTCAGTTTGGCCACTGCATCAATATTTTTCTGTCTATTTCATGTTGAAATATTCTTGTTCGGGGGTCAAGTTTTCACAATTTTATTTACATATTGTGCAGGTATGCATTTTTCTTACTGGTCCTGTTTTCTTTGATATTATTATGTCCACCCAACGTCCTCAACTATAACTACCATTGCTCAAAGATCAAAAGTAATAGTTCCGGTAGAATCAAACCACTTATCTCTTGATTACAAAATGTACTTACTAAGCAACTGCACCATGGAGATATATATATATATATATATATATATATATATATATATATATATATATATAATATATATATATATAATATAATATATATATATATATATAATATAATATATATATATATATATATAATATAATATAATATATATATATATATATAATATAATATATATATATATATATATAATATAATATAATATAATATATATATATAATATAATATAATATATATATATATATTACTACTTATTTCATTTTTGAATATCAATAATTTGTGCCTGAAAATCTTTCTCATTTTCAACATTAAAATTCTTGTTATATGTTTACATTTGGAGAATCTTTGTTTTTGTTTTTTCTACAAAAAACATTGGTAAGATGAAATTGAGTTTATATGTAAAGTTTGGTTTAATTTGCTTCTACAGTTTAGGTGTGCATTGCATTATATCTGATTTTTAGTAGAAATTCCCTAGAAATTTGCATCCAGTGTTTTTCAGAGCCATTTGTATGATTTGGTATAATTAAAAAAAACTACTCACAATAAAGGTCTCTTTCAAATTATTAAAACTGGTCAAGTTTTACAAAAGTAATGCAAAATTAAAGTCATTGATTTATATAAAAAAGACGACTTGCTCATATAAATGCTAAACATGCCTACCTGATTCATCTGTAAAAATATTGCTTAAAAATATTCAGTGCTTGAAGTTCTTGTAAAAAATATGTATTCTATTTATTTCCTGGTATAATACTCGTAAAGAATGACAGGATTAATTTATATATGTATTGGCACTTCTGCCTTGGATCAGAGTATCTGTGTGAGTCACTCCCTGACCCTCTGCCTAGGATCACAGTGTAGTATTCGTGCATTCTGCCTCGGATCAAAGTGTTATCTATATGCACTTATTGAAAAGTGTTTTCCACAAAAATATGTATGTATATATAAAATATGCACACATTGTGTTTTATATATGGATTTGTAAAGCTTACCTAAGTCTGGCACAAAGCCACAGTAACTGAGCACCCAGTATGAATCTAACCCATTAAAGTTATAATGATTAACTCAGCTAGCTTGCTTAACCATTACCTCACACCAATATTCATTACTGATCTGAATATTGTGTGCGTGTTTAGGTATTATTTATCAGTGTATATGATGGGTTTGGTTAGTCACTCAGTAGAGACTGGCACCTGAGACCAACATCTTTTGGCAGTATGCCATATTGGGGGTCATAAATTAAATAATTGGAAAAAGGGGTAATTAATTAAGTTAAACTTCTCTCACCTCTTGTTGGTTTGAATTTTTTTTTCAAAAGTCTGAATTTTCAAAAAACAACTAAACTATTTTTTTTTAGACATAAGGTCTGAATTTTCAGCCCTCAAGCTCCGTTGGTGTGGCCTGTATACATGACAAATATATATATAGATAGTCTAGAAACTAGAAACCTATGTTGACCGGTAGACTGTTTTGGTTGGCAGTTGATGGTTTCTAAGTTTTAGGGTAAGTGAAAACACTGCTGGACGCAAACTAAACGAGTAATTTAGGATAAATTTACATTTTAAATTGAACCACCCCTTAAGAACTCATTTTGAGGCGCAATTGTTAAAAAACAAGAAAAAAATTTTTCAGATATAAGAAAGAGTCAATATTCAAATTTTCAGCCCTCTATTGCTGCGTCCTGTACATGTCTATCTTACTTGCGTAGATAGATAGCTAACCTGGCAGAACCACTCAAAGACTGTAGAAACCTATTTTAACCATTTGACAGTTTCTAATGTGTGTGTGTGTTTGTACATTGAACAACTATTGCCATCAAAGATGGTGAAAGGTTCTATCCATTTTTGTATGTGCATGTGTTTGCTCGTTTGTTACAGTGCTCCTGGCCATACTGTTTTGTCTACAGACTTGAAAATTGGCATCAGTTCTCCCCTAGACCCCTTCTAAAAATTTGAGGGCAGGGGCGCCTTACCCTGAGGTGTTTATATATAAAATATTTTTTAAAAAAACGAAAAAAAACATCTAGATTCTCCATAATTTAGATGTTTTCTAGATGTTTTTTTAATTCTATTCTAGGTATTTTCCCATCAAAAATTCCAGTGATGTCATAAATAGAATTTATTCTGATCATATTTATTCTTTGATAGGATTTCTTTACATGACTTCAAATTTTGACGCAATGGTTGTTCATTTATTGGCTGTGATGGCAAGTTTTAAAATGTTTTTTTCACCAGTGAATAGGTATTTGTTTGGCTTAAACATTGATATAAGATCTTATTCATACTGTCCTTAGTACCCCAAAAATCATTAGTGATTTTCAGGTGTTACAAAATGAAAATAATTTCAAAATACCTTTTCTGGCATCGTTCTATTTTCACTATTTTCAGCGGAACTTGGTGATTTTGATCCAGAAGTGCATACGCCTGGTTTCATATCAGAATTTCGTTTTGTACCTAACCAAACTGAAGAAATGGAGCTTGCGATCTATAAGCAGTACCAAAAAGTAAGGTAGGTAAATAAAGGATAGAGTACAAAGGACACCCTCAGAAAGCTGTAGGTTATATGGCTGAAATGTTTTGAAACAAATAAAAGTATAAACAGGGTTAAAAAAAAGTCCAACAGTAACAAACAAGGATCAAGATCTTTTTTAACTTGCTGGAACTGTGGAAATTCCATGGATATTTATAAGTATGAAAACCTTACTACTCTCATATGGATATTTCTGCAATTAAAGTCTGTAATTTTGTTAAAAGTAATTTATTACTTATGGGATGATATCCATTTTCACTACAATAACATGCACTGGCAAATGTAACTAATAAGTTGTTTTTATTATTATTAATATTCATTTATGATTATTTATCTACTTACCATTCATCATTTGTTATTATCATTCGTCGTTTATTAGTTATCATTCATTGCTTGTTATTAGTTATCATTCATCGTTTGTTATTAGTTATCATTCATTGTTTGTTATTAGTTATCATTCATCGTTTGTTATTAGTCATCATTATCACTCATTATTTGTCATTTATCATTATCTGTGTATACTCCTGTGATCTACTACTATTACTACAACTTAATTTTTAGACTTCAGTCTTGAGAGGGATGAGTAATGAATGAATGACAGTGTTTGTGATAGTTCAGTCCCTTTCACTCTGACTCAAGCACAAGCATCCTCTTCTATTCTTACCCTCATTCATTATATTGCATGGATGGATGGATAGGAAGGAAGAAGAGAAAAGATGAAAGATAGATAGAGAATGAATTATAGTGAGAAAATGTTACTGTAAAATATACAAACAGACAGAATAAATTTTTTCCCAAAGAAATTATAATCTGGAATCTTAATCCACCAAAGGGGAGGTGTTGTGGGGGGAGTATGCTCTCAAGTATTTGACTGCTTAAATTGAGCAAAAGAATTACTGAGTTGCCAAATCCTGTTTACTGGGTTGCAGGTTTGCAATAGATAATTGAACTAGTATTCCTAGAGAATTTTTGAATCAATGTATAAGTTACGTCTTGCCCTTTTGTGGTTTGCAATCATTAAAAAAGGTTTGAATTTTCAAAAAAATTACTGGGCACAAACTAGTGACCAATTTAGCAAAAGCTTACATTGTACTTTGAACCCATTACTAAAAACCTATTTCGAAGGGTTTTCAGAAAACAAAAAACCTGTTTTCCCTTCTCATTGAAGTGTGTATGAAAGAACAAGAATGAACACACAAAATTTCAAGTTTCTCCTATGAACAGTAAGGGCAGGGTGACGTTGCATATAGATATCAGAACACATTAATAACTCAAAACCAGCAACAGTATTTAAACTGGTTTGTTTTGGGTAGCGGTGATTAATAAATGAAGAGTGTGAGAAATAATTAAGATTTGAAATATGAATATACCTAATAACCTTATTAACTTTGTCATTTATAATTCATTTGTTAAACTTATTATGACAGTAATAGTTGTCTTGGCATGGTTGAAAAATGACAACAGAGCTTTTGGGGGTAGGGATTGGCGGGCAAGATGATTTCACACTTCCGTGCCTCTGAAATGATAACGAGTCAAGTTGCATTTGGACTTAATGATTATGAATTGGTCTTCTTCTATTTTTATTTTTTTTATTTTCATTTTTATTTATTCATTATATATATATATATATATATATATATATATATATATATATATATATATATATTTATATATATTTATATATATAAATATATATATTATTTTTTTTTTTTTTTTTTTTTTTTTTTTGTGATTTTTGGTTTATGTCTAAACCCTGAGATAAAATGGATTGTCTATTCCATGTCAATGTTGTGAGGTTTTTGCATAAAATTAAACTGGGTTGTAATCAAAAAAGGTTTGAACCCTGAATTACAGCTAGTATGATTTCCAAAAAGATATCCATTTGTTTTTAAAAAAATCATCTGTATTTTTCATTGGTCGGTTCGCATAACTTATCATTATAATAGAAATTTTTCCATAAAAAAAAAAAGAAAAAAATACATTGAATTTAATTTCATATTTTGGATGTAATTTTCCAGTGGTTATACACCCGCCCAGGCTGAATTGAACTACTTAAACAAAGCCAAGTGGTTGGAAATGTACGGTGTTGATATGCACACTGTGATTGTAAGTATTTTTCTTATTTAATCTATTATCAACCCCCAACTAACCACCACCATTCCTTTATTTGCAGTCCTTGAAAAATACGGTGTATATTTATGTATGTCAATCTAATGCATTTGTTGATCCTTGATTTATGGTCATAAAATCATCAATTCAAGTTATGCTTTTTTGAAGCTGAGGTTCGCTCCTATTCCTTCCCATTATGTTTAAATTTCACCATTACAAAATTATTACTGGTGTATAAGTCGACCCTTAATTTTTGCCTGAAAATTTTGTCTTCAAAACTTAACCTATACACAAGTATATACAGAATTTAAATTGATTGGTTAATTATGAAAATAGGCTTGTTGCTGGCATGCGCCAATGGTAGATGGAAAATAGTGGCTAACCACTCTCCTATGAAGACTTTACCATCCAGGCCAGTGATTCTTCAATGGGGGAGGAATTTCAACCAGGAGAGGAAACAGGGAGGAACTCCTGTCCAGGGATAAATGTATAGTGTGAAGCACAATGATGAAAGAAATTACTTGTTGCCAATTCAAAATGGCAGAAGAGTTGATGAAACCTTGGAATGAGAATCACTGGTCCGGTCAGTAGTGACAGTAAACAGTTGTTACAACCATTATCAACCTTGACAGGGACCAATCATGGTGATATTATGCTTGCCACTTGATAAAGTAATCGTCTTATTGTCACTATTCAGGAAATTGCTCATTTGATAGTGGCTGGTTATCTTTCATGCTATACTTCCCGCTGAAAAAAATCATCCGCTGTAAAACAGGAAGTCGATAAGTCATAAAGTCAAGCAAGGTTTACTTAAAATCTGTTTCCTTGCTTATCATCCGTTAACAGATTATGGAATGGTGTCAGTTGAAAATGTTCACCTGTTAAACAAGGAACCATTCATTTATTGGCCAGAATTATAACTAAAACAACTTTCTAAGTTCCTTTTTGATGTGTCTTTTATGTGTGTGAGTGTGCGCCCCTGTCTTTTTAGTGCGTGCTCCTGTGCGCAGGTCCGTGTGTATTTTTGTGAGAGTGCATGCGTGTCCGTGTGTATTTTTGTGAGAGTGCATGCGTGTCCGTGTGTATTTTTGTGAGAGTGCATGCGTGTCCGTGTGTATTTTTGTGAGAGTGTGCGCGTCCGTGTGTATTTTTGTGAGAGTGCGTGCGTGTCTTTTTTTCTTTTTTTTTGAATGTCTTTGTATGTATGTGCACATGTCTTTTTTTCCTTTTTTTTTTTAAATTTTTTTTTTTAGTGTCTTTGTGTGTGTGTATGCATTTTTTTTTGTGTGTGTGTGAGTGTGTGTCTGTCTTTCACAATATGAGGCCTGATGGGTAGCTATTAATTGAATATTTCATTTTCATTCTTTAAATATTTTATTTTTAAGAAACACTTTTGTTAAAGATACTTTTTTTGTGTGTGTGTGTATATATGTTAACTATATAGTCTGTCTGACGGTTACATAAATTTTTTTAAAAAGTGGTCTGCATGTTAGAAACTGGTACTGTCAAAGAGTTAGAATTACCACAATTACAAGCACATGTAAGTATTTTTACATACATATTGCTAATGAAACAGACTGTCTCTTTTAACATTAAAGAAAAGGCTGCCACTACCATCTACTCACGAACAGTGTATCTATATCCCAAATATGAAGACAATAAATCTACTTTATTCTCCAAACCTTTCGTAAAACGAACCCAGACAAATTTCAATGATCCTCACAAATGATGGCCTTCTCCAGACCTCAATAAACCAACTCTTTTCATCGACTTAATGAAGTGTCTGTAATGCTAATCCATTACTGATATATCCCTTTCACCTAAAACCATTTCCAAAACCCTGTCAAAATCTCAATCATAACTATGTCAGAATCTTTAAACCGATATCCATATTTCAACAAAACCCTCAATCATTAAGACAGAAAAATTGTGCTCGTGTAGTAAAACCAAAAGCTGTGAGCCTAAAGATGGGTAATGATTTCCCAATCAATGATAAATTAAAGCAGTGAATGGACTGTTATATTTCTTTTTTTTTCTTTCAGTTTCTTCAAGAAAATACGCACGCACAGAGGCCTAAAATCAGATATTGATTTAATTGAATATTTCAGGCTAAAAATCTATAATTTTTAAAACACAAAAAATGGTGCCAAGAATTTGGCATCTATAAGCAAGCTGGACATTTGCCACTTTCAAAGGAAACCTTGATGATTTTCTTCATAAACTCATAGTACAACACATTTTTTTTAAAAACAACAGAACCAGAACAATGACCAAGATAAAAGCAGAGAAAATTCACAACACTTTATCCTTTTTCTTTTTTTTCATTTTTTCTTTCAATCTAGGTGAAAATTGTCCTACTTTTCTCATTTTTTAAAATTTTCTTTGATGATATCAAAAAGTCACTTTAGTCATAACTGAAAAGTCTCTAAAAAGTTTTTTTTTTTTTTTTTTTTTTTTTTTTGCTGTAAACTAAAAATTTTTGTGTGTGTGTGTGTGTGTGTGCTGGGGGGGGAAATACTCTCCTGAACCTAATTTGATCCCTTCGTTTTTTTTTTTTCTATTTTTTCTCTTAATGAAGGGTATTATTTTTTGTATACAAACTTGCATCTAATGTGTAATATATTGTCTTTTTTTTGTGTGTGTGTGTGTGTGTGTGTGTGTGCTTGTCTTTTCTGCTGTTCTTGATGAAGTTCTTTAAATCTTTTTCAGGGACGTGATGGTTCAAGTTACAGCTTAGGATTGACGCCAACAGGGATATTGGTATTTGAAAACAAGGAGAAAATTGGATTATTTTTCTGGTTAGCTCTTCTTCTCTCTCAGAAATTTATATTGCAATTGTGAGAGTATTGCAGATTTTACAAGCATAGTGTCCAAGATTTTATACGCAATATTTGCTAGCATATAAGATGCGCATTTAAATTTAGATATTCTGCAATCAGGTCTGGTTAGTCACTCAATAGAAACTGTCATGTGTCCAACATCTTTTGGTAGCATGCAGTGTTGGGGTGAGCAATTAAAAAAAATGGAAAAGGAGGTGATCAGTGAATAAATTACTGCTCTCACCTTTCACTAGGTGCTGATCACTGAAAATGTCTGAATTTGTAAAAGACAAAACCAAGCTGAACACAAACTAAGGGATTAATATAGCATAAACTTGGATTACAAATTGAACCCCCCAATAAAAATTGGGGGCGGTGAAAAAAAACAAAATGAGTAAATATTTAAATTTTCAACCCTTAATTCCATTGGTGCAAACTGTATGGTGATACATACATATCCAGCCAGACTAACTCAAAAACTAAAGAAACCTATGTTGACTGTTGTGGTTGACGGTTTCTAATATTTATGTGTGTAAAATGCACTAGTATAATGACTTGGTGGGCACTTACTGAAGCTTGAAATAGACAGGTATAACTTTTGGGTGAGTCGCAGTGAGATGAAATACGTTTCTGAACCATATCTTATTGGCAAGCAATTACAGTAATTTAATTAACCGTAACAAATTCTCAAGTTTGGAATAGATGAAAACACATTTAATAAGTTATTATAAAATATACATCTTCAGTTAGTATAGAAGCTCATTTTTCTTAAGATTTTCTTTTCTTTTTTTCAGGCCCAAGATCACATCCTTAAATTTCAGAAATAAAAAGCTCATCCTTGTTGTTGTTGAAGATGATGATCAGGTAATCTTCTTTTCATAATTTTCATAATGCTATTTAAAAATGTAAATATTCAGATTCTTTTTACTTTAATGAATATGAAAACCAATTCCAAGCACAACCAGTGGTTTTCGCCAAGATAGTGAATTGCAGGAATGGTTCACTATAACCATATCATTTTTTTTTCTTTTTTCTTTGAAGGAGTTTGCTGGATTGATACAGTTACTGGATTAATTAGTGTTAATGCCTAGGGGATCATTATTGTCAATCCATGTAAATCAAACTGACAAAACACAGAATGAAAACTTGGACTGGATTTAGGTAATGAAAGCTAAACCAGAAGAAAAAATTATGTGAAGAATACTATAGCAGTAGAAAAAAACGTCATTGGTAGGCATAAATAAAAACAGTATAAAAACAGAATAAGAAATCTTGAAGATAGAATCTAGGTAGTGAAAGCTTAGCTGAAAGAGAAAATAAAGTAAAGAAAGTTTTATAGTGTAAGGAAAAAAAAAATTGACTCCTGGGTATACAGTGAACCACTGACATAATTCACAATTTTTAATTTTATGCTGTTCATATAACCTATAATAACACCATGGTGGGATTTATCAAATAGATACTGGTATTACTTGATTAGTGCGGTTAATTTGTTCCAGAATTTTGGTACTGTCAAAACTGCACTGTTAAAGGTCTTATCCTAATTTAAGGGGTTTTTTCCAGCCTGTACTCAGTTACATTAATCTGTACAGCAAAACCTTAACTGTACTACATCAAAACCAAACTGTTCAAGGCATTCCTTTATATCAAAAATCATCACTGTAATGATTACACATTGACTCAGCAAATGATAAAAACATTAGAATTGAGTTAGTAAGTCCTTGGTAGATTAATATGTAACTATATAATTGTATTGAAATGTAATGATAAAACCAAGGTTGAGGATATTAGTCTCTGAACAACTCATGGAATAATGATAATGAATCATTTCAGAATTTAAGATAAAGATTAATGAAAATACATTGATAAAACCAGTGATGTGGATATTAGTCTAAGCTACATGTGAAATGAGCCATGAAATAACTCAACTGTGAAATAATGTTGAATTATTGACCAATGTTGAGGTTGATGATAGGTGTAACAACTTTTTGCTGTTATTACTACCTAAGGAGTCATTTTGGGAGAGGAGTTTGCAAGGAATAATCTAGCAAAGGAAATGGGCATTTTACTTTTTCTTTTAGTTTTTTCAGTGAAACTCTGAAAAAGAAATTAAAAGATACAGAAATATGAAAGGTGTTACCCAGAAGTTTTGAGAATGTAAAGCTTGAAATGACCCCCCTAAAAAAAAAAAAAAAAAAAAAGTGATTGGAAATGACGTTCTTTTTCTACTAGAGTGATTCCAAGATGTGTGAAATATCCAGCAAAACGCTGAAAATGTAGGTTAACTTCAAAGACAAATCAATCTGTTTAAATTCTGTGAACTTTTGGATTGCACCTCATATATGTTACAGACAACATATAACTTGTTAAATATCTCATTTTTCACCTTTGAATCAAAAAAAAATTTTTTCCAATTTCAGGGCCACGAGCAAGAGCATACATTCTTATTTCGACTCCAAGACAGAAAAGCCTGCAAGCATTTGTGGAAATGTGCAGTAGAGCATCATGCATTCTTCAGATTGAAGGGTCCAGTAAAAGGTGCTTCTACACGACAGAATTTCTTCAGAATGGGATCCAGATTTCGGTATAGGTAAGTAGTAACTTCAAAGTATCTGCACTAATGATATTTCAGCGAAATCATACTTCAGTTCTATTATTGAGCTTCTACCATGACCCGTTAGTTAGCGAGCTAGTCTTACAAGCCATTGTTAGTGAGAGTGATCCTCATTTGATGCCCTACATTTGTAGCTTTGTGCTATACGAGGCTAAGCTTAGTAAACATTTACCTCAGCCATATTCTTGGGAACTTATGTTATGGAGTAATGAATAGCAAGCTAGTCTAACAGACTAATTTAGTGAGTTTGACCCTTACTGGATACCCCTTTACTGTGGTCTTGGAAATACTAGGCTTAATAAATTATCAATACTTTCCCAAGAAATAAGGTATCTGTTTAATTGCAAAACTGTTATTTGCAATCAACAATTCATTTTGTGTTTCATATTCCGTATCTTTGAAATATTGATTTTAAAAGTTTGGAAGCAGGAGAGAAAAGCAATGATTTATGATACTTCTAAATGAGATTTTTAAAGGATTTCCATCATTCCCTAAGCCAGTGCAAGGTTGTTGGGCCACGACTAATGATTTTCATCATGTGTGTGTCAATGGCGAGATAGACCACTCCAATTCCAAACCCGGCCAGAAGTTGGCTATCTCCTTGATTGGTTGCCAACTATAAATAGAGAACTCAGTCTATCCTACTATTTTCCTATGGGGGAGAAGCAATGGTTTCATGCCTATCTCAATGGTATCAATGCAAAACACAAACTGTCTCAGGCAGAGTTTGAACTTGGTTGTTAACAGTTCGCCCGTTCCGTACCTCCTAAATAAGAATACATAAAAAGATTGGTTCAACATCTGTAATAATGGTGATCGGTAAATTCCCATCTGCTAATTTCACCAACAGATAATCCCAACATGGTAAACTCAACCACAGTAAATTCCAAAAAATATTCAGGCATTGCCGTTTATGCTTTATATCTCTGTGGAGATTTGTATTTTTTTTATAAAATAATTTTTTCTGAAGTATGTGAACCATAACAATATAAACTCTTAGATTATGATATATTTCTTCAATTATTTATTTTCAAGAAGTGTGAATGATGAGTCATGAAAAGCATCCCTTTCAGATCAGCAAGGGGGGGGCAATCTTTGAAAAATTAAGGAAAGCCTTGTAAAATATTTTCATTGAAAATTTGGCCAACATACATGTATTGTATGGAATTTGTCTTAATTAAAACCAATTCTCTTTATATAATTTTTTATACGTTCTAATAAGTCATATTTAATGCTATTTTTATCTGCTTGTTGGATATAATGGTAATATCTTCATAGTGGGGGATAAGGAGCAAAATATCTCATGTGTAAAAAAAAAAAAAAAAAACATTGTTTGAAAAAAATAACAAAAGCTTATATGCCTTGTTAATAAATATTTTCATTGAAAACTCTGCCAACATAGGAGTGGGGAGACGAAATCTTCCATTTTCAATTCAAAAAAAAAATTATATGTATTCATTTATTCATTTCTTTTTAATTTATCTATTTAAAGATTTGGAGGTCACTGAAAGAATTCATTCTTTTTGAATATCTGAGAAGACAAATTATTGAGATGGATTGATAAGTTTGACTTGAGATCTAATTACCATTAACTTCATTTTCGACAATCAGATAAATATAACATTAGGTATGCGTACACATCAACATAAAATTCGCATAATTGAAACGGACGCTTTCTTTCTATGCATCGCCGTTTATGCTTGTAAATGAATAAATAAATATATTATAATCTCACAGTTCATACCTAGACCCTTGTCAATTCTTTTGTCCAAAATTACTTCCCTTGGATAAAGAAATAAAATTACCTCCCTTGAGTGAAATCGAAATTAATTATAAATATTCCAATGTCAAAGTTATTGCTGTTTTCTTTTTCAGCATACAATCAAAATGAACTAAAATACTAAAGATGAAAATTGCAAACTGCAATCTTTATTTCATAAAGCTTCCCCTGTGTTTGTTGTTCCAAGCATTTTTTCTAATGTGACTCTTGGTTTTTTGAGCTTATATTTATCTTATATACTTTTAACTTCCAACTATATTGATATACACGTATCGATAGGAAACTAATTTCTCATTGTATTCAGAGAAAAGTTGGAGCTTTTAGGTTGTTTCCTGTGAAACCTAATCAATTTTATTTTCAACTGTTTTTTAAAAATTTTGTCCTGACCTTTAAAGAAGGAGGGCCCATAACAATAGAATTTTTTTTTTTTAAATGATTTATCTGACACTGCATAACCTGAACGGCTGTAAGGGCCATATATCCCTGGTTTTGCCCCCAAATTGAAATTTTTGATCAAATAATAACAAAATTTGAATTCTCCATGTATCTTTGCCCCCTGAATATGAATGGTTTCTTTTTTATCAATACCATATGTCTAATCAGAAAGAAAATTTGAAATTTAAGTTGCACTCAAATTGTTGACATTGGATTTCTTCCTTTCTAAACCAGTGGACATACAGAATATCAAACAGCATCCATTAACAGAGCCCGACGGGGTGTGAAGTTTGAGAGAAGAGCCAGCCAGAGGTACTCAAGAAGGCCCACATTTGAGAAACAGGAGAAAGAGGAATGGATGCGACGACGGGATGAGGAACAACGCAAGTAGGTTTATTTTTCATTTTTTGTTTTGTCTCAAGAAGCAAAGCTTATATCAAAGGTAGACCAGTTGGAGTGGAAAAGAGATGGTGCAGGATTATAGCCATATTGTATAGTTAATGATTGACCATCGTTTTGACGAGGTCTTTGTATGTATTGTCATTGTCGGACTTGAATATTGCCAACAAGTTCAATTCTTCAGGTACACCTTTGGGGAAAGTCGGGGTTCAGATGATGAGCATTTTTAGCTTTCTCTGATGCTGGAAATCTGCTCTCTATGGCTCTTTCCAAAGAATCTACTGACTATTCAGCTCTGTCCTTACTGTGAAACTCCAGTTCATTTACATGGATACTTTCGTGCCTAAAGTTATCCTTGATGTTGTCCACATAGCATTTCTTGGAATACCTTGTATTTCTGTGGATCTCATGACATGTTAAGAAAGAGTTTTATCAGATGTGTATAAAAGTACTAAAGAGATACAACTGTATTTTGATATCAACAGAATGTTTAAGCAATTTCCTTTTTTTTTCTTTTTTTTTTTTATTTTATTTCTCTCCAGTTCTTTGTCCACACATGATAGAATTGTTTCTTAAGATTCTTGTATTTTATAAAAATAGCAAATTTACTATTAAGATTTTCTTGAAATGAAGCTCGTATTTATCCCAAGACCGCTGAAGATCATCAGGGTGCCATTTTGAACTGGACTGTTGGTGTTTGATCTCCCGTTTTCATTGCACTTTAGAGGCAAGGGAAGTTACACAGCGAACATTTTGTAGACTAATGATGATAACTTGTCAAAATTTCAAACTGTGTAGATGCACCTCTACTTATGAACGCTCAAGTTACGAACTTCCAGGCGAATGAACAAACATGTTTGTAAATTGAAATTTCAAACAAACAAGCAATTCAAAAGTTCAACAAGATGATATTACTGTAGCTGCTTAGCATAATCCTGTGATAAACATTTTGCAGTTGCTGGTGTCTCTGTGTGATGTAAGTAAGTAAGTACAGTAACATTATAAACAAGTTTACCGAATGTATGGATACGCACCTTGCATTTTTCTACGTAATGTGGATGATAGAGATTTGCATTGCAGTGAACTTGGAGAAAAGTGTCCTGCTGACCAAAAAACAGATTTTATTTCTTTTTTTTTTTGTTTTTATTACTTTTTTCTATTTTTCTATTCTTTGAATTCTGCATATTACATCATTAGAGCCTGAATGAAATTGTATTTTATCTCAGTTGCATAAATTCAATTCTATTTTACGTCAGTTACATCACTTAGAGTGATAGAAGTCATCTGCACATTGCTAATTATTATGTGTGGATACCTTTTATTATTAGATATTATCATTATCATTATTATTAATCGCTGCTCATATATTAGTGTTTACAGCTGGTAAAATATACTGTCAAATATTATTAGGGTATAGCAGTACTGTACTTTAGTTCTTACACAGTGCTTTGTACAATACTTAGTATTTTACTTGAGTTATGTTGGACTTATAAACAAATCCCAGGAACTCATCCTGTTTGTAAGTAGGGAACTTTTGTATCTAAATTTCTTATGTATTTCTTATAGACGAGCCCAGCGACACCAAGAAACTCCTGACAATGAAAGAAAGCGTAAACCAGAAAAAGAATCCCACCATGTACCTGCTGATGTCCAGTCTGCAGCTACTCTGGCTCGCCGACAACCCCCAGAGGTAATTGACAAGCCCGTCATTTCCAAGTCGTCCCATGTCTCCAATGGAGATGTGATTACAGTCCAAACCCAACCTTCAACTGTTCCTGTGTCAGCACTTGAACGCCTTGACTGTTTGATCAAGGGAACAGCCGCTGTTAATCCAACCTCAAAAACTGCTCCTGAAGAATTACCTGCCCCTGCTGCTGCTGTAGTCACTGTCAACACTCGTCCAAAAACCCCCATTGATGACAATGAAGAAGATGAGGAGGACTTTGTTGATCATCATGAAGAAGAAAAACCTGAGGTTTCATTACAAGGTGAGTTGAAAGAGCATTTGTATGACTTACGGTCAGAAGGGGAGATAATCTGAGCTTTTATTAAACTCAAGTGCAAAGTCTCAAGTTCCAGCACTAAGTCAGGAGTCAACTTTGTTTTCCCTTTCTAACAATAAGAACAATCCTGACCAAAATGAGAGGTGTGAACCGACATATAAGATTCACAATACCGTGTTAGGATTTGAACTTGCAACCAAATGAATGCTAGCAAGCTGTCTTTCTGACTGAGCTAAATTGACAAGTATTTGATATTAATGAAGATTTATCATAGAGATATGTGTTCTAATCAATAGATACATTTTTATAAAAAAATGTGTATATTTTTTTGTGTATAAAATAAAAAGCTGCAGTAATTATCTTCAGTCAGTATAGGAGTTGGAGTGCAACGGCCAGTTTTGTATCTCAGAGACTTGCCCAACGCAGCCATTGGAATAGCATCAAATTTAGATATCAAGTGAGTCTGGAAGCAGAGGCTCAAACTTCAAAACACACACCGAGAAATATACAGGTACCCATCCCTTTTCAAGGGGTTGCTGTATGCAATTTTTTAATATTATGGAAAAGGATGAAAAGTGCAAATAGTGTCTTTCTTTTTAGTTTTTTTTTTTGTTGCAAGCTGTTATAGAGGTAATGCACAATCTTTCTCTCCCAGTCTCTTGTACCTCCCAACACATTTGGGGGGTTTGGGAATGCTCAAAAAAATGTTCATGTATTAATCAATAATAATTGCTCCTTTGGTTAATGCCATTTCAAATTACAAAAGTAAGCTTTACTTTCAGATTGTGGGGGTAAATAATTATCTTGGAAATTTTAAGGGTGAATTATTCCCACTTATGAACAAATTTACACTTATTTCATTGAAAAATCTACTGTCCTTTTTTAAATGAACTCTTACTTATTAAAATCTTAGATTAGGAATTTTCATTAGCAAATTATGAAGCCTACATAGTAGGAAAAAAAAAAAAAGAAGCCAATCTTGTAAAATTTTGCTTTTAAAAAAGCCAACCTGGCAACCCTGGCTGGAAGCTTGCTAGGTTTTGTTAGGAAGCAAATGAAAAAACTTGCACTTGGTTATACCTGTAGCGTTTCAGCTGTTCTACCCTTTAGGGTTCTTCGGGTATCTGTCCTATCATTTTAGATATTAATAAGGAAGAGTGTATTGACGTAGAATATTGAGATGAAATGCAACGATAAGGTAGAGTAAAACTAGTGAGAAAAAAAAGTAAAAATGCTTAACAAAAACATTTTTTTTTTTTTTTTTCTTTAAATGTCTCCACTTATTTTTATGACCATTATCCTTTTAGTGTCGCTCGTTGGACATAGATCTTTCCCAAGATTCACCAGACCTCTCTATCAATGCATTGTGAGGCCAGTAATGAATTTATCTAGCTCATCACATAATCTCACTTTCTGTCAGCCAAAATTTTGCATATTATCTCTGGGGATCCACTTTGTTAGTCATGATATCTAGCGGATGTCTGCAATATGACCAACCCATTGCCATTTGAGTTTTCTGTTTCTATGATATTTCAGACTCCTATCTTTTCTCTAATATACTGTGCCGTCTTATGATCTCTCCATGTGAAGTTGAGCATGATTCTCTTATGCCTGCATTGCATGGTTCCCGGTTTAAGGGTCAATTTCTTGGTTAGCTTCCATGTTTCAGCTCCATAGGTGACTATTAGTAGGATTGATCTATTTCAATTATCAGAAACATTATTGAGGCAGTATATCTCTGAATTTTTGAGATGAGGTATTATTATTATTTCTATTGATATTCGGACCATCTTCATCTCGGTTGTTTTTCATACAACGTTTCGGCCGTTGTACTCTACGGCCTTCATCAGGTATCATCATAACGCTAAGAGGGGAGTACGGTCAATATACCCCCGTCGGATAAATAAAGGGTTCGGTTCGTTACTTCCCCAAAATCTACCAGATGATACCTGACGATGGCCGTAGAGTGCAACGGCCGAAACGTTGTATGAAAAACAACAAAGATGAGGATGGTCCGAATATCAATAGAAATAATTATTGAGGCATTTTCCCATGGGAGGATATTTCAACTTGAATTTTTTTTTTTTTAATCTAAGAAAGATGATTATTCTTAATCAGAAAGCTTCTTTCTTTAATTTTATTTCCCTGTAGATGCTTCAGAAGTGGCTGCTGCAAAAATCAAAAGAATTGAACAACCAAGTAATATTGTAGTGAAGACAAAAGATGTAAATGACATGAAAAACAACCAAGAAAAGTTTATTGCCAAGTCAAATCCACTGTCCATTCCTCCAGAACAAATGAAGTGCAACATCTTTAAGGCGCGTTTAGAAGAACAGAGTCACACAGGTATATGTTGTATATTTATTTATTACTTTATGTACAGGTGTGCAATCTGTATGTACGTTTTACCTATAAAATGTCATTTTTGAATAGCAAGATGAATGATATAGACAACAAAAAAAACTAAATGTTTAATCAAAATAAGACCCATTTGAAGCAATGAACTTCTCAAATGATCTTCGTATGATATGTCATCTCTATAAAACCCTTCAGGTTTAGTGGTTAGAAATTCAGTAGAAGCATAAATTGTGGCCTTCTTATTTAAGCTTTTATTACAGATATGAAGCTCAAAAACCTCGAAAAGATGATAATCTGGAGGAAAAATGTCAGGCGAATATGGAGGATGCTGCAAGACCTCATTTCCCAATTCTTTAAGCTTAGACACAGTCAGCTGAAAGATGTGGGACCCATTCTTCCAACTTGACTTTATCTTATTGCCTTAAGATGACGTGATATGGTTGCTGTTTAAGTTCTAAAGTCTTCAGAAAGTTTTGGAACTGTTGGCCTGTACTGTTAATTATTCTTGATCATTAAGAACAGGTTTGAGCCTCCTTCAAGGTTTATTACTGGTATCTATAGCTCCATACATAAACTTATTGATCCAATGCTGAACAGTTTACACTGTAGTAGGGTTCACTCCAAATGCTTTGTTGGTGCTATCAGCTGCTTAAGCTGCATTATATCCTAATTTGAAATCTCACTTGAAAATTAGTCTAACATCTAAGGTAGACACTATTGCTGTTGAGGGCTCAAAAATCTCCAACAATAACTTATCATAACTTTATTTACTTTGAATCTGAAAAGAAATGCAATTACATTGGTAAATATTTCATTGTAGCTTTGTTTTTTCATTATGTAAGTAGACAACATCTCATGCATAACTAAGTGATATAACTATTACTAGTGTATGTGAAAACAATAACATTAAGTATAAGCCAATCGATCAGGAGAAAAATAAAGTTTATATTATAAGATTAGATCTTCTACCAACTGTTGAACTCTAGTAGCTCAAGCAGTAGAGTAGCTGTTACGGAAAGACAGGCTTCTTGAGGCAAAAGAGATGCGAATTCGCATCTCACCAAGAGCCTATTCTCTTTTCTCAATCTGCGCTCTTTACTGACAGTAGATTGAGTACTACTCAAGTAAACTGGTCATAAGTAGATACATTTTAGTCTTAATATTTAAAAATATTTTCTTTTAGCTTATTAGGGACGATCAACTAAAACCGTCAAAGATGACAACGCTACATGCTGCAAGGTAAAATTCTGTTATTTGACAGTGCAGTATAGCTGGGATAGCCACAGAAAGATTATGTTTCTGCTTACAGCACCTGGTATTCCTGAATGGTCACCCATCTAGATTCTGACCAGACTTTATATTGCTTAACTTTGATGATTGAATGATAATCAGTGTATCCAATGTAATCAAATCCATAAGTCTATGGTTGTTTGGAAAGTAATGTTTAACATATAGAGTTGGAATTAAAACCTGCTCAAACGTCACAAAAGATAGATTTGTCAAGAATATAATCATTATTAATGTTGTTTTTTTAGTAGTATTTCTCTCATCTTAATTTTAGTTGCTTGTTATAACTTCTCAGACTGTCAGTCTACGGTAGTGAGTAAACTATTCAGATCATAAAAAAAAGAAAGTTCTTGTGGACGATGCTTCATCTAATAAAAAATTAAATGAAGATAATATTGCTATGACTAATATAACTGGTGTATTTAAAACAATATCATGTATGGCGTCAAGTGATCAGAGAAAAATGAAGGATTGATTTAAGGGTTTGATTGGATCTTCTGCCAGCCATAAGAGTTCTGGTGGTTCAATTGCTGTACATAGCGAGGCTTTGTGAGTTGAAATGAATATGAGCTCTGGTCTTGTCCAAAGCTTTTTTTACCTGATCTGCACTATTTACTCACTGTTGTAGACTGATGGTCTGAAGTCTTATGATGAAAAGTGACAAAAGTTAAAATGAAAGAAATACTAGTAAAAAATGAATAACATATCTTAATTATTAGTGTAAATGTCTATACTTGCATAGAATACAAATCCATTGGGGTTTTTTTTCTCTTAATAGTTGTGATGAAAAAGGACAAATATTGAGATGAAAGAAATACTATTAAAAAATGAATAACATATTTTGATTACTAGAATAAATGTCTATGCTTGTGTGCAATGAAAATCCATTTGTCTTTTTTAATCTTCTTTTAATAGCTGTGATGAAAAGGAACAAAAATTAAGATGAAAGAAATACTTTTAAAAAATGAAAAACATATTTTGATTGCTAGAGTAAATGTCTATGCTTGTATGCAATAAGAATCCGTTTGTTTCTTTTTATTTTAGTTATCAATGATGTTGCACCTGAAGAGCCTGAAAGGTAAGCCTCTTTGGATGTTTTCTAGAATTTTCCTACACTTAATTTGGTTCCTTCTTTTGTGATTATACAAACAAAAAAAGATTAAAACAAAGCATTTTGAATTGTCATCTAGTTATCATTGTACTCTCCACTGTACATTCCTCCTCAATGCACCCCCTTGGGTAAAATACCTCCCCTTATGTAATACCTCCTCTGTGCCACCTTTTTGAGAATTGCTGTTCAACACTCTATAATTTTCTTAGAGAGTCTTTTTTTTATCAAATCCATACCATATTTGCTAATTTTTGTAATGTTGACCTTCTCAAGAAAGTTTATAGTTGTGCATAGAAAATACATCATCATCAAGAAACAAAATCTCTGCTTGTTCACATTTATCTTTAAAAAAATCAATATCATATAATTGGAGTTGTAAAAACTGTAGAGATTTGTTTTTTTACATTAAGCTTGTAGCTTTGTCTCTAATATTGCTAAGCTAAATGTATATCAGACAATTTTTTTCTGATTGTAACTGTTGTATCTTTTATTGTTTGTAACAAAGATTGAAAAAATAATAAGTATAATGTATAAATATATTATATACTATTAGGTATGCGTAAAAGTTTCCAACTATTTTAGTCCGTAGTGTTGGGCACTTTTTCACACATCTGATATGATAGTTTTATTCTATGTTATAACTATATCATTTGTTGATAATATTATAATAGAATATATGGTAATTATATCATTATTGAATATATTATTCATTGTAACATTTCTTGTAGCTGTTGTCTCTTATATTGCCAAGCTGAATGCACAAATGGCAGTTATTTCTATTTGTGCATTTCTATAAGTCCATAATAATATAGATTTAATCAGGTGATACTATGAAATTTCAAACTGTTCAAAATATCATGTATCAACATCAGCTCTTTTTCTGTTATTGCTTTTTAACTAAAGCCAAAATACATATTTGTCAATCTGAACATGATCAAAATTGAAAGAAATGAAGGATTTTATTTGTAATAGGTCCTTAGAAAAGTTCACTGTTTGATTTTAAGTGAAAACTTGAAGAGATTTTTAAAATTAACAGAATTTGAGAAGAGTTTCTAACATTCGAAATTTCTGTTTTAAATCTTTAGGATTACTTTTTACCTTCATCTTAATCTTATTGATTGCTTTTGATTACCGGGGCTGATTTGAGGGTATGGCAGACTGGGCAGTGCGTGGGGTACAGGAGTAATTTAGAGGCCCATAAACAAAACAAAAATATCTTAGGGAGAAATGTTACAAATTTGGACCTTCAACTGAGAAAATATAGAGTAAAGGAAATAGAACTTGATATTTTTAGAATTTTAATTTTTGAAATAGGGTGTTGAAGATTTTTCAAAAGAGCACAAGCATGTTTTATTAGCACGTTGATTGGTTCACCTTCATAACTGATTGCCCCCCCCTTTTCAACTTTTATGTTTTGTGTTCATTGATTTCTCCATTATCCTCTTCCTGCTTTATATTTTATGTGACAACAGGGCATGTCTATTAATGACAATTTGTGAAAGAATATTTACTTACATCAAGCGGTAAATGCACTTATATCTAATGCGATTGTCCCTTAATCCTTTTGGTTCAAAATGAGAACATTGCGTGCGTATGTGTTGGTGTCCTTACATTTATGTGAAAATGTGCATGTCTGTTTGTCATAATGTATATACGTGAGTGTGAGAAAGAAAAAGAAAGGCTGCCATGCTAAAATTGACCAGTGAACTGGTCAATTTGGGAGTTGATCTCCATGGACGATAACAGTTGGGCTATGTCTAGGTTTCAGACAAACTGTCTACGGGCTAAGTTGATAGAGATTGATATCTATAAGATTTTAAAGAGTTAATAGTTACATGTTACAGACCCCTGCTGGATTGACCAGATTGAATTTGAGTGCTTTTTCTCTTTGAAGTGCTTATGTGATTGTCACATGATCTTGTATGGCCAACCAATGCACAGCCAATGAGTTTCTAAGATCTCATCTCTTTGGGCTGTTGAAAAAAAGTCTGATCTTGGGGCAGACATGTTTTTGTGTACTTATTTGGTGCCATGTAGTTACATTTCCAGTAAGAATTTCCTGTTTCAATCATGACAGTGCGATGCATAAGCCAATGTGTAGAGCACATGAATGGAATGAGAGAAAAGCGATAGGTGAACAGGATATGGGTATTACTTCCTATAAATGAATGGTGAATATTTATCAGCAAGACTTGAAACATCAGCTTGAAAACAAAATGTCTTCCTCTAAACCTCAGAATAAAACTGTTGATCAGGCCTATTCTTTATTTTCTGATCAATGCTATTTGCTCCCTGCCGGAGGGTAATCAGCCCAAGCGAAAGTTGCAATAAAAAGTAACTAATGGAATTAAGATGAAGGCAAAAGGTATTCATAAAAACTTAGAATAATGATTTATAAAGAAAATACTTTATCTGATAAAAATTTTTAAAAATGGAAAAATTTATTCCAAATGTTGTTCCAACAATTGAACTCTTCCTTTGTGTTTTTGATGTGGTTGAGACAATATTTCAGCCAATCCATACTTCGGCCTTTGTCAGATGTATGATCTATTCAAAAAGAGAAAAAAATCTTACTTTTTTCCAGAATATGATGACAGGAAAAATAACCATTTGCCTAGGTGATTCCAATCTATACTCAGGATAATTCTCTAACACTTTTCTCCAAACAAAAAAAGCCTTAAAAGAGTTCAATTGTCCAAACAAAATTCTAAATAAACTCTCCATATTTGTCTTCTATGATTTTAAAAATCACAAAAATACCTCCATAAATTATTCAAAATGTATGTATGTATATATATATATAATATATATATATATATATATATAGTTCACCGCCTTTTAGTGCAAGGACCAACAGGAAAAAATTTGAAATTCAATTTTGAGTTATTTCAGTGAATCAATTCAGTTCAATTTCATAATTTATAGTTTGCAGGAGCAAATTATGAATTAAAAAGATTTATTAAAAAAGTTGAAATTATTTCAAATTCAGTCTGGCTGAATGAGTCAGTTAACAAAAAACTATAAAACTATTAATACACTAAAATTATCTTTCACTTCACGGCACATTTTATGGTTGACCGAGTTTGTAAACTAACTAATATACATAGATAGTTTTAAAAGTAGAATGTAGTTTTCTTCTCTATCTCTTATATATCTTGACTCTTCTGCTAGTTTTGATAGCTTAATATTCCTGTCCGTTGATTTCAGTGCTAGTTCTGATGTCGCTGAAGGAGACAGCGAAAGTATCCCCAGTGTTGTCTCGTCTCCCCAAGAGCCACGGAAGGAAATACAGAGTGTGGTTGCTGACACTGGCAGTGAAGTTGAGGAAGAAAGGTATCTGCCATGACTGCTGGCTCTGTCCGTGTTAAGCATGCACCATTGGACAACAGCCTTGATCAAAGCCTCTCTAACCCTTTATCAATTACTAACTCTATAAATTCTAACCATTTGTTTTCAGATTTTCAGCTGAATAGTCGATCTCAATACAGCAACAGTTGTATTGGTAACTTTTAGCTTGAGCCTACTGCATGAACACTTTTCTTGAACATTGCATGGTTTCAGTGGTTCTGTTTTCTATTCAAATTTTTCATAATTTCTCCATTATACGGCACACTACAGCACGAGTTACTTCCCTTGAATATCATTTAATATTCTTTTTAAACTTTAAAGATTCGCCATTTTAATTTTCATCATCGTTTTTTTTTTTAATTTTAAAACCTGAAGATTTTTATTTTTTTCTCTCTTGAAGAAGATATCTTCTCTACATTTTTCTTCTTCAAATCTTTTATCTGTTTGAAAATCAGTTATCATTCTCATTTTTCTTACCATTTTCTTATCAATTAGTATTGCCTATCTCAACATCTAACAATCTGTTGATGTCTTTGAAAAATATTTATCTATTCTTTCAAATTATAAATCTATACTATTTTACATTGTATCTTTATTTGATTTTTGGTATCTTCATAAAAATTGTATTTGAACAAAACTATTAATACTGACAAATTTGAATTATAACAGTTATACAATTTCTTAATGTTATTGTAATCTATGTAATGTATGGCTATTAATCAACTTTTCCCTAACAACTAACAAATGGTGACTTGCTCAAGTTATGAATTTCCATAACATAAAAGATTTCCCTAACCACATATGAGGCTCTAAGAATAAGGTACAATCTGCCATTAATGGCGAAATAGAATTGAGTATATTATTATAATCTTCAAAGCTTCCTCTCTCTTGGAGCAGATCTGATGGATGTGTGCAAATTGATCAAAATTCACATTTGTTTGGACATAGCTGAACATGTTTAAAGTTTTTTTGCTGTGAAATACTACAGTTTTCAGGTGAAAAAGTTTGTAAAATTAAAGTAGTTTCTTTGAGCTACATAACAAAAAAAAATAATGGAATATGTGCAATAGTTTCTGAATTATGTTGCTTTGAAAATCAAGTTAAGAAACATTGGATGAGTTTTTCTCCATCTTTTTCATTATTGGCAGGATGTACCTTGCACCTCATATTTAGAATTGAAAAAATGTTTTTGATAAAAAATTGATAACATTACTGATCTCTTCAAGTTTCTTATTTAACAAATTTAAAAAAAACAAAAAACAAACATTACAATAGTAATACAAAAAATTTTGAAAGTGTATATCTCTCTTCAGTGCATATATATACACGAGTAATCACATCTTTAAAAATGTAATGTTCCAATTTTGGCTTTTGAAAACTGATTTTTCAATGTTAATAATTTTTGACTGCTATCTACTTTTATCTTAATTATTTTTTTTTTTTTATCACAACTCAACTCAGGCCTTCAATCTGCAGTTTTGAGTAAACAGTGGGTATTAAAAATAAAGAATGAACTCACATCCCACCTATCAGAGGGATGCCTGGTTTAAAACACCAGCTGCTATATTAACTTAGCTATGAGAATTTCACTGGGTCACAAATGTCTGAATCTAACCTTTAAACCTACCCTCTATCCAAATATCTCCTGTGACCTGTTGATATTGATCTCTATACTAGTAGTATCTGTTGAGAAATTATTTTTTATTTGAATCAGTATTGTAAAATATATGTTGAGTTGTGATAAAAAATACTTTTTGATTGAGATTTGAATTACTATTTGTGTAAAAGATATTTTAGTACTCTTTCAAGATTAGTCTGTAATAAAACTCTTTATTTGGAGAGGAATACTCAAAATTGTACAGGTCTCCCTTCATCCAAAACGGAGCATTCTGAAGAAAATTTTCCCAAGCTAAAACTGCTTAAAATCAATGAGCAATTACCATTAATGTACATGGGAATTTTTTTTAAGCATTCCCAGACACAAAAAATGATGGTATTTAAAGCTGAGTTGCCATAGTTTAGGGTTATAGGAGGTATGGGAGACTGGGATGTAGTACAGAAAGTGCATGCTATCTCTATAACTGCTTGCTGCAAAACAAATGCTGAACGCTATTTTCATTTTTCTCATAAAATTGAAAAAATGATCTTCCAAAAAGCAGGAGATACTTGTGCTTTGACATTAGTGTTTGTTCTTTTATGATGTAATCAAAAATTATTTTTTTCAAGTTTCATCTGATTTAGATATTAAAAAGAAAATTATCAAGAAACAAAGTTCATTCAGGAATTGGACAAAAGCATTATAAAATGTTTAAATGGAATACTACTTTTCATTTTTTGTTTTCCTACGTGATGTTGTGTGAGGAAGTGGTTCCCAACCAACAGGCCATAAACAGGTCCTGGGACACAGAGCATGTGCAAGGAAACATGATTCGGCAATATTAAACAATATTTTCTTTACTTTGTGAAATTAATTTCCTTGTATCTTAATATTAACCTTTTTAGCGATGGAATTGAATGTGTTAGTCATTATAAGTGACTTATAGTTGACTCATCACGCCTATTCCAGATATTAATCCTAGCCCCGTACCCACCTCATCCTCAAGAATATTGTCAATATTAAACAGGTCTGCAGTGCAAAAAAGGTTTAGTGGCCCATGGTGTAAGCTCACTTGCAGAATATAGATCTACTCTTTCTATGTTTTAAAACCAGCATTATCTGAAGAAAACTAAAATTTATCAAAGTCTGGAGCTCAAAATTTCTCCCCAGGCTAACCAAATACAAGTACTGTTTATTTTATTATCAATTGGTTCTTATAAATCCTGATATAGGGTAAATACAATATCACAAAAATGACACCAATTTCCAAGTTTTAAGGGAAGTAACTAGGTATTTACAGGTAAGCATTTAATGGGACAAAGACACAGTGATCAAAATTGAAAATGCACAGCTGGAGAAATCAGACCACTACATCTACGTAGGACTGTGAGTCTCCATGAAGTCATTGAAAGGAGAAGAAATAAAAGAATCACACCAAGTTGGCAAGTTCTTGGTAGAGTAAGTTCAACTTTTAAGAACAAGAAAATCATATTAGTCTTGAAAAGAAGGGTATACAACCAATGTACCCAACCGATAGTCACCTATGGAGCTGAAACATGGAACCTAACCAAAAGACCAACCAAACTGGGAACCATGCAATGTGTGCACAAGAGAATCATGCTCAACCTCACATGGCGAGATTATAAGACAGCACCGTATATCAGAGAAAAGTCAGGAGTCCGAAATATCATAGAAACTTTTGAAAAACTCTAATGGCAATAGGCTGGACATGTTGCGAGAATGGCAGACTACTGCATCACAACTCACAACATAGATCTCCTGAGATCATATGCAAAACTGTGGCTGACATGAAGTAAGATGGTATGATGAGCAAGATAAGTTCAGGAAGTATTGACTCTGTGATGCCCATGATAGAGAGGCTTGGCAAATCTTGGGAAAGGTCTATGTGCAAGAACAGATGCTAACAGAATGATGATGATTCAATGTTATTGACATATGCTATCTACCTAGTTACTTTGCTTAGAACTGAAAAATCAGGCATTATTTTTGTATGTTCGTTTGCTAAAATATTTTTCCCAATGGAAAATATGCAGAATGAATTTTTTAAAATAAAGATATTCATCACTTTTGCTCGGTAGATTATTGATCAGGATTTTATCAATTTTAACTATACTTGTATTCTTATCTTTTTGGCTAACCATAAATCTCTGTTATTCTCTATAAACTCAGTTGATAAAATCATTAAAAAAATATGCCAGATGTATTTGTTTATTTTTTTTTTTTTTTTGTCTAGAAAAATGCAAATCTATTTAATAATCAACTGTAAAATCTTTACACAAAATGTAAGAATAAAATGTATTAGCCAAAAGCATTTCAGTATTCAATATTTAAAGACTCACGAGTTTAACTTTTAATGATAGCAAGGGCTTGAAACAATAATTTCATATATTCAGTCATTTTTGATGATATGAGTGCGATATATGAAATTATATATAAGAACTATACTGTCATTTTTGACCGTACGAGTACTATAGTTCATGTATATAACTTTCAGTTATAAAACCAAGGGAGGTAACTTTCAACTTTTTCTATCTCATTATACAACTATCCATTATTTCTTTGTTTTTCTCCTTTTCCTATTTTCCATCAATTTTCTGCTCACAACTTGAAAATATCTGAAATTTGAAACTCTGAAACCCATTTATTTACAACTTGAGCAAAAAACTTATCTGAAAGAACTTTGTTTTTTTTTTGTTTTTTTTATTGAAAAGATTGCTCAAATTCTAATTTTTTTGCTTATTCATCAATCTTTATCTCTTATCTCTATTTTTCAGCTGGAGTCTTTATTTAAAGCTTCTGTCATAAATTTTTGTTCAATGCTGTAATTTGTTTTTTTTCAGTGATGTAAGCATGCAGGAAGATATCGTTAACCTTATAAAAAATAAGACATCCTCCACCAGCAGCTACAATGGGTTAGTATCTTTACTTTTTGTTTGACTTTTATTACAGTGGAATTAAATCCTGTTACGAGAATGAAAGGATTTCACTTTTGAGCACAGGACCTGAATTACACTCGATGTAAACTTGGGTGATCGCCTATGGTGCTAAAATCTAAGGGCACCACACAAATTCAGAACAATTTCTGACAAAATTTCTTTATCCGAATAAAAACTTGAAAATTAAGTAATATAGAGAATGGGAATTCTGTTAGGAGTGTTACATTAAAAGAATGAGAAAAATCAAAACTGTCAATATAGGTTTCTTCAGTTTTTAAGTGATCCTGCCTGGCTATGTATCTTGCAAACAAGCCACACCAATAGAGTTGATGTGCTGAAAATTCAAACATTTACTCTTCATGTCTGGGGAATTTTTTTTTTTTTTTTAGATTCCCACCCAAGATAAGTTTTTAGTGGAGGGTTCGATTTACAATATAAATTTGTGCTAAATTTTGTCCCTTAGTTTGTGTCCAATTGCATTCATGCTTGTTTTTTTTTTTTGTTTTTTTTGAAAATTCAGACTTTAGTGAAGCAAGAGAAGTAACATTCATTGATCATTTCTTTTTTCCTTTTCAACTGATCACCCCCAACATGGCATGTAGACATTCTAATGATGATGATGATATATATATATATATTATTTATTTTTCTTTCCTTAGAGCTGACATCACAGATCAACGAAAAACGAGTGCCTTAACGAATGATGTCTTTGTTCCACCGGTAAAAATATCTAAAATCCCACAGGTAAAAAAATTTGATATAAAAATTTGTTAAATAAACTAGAAATCTCATATTTTTACAGGATTCCAATTCATTTTCTTTTTTTCTCTTTTTTTAAAATTATTTTTTCTCTTTTTTTTCTTTTTTTTCCTTTTTTTGTTTTTCCATTTTTCTTTTTTCTTTTTTTTTCTTTTTTCTTTTTTTTTCCTTTTTTTCTTTTTTTTTTCCTTTTTTTCTTTTTTTTTTCCTTTTTTTCTTTTTTTTTCCTTTTTTCTTTTTTTTCCTTTTTTCTTTTTTTTCCTTTTTTCTTTTTTTTTCCTTTTTTCTTTTTTTTTCCTTTTTTCTTTTTCTTTCCTTTTCTCTTTTTTTTTCTTTCCTTTTCTCTTTTTTTTCTTTCCTTTTCTCTTTTTTTTTCTTTCCTTTTCTCTTTTTTTTCTTTCCTTTTCTCTTTTTTTTTCTTTCCTTTTCTCTTTTTTTTTCTTTCCTTTTCTCTTTTTTTTTCTTTCCTTTTCTCTTTTTTTTTCTTTCCTTTTCTCTTTTTTTTCTTTCCTTTTCTCTTTTTTTTTCTTTCCTTTTCTCTTTTTTTTTCTTTCCTTTTCTCTTTTTTTTTCTTTCCTTTTCTCTTTTTTTTTCTTTCCTTTTCTCTTTTTTTTTCTTTCCTTTTCTCTTTTTTTTTCTTTCCTTTTCTCTTTTTTTTTCTTTCCTTTTCTCTTTTTTTTCTTTCCTTTTCTCTTTTTTTTCTTTCCTTTTCTCTTTTTTTTCTTTCCTTTTCTCTTTTTTTCTTTCCTTTTCTCTTTTTTTTTCTTTCCTTTTCTCTTTTTTTTCTCTTTCCTTTTCTCTTTTTTTTTCTTTCCTTTTTTCTTTTTTTTTCTTTCCTTTTTTTTTTTTTTAATTTCCATTGATTGATTATTCAGTTACTACAAGAATCCATAAGAACATTAGGCTGAATATCATAATTTTAGAAATTTTTTAACTAAGAACTAATTAAGAACTTATTTGGATTCTTACATTGTATAAATGTATCAGTTGTCAGTACCCAAAAATAGACTTTAAATATCTCAGTAATGTTTTATATTGTTAGAATTAAGCTTTGATAATCAAAGTGAGTATTTTAAAGGTTTGTATAATTTTGTTTAGGGTGTCAATAACTTGTCCACTCAGATGATGTAATGGTTTGCACGTCTGCCTCCCATGCAGAGGGATCCAGGTTAGATTCCTGATATGAGCGAAGAGTGTGGAAAACTCTTCATTAAGACTAATTCCCCTATGCATTCAGCAGCTGAGTATACCCTAAGCTGTGTGATTAGGGTAGAAAAAATTGGGAATTTAGTCACATCCCTCCCTTATTTTGAATTATAATAGTGAATGAAAAAGGAGCCATCGGGTAGCCTCCAAATGCCAGTGCAATTCAAGTCTTTGAATTGGACTGCTAAGCATTGACTTACCTGCATGTCATTAATTTAGAAAAAAGAAAATTATTCCTTAGGGTTGTTCAGGAAATTGTTTTTATAAATCTAACTTTTTGGTAACAAAAATTTCTAAAATGAACTTTGAAATTTTCTTTCTGTATACTTGGTTTCTAGACTTGCTTTTCTCAAGGGTCATGTCTTTGTTGTATCAAATATGGCTGTATGGTGAAAGTGCTTACAAATCTTTTCTGCTTAATGTAAAATTTTGTTTCATTCAGATTATTGCCTTTTTGTATTTTAAAAAGCATTTCTTTTTGTTTTAATGTTTTATTCAGTGTATCATTCCTTGATATGTTGATGAATATTGAATTTAAGGAACTTATGTACTTCCCTTTATTTTTTTTTATACAGTAGTCAGTAATTTTCAGACTGTTAATTCTCATTTTTTTTCTACATCTAATATACAAATTATCCACTAATGAGAAAAGTAACAATAAACAATTTTGAGAAGTAATTTCTGAAAAAAATTTGGTTTTATTTACAATAGAAGTATCCATAGAAACATTTACAGGAAACCTTGGATTAAAGGGGTTCCAATTAGCCTGTTTCTTGATTAATGTGCTGATAACATTTTCAAACAAAAAATCAAAGCTTGTTTGTATTATCTTCTGCTATTATGTATTGACAAAATGTCTAAAAATCATTTTAGAACAAAGAATGCTCGATAAAGACCATTGTGAATAGATGAACGTATAGATGAAGAAAATAGTCAGACTATACCATACATAATGATTAACCTGTGTATTTCATAGTTTTAAATCGCTATATTTAGTAAATTAATATCCATGTTGGTCATACAGTTCCAAACACTGTTCTGTTTAATATTGCCAGTTATTACTTTTTCTTTATTCAGTTTTCACAAGTCTTGAAAACAACAATTTTGCGTTTTTTTAGCCTGATGTAAAACATCAAAAACTTTGTACAGGTTTAGCTTGATGGTTGAGTAAAGTTCATAAGGTGTAGCTTACAATATTAAAATTTACAATGCAGGTTATAATTCATCTTGCAATTACAGAAAAAAACAAACCATTAATAGTAGGTAATGACAAACACCTTCCTCATTATAAGAGAATATTCTTGATATGTATCCTCCTCGCGCAAATAAAGAAATCTGTTACTATCTATATTGTGTGTGATATCCAATAGTGAAATTGTGCAGGGGCGTACCGAGGTGGGGGGTGCCGCCCCACCCCACCTCAATGCTCTTTTTGTGGGCTAATTTCTTCTCTCTGATAATTTACAATAGAAATCTTTCAAATTTGTTAGATCTTTGAAATGGATTAGATTTTTGTATACATTTGTTGGCCATGACAAGCTTTTTTTTTTTCTTTTTTTTTTTCACCTTTTTTTTGACTTTAAATTTGAAATCCAAATTATCTGCCCCCTAGCAAATCACTGGCCATTCTCTTGGCAAATTAGAGGCCTGCACCCCCCTCCTAAAAACCATTTGATATGCCCCTGAAATCGTGTGTCCATATGCACTATACCTATTAGAAATAATTATGGATAAAATTAATTCCTAGCTTTCCTTATTTTATTGAGTGATTTTGTGTAGTAAAAAGACCTATTTCTCTTCATTTGTTACATTGCAAAATGAAAAAAAAAACGCTGTGTTTTCTTTGATGCAAAAATCAGTTCCCAAAATGGTTGGAATGTTTTTTATACCTGATGAAATCGTTTATATTTATCTTGCCATTATTATTCTATACGCATTTTTGGTAAGTAGATAAATTTCTATGCTATACCGAATTTAATCTTAGCCGATTTTTTTCCCTCAATAGTTGATGAATTAAAACAAGGACAGACAACTCTTGTTTCTGATTGAATAGAACAAGGACAGACAACTCTTGTTTCCTAGGAATCAATAATTAATTCCAAGTATTATCTCCCTTTTACTTTTGTGCTTCCACAGCGTGAAAATGCGAGAACCAGAGCCATTCCTCCCTTCGACAAGGGGAGACCTCAGCCTCTGGACAATCTATCAGGACGAGTTGATAATAAACCAAAGGAAGCAGTGGTGGCACCTTCTTCTTCTCCATTACCCAAATCCCCTAATATTGAAAAATCATTGAATGCTTCTCCAAAATCTCCAACTGAAATTCTTGTAAATTTCCCTCCCACAAGAAGGGCTTCTGATGTTGAATCAGGCCCTGCATCAAGTGTTAGAAGGGGATCTAACCCTTTCCGCAACGCTCCTTCTCAAATTCCTAGCCTCACTCAGATCCCAACTTTATCTTCCTCTTCACAAACTGCTCCCCCAGCCTCTCAAATTCCCCCACCCAAATTCTCTCAGATTCCCAGCCCTAAATCACCATCTCAAATCCCTCCTCCCAAGATCACTTCTCAGATCCCTCCCCCAAAGGTTACTTCTCCCTCCTCTCAAATTCCTTCTCCACCCTCTAACTCTTCTCAAATCCCTTCTCCACCTTCCAACTCTAAAAATCCATTCTTTAATTCCAAAAATAAGAATGGCAATCCTTTCATTGGCGAAGAAATCCCCAAAAATCCTCAACCCAAGTCCAAAAATCCTTTTATTAATACATCAAATGAGGAATCTTTACCCAAATCCAAGCTACCTGTATTTGCTTCTGCAAAATCGCCAGACCCCTCAGTGCCAAGTTCCCCACCTGCACCCAGAAGTGTTAGTGAATTTGACAGCCCCATCACAGCTGAATTGGATTCGGTTGTTGCCTCTTTAAATTCTGCTGGAGAAAAGAAGATGATGCCACCCTCTTTTCAATCGGGGTTGCCGAAGTTGGCCAGGTCTACCAGCCCCTCATCTGAAAGTTCTTCGTCCCTACCCCTATTGAAGAAGGTGGACAAAGCACCGGCTGAAGTGACTATTGTAAGTTTCCTCATGTCCATTCAGGTTGTGAGGTTTTAACCTTGCGTGCGTGCTCCTACCACCAGTAGTTTGACCACCCTGCCAGCCTTACTGACCCACCTTCTTCTTCTCTTCCTCTTCACAGCATGTCTGTTTAAGGCTCATGCCTTTGTTCTCTAAATGACCCTTCTTTTAGCCTTTACTAACTCTTTCACTTGTAATGTCTATCCATATTCCTTTTTTCCTACTGTCTTAACAACATTGTTGGGTTCATGCCTTTTTTTTATTTGGTGAATATTCCTGTAAATCTAATCCTGGAGGTTTTTGATCTGACTAATAATTATAATAATAATAACTAAACAACAACAATAATAAAGATAAAAATGATTAATATATTATTAATAATGATAACAAGATGATAATAACAATAATAATTCCAACAAAGCAACAATAATGATAATAATAAGATAATAATAACAAGATAATAATAATAACAAAGCAACAATAATGATAATATCAATTAGTTCTTCATCTTCTTCCCATCTAATAACTAAATATTTCAGTCTGTTTGCATTTTCAACATTTATTGCATTGACAAAACTCCTATTTAATATTTGTCATATGTCCTCTTTAAAGATTTTTTTTTTCTGCAATATTAGTTTATTTTCTTTTTTTTTTTTTTTTTTTGATTGGTAGGAATTTTAAATCTGTCATTTAAAAAATCTACAAAATATTCAATTCATTTTGATAATTATGTTTAAAAAAAATATTCATCTAAACATTTTTAAAACAAATTTTTGATATCAACCCTTTCAAGACTTACGATTAGGGTGCTCAATGCTTGAATTTTTAAATGGGTATTTTTTTTTTTAAATAGTCTTAATTTTTATTTAAAAGTTAAAACTTTTCTTAAAACAAATTTTTTCCATATCTTAAAGAGCCAAAATCATGATGGGATACATTTGTTCTGTTAGACCAGTCATTCTGAAGGGGAGGCAATATCGCCCCCAAGAGCCCTGGCTGCATTCACGCCTCTTCAAGTTGGAGGGGTGGGTCAATAGATTCTCGTACAAATCAATATTTCTTTGAAAAAATTTTTTAAAATAGACGATAGGTAAGATGTAATGGAAAGCTATGTTCCTTCTGGAAAATGTAGTGAAGCTACCTGATGCGAGTATTGATATTGTCAAACTGGGGTGGGATAGTTCTTGAATAACCCAAAGTGGTTGATATGGAAAAAAAAGGTTGAGAAACCCTGCTTTAGATATTTATCCTGTAATATATTTGTCTAAGTAAACATTTATTGTTTGATTTACTATATTTTTCATGGTACGTACGTCCCAGCAGACTTCAATGTGACATATATATCTCAGCAGTCATAAAAACCTCTGGATATAGATGTCCCAGGAGTCTCAAAAGGGTTAAAATATTAGAAAAAAACAAAAATGAAAAATAAAAACACCGAATTGTGTCAAGATGGTAAGATATGTGAAAAAAAACTAATTTCACTGGTCAGACGCTGGTAACCTCCAGAGATATTTTCAATTTTTTAAATTTTTTTTTATCTAATTACTCTTTTTAAGTTCTTTTACAGATTATTGAAACTTGAATGTTTTTTTGTTTTTTTTTTCTTTATCAATGCTACCAACATTTTTTGAGACCGTTAACCAAAATTGTCAGTTGTCAAGTTGATCTGGCTAGCTATATTTGTATCACACATACAGGCTACACCGAAGGAGCTAGGGGGCTGAAAATCAAAACATCTACTCCTTATGTCTAGAAAAAAGTGTTTAGAGTAGGGTTCAATTAGCAATGTAAATTCATGCTAATATAGTCCATTAGTTTGTTTCCTGTAAAAGCTTTTTTTTTTATCCAGACCATTTTTAATCATTATAGTCTAATGAAAGGCAAGAGAAGTAACTTATTCATTCATCACCCCTTTTTCAAAATTTTCAATTGATCGCCCCCAACATGGCATGCTGCCAAATAGTATTGGACTTGTGATGGTTTCTTTTGAGTGACTAACCACACCTATTTTTATAAAGTTTGAATGTGTAAAGTTGTACGTGTAAAAGCCCTATTCCATCAGTAACATTGAACCACCAAAGCAACCATAGGTGGCAAAAGGATCTATACCTTTTTTATATGTTTGTGTGTTTGTTTGCTTGTTTGTTTGTTTGTTCCAGTGCTCCTGGCCATACTGTTTTATCTACAGACTTGAATATTGGCATCAGTACTCCATTAGACCCTTTCTGAAAATCTTTTTTTACAATTCTTGGGGGAAATTAATAACCTCAAGATTCTACAGATCCCAGATGTTTCTAGATGTTTCTTTACTCAACTTTAGATGTTTTCCAGTGATGTCATAAATAGAATTCATTCTGACCATATTTATTCTTCGATGGAATTTTTTTACATGACCTCAAATTTTGATGCTACTGCTGTTCAATTATTGACTGTGAGGCGAGTTTGCATTAATTCTGAACCTCTGAAAATCCTTTTCTTCCAGACTTTCAATGTACATTGTAGAGATGGAGTATAATAATTGCAAAATTTGTCTGTTAAATCATCAAAGTCCACTTGTACTAATATTAGTATGGTAACTCTCATTTGTTTATAACTTAGTGAATGACTCTCAGTGATACCAATGTTTATCAATTGTAGGCTATTACAAATTCTTTTGTGAGGGGAAACTGATCAAAGTGTATCTTTTGTATACGACTAAGTATCTTGGTTGGGAGGCTGGGAGGTATATCATTTTAGTCCTCTAGGTAAACCTCTGATGTTATTTTGCATAAGTTCTCTGGCAGAAGATCGATAAGTGTTTTATGAATTCAAATAGTTGATCATTTATGTGCTATATCTGTTCACATACTAAATGTACTATGGAAATCTTGGATTGTATACTTTTTAGTATTCACTTGTTTTTGTAATCATTAGACTTAAATGATTTGACGTACTTGTTCAATAAATTCTGCCCTTGATATTATGGACTATATCATCAGTTATTTGAGTTAAATTTTTCTCTAAGTTATCGACAATATACTCAGATCTATTATCATACATGAAACTGATGTTTCCAATGTTAGAAAATTGACATGACAGATGATAAGTGCTTAAGTGTGTGTTAGTATGTGTTTGGGGACAACAGAAAAACAAATGGTAAACTC
>OY735236.1:28231356-28296356 GCA_963457665.1 Thysanoteuthis rhombus | reverse complement strand
CCTATTGAATGTTGCATTTTTTAATGAACACCCTGTTATCAGGAAATATATATGTATGTGTGGCCAAAGGGAATGTTGAAATTCGAACATCATTTGGACTTGAAAATGTATCATTGGTTGAGTGATCAATGTCCCTACAAGGAAATGAAGTTCAGACATGTTTTGAGACAGCTCTTCAAAAACTTTTTTTTATATCACTGCATTAGAAATTTGTATCAATGACAATTTCATATCGATAACTTTCAATAGATTTTACAACTTTGTTCAGTTAGTGGTCTTAATGTCGATGTCTTTTCTCTCTTATTAAGTTTGAGTGAATTTGTGTATAATAATAAATCCTCCTCTCAGAATTGTCAATTGTATTAATGTCATAATCATTTTGTATCTTTAGTAATAGTGTTACTGGCTTGATAAGGAAAGGCATCTGTGATAAATTGATATCACAAGACTGGTCATTATACAAAGTCTTTCACTATGTTCGTGAATTGAATCGTATTAATCCATTAATGGATTATCCTGAGTGTAGGTGGTTTTATTTCTTAGACTTTCAGAATATCACTTCGCAGTTAACTCTTCTATAAATGAATTTTGATTTTGATCCGAATCAAAAGTATTTGGGCATCCTGTAACATTTATAACAAGAATGGGTCTATCTTGAATTTTTTACATCTGGGAGCATCAATTTTTGAGACCATTGTCAACAAACATAATAACAGTTTGAACTATTTCTGAGCTATATGTGGAGTCTTTATGACTGTTATTAAGCACAAAAAACTTTTCTCCTTTTGCTAGTAAGGATTTTAGCTATATAAATAAACAAATAAATATATATTATTTATACACATGTTTTTATGCTACAGCATTCTGGTTTAATGAACGAAATCTGGCAAATTATGGATGCTTGTCTTGTCTTGAGAAATTTTATGCATATTTTATAGGTTATATACAGAATATTATTCTGGTGCTCAAATTATCCCCCAAGATTGAAATGGTATGGTTTTATACAAAAAAAACCCTAAAAAAACAGAATAAAAGAAAAACAGTGTTTTCATGATTCCTATATAACATGATCTTTATTTACAAAACCTACAAATGCTCCAGAATGAAAATTTGGGAAAGAGAAAACTGATTTGATGACCGACCAAGGGAGATAACTTAATTTTTCAAAATTGATTGGTAAGGGTCTTTAATAATTGATTTTTACTATCATATTACCAGTCAAAAATTACAGGATTTTTTACGTATGGATAGATTCTACAAATATATATATTCTCAATTTGTAATGTAAAAAGGTTGAAAACAAACTTTATCCTTTGTAGATGTTTTGCTCAATATTTAACACAGTGAATACAGCTATTAATAAACATAAATGAGAATGACAAGGATATATTCCTGGTTAATGTTAACATTTTGTGCCTATTGCACTTATCAGAATCCAGCGATACATTATTTAATTGTAAATAGGCTTTTTGTTTTCATAATTACATGAGAAAACATATGTATTTATTAGAAAACAAATATGTTGAATGAAATATATTTTTCAATTGATTTTCTACAATCCGCCATATTTTCTGTTTTTAATGATTTGAAAACAATGAGGCAACAGAATTGGATAAAAAACAAAACTTGGGTTCATGATCATCAATAGTGATATCAGCAGTTGCCTGCTTACTTTCAGCAAACTCACAGACACAAAATGGACTGCCACTCAAAATAGTGACGATAACTTTTATATCAAAGATATTTTATATTTATTTCACTCTTGTGCAGTTGTACCAAATTTTAGTTCTTTCTGTAAATATCTCTTACTCTCTACAAGTGTGTGCCTCTTTTCTCCTACTCCTGCCATAAATATTCAAAAATTTGCATCACAAAATATTTGTTTGCTTTTCAATAATTTAAGTTTCTAAAAAAAAAAAATAATTTTAAAAAACTCAGAAATATTTATAAAACCTGAGTATATCAATTTCGGGAAATTATCCTCCTCTTCATTTGTATATAAAGTTTCCATTTCAGTTCTGTTACAATTCAAATTCTCAACACATGTTGCGTATGATGTATCATTCACCGCTTGTATATTATCATAGCACGGCTGGAGATAGTTAACCCTTTGCACTCTGTAGGCAACCGTTTACAGAGCATAAAGTTCGTCCTGCCACATGACTTGAACTGTTAGCTCACAGCAGGTGACTCTGATTGCCATACAAAAGTATGTTTGGATTTTGTGGTTGTATAGTCATGTTGTACATACATAAGGACACATAAACCACTGGCTTTCAAAGTTAGTAAGTGCACAAAATCTTGAAAGAGTGCAGAGTGCTAAAAGGTTATTTATGTGGATTTTTATTAGTGTGATTGCACATGCGCAAGCACACTATTGCTCTTCTGCAATTTTTTATTTATTGTTTTGCTCAATTTTGGCCCCTTTTCTCCTCGTACAGTTTTTGAAATATCAATGTCATTTCAAAGATGCATCTCACGCTTACTTGCAGTTGTTGATTTTTTTGATTTTTTTAAGGTTTTAATGGTGACTAGTTCTATTAACAGTGTAACTATAACGTTTGCACTGGAACCTTTCTTGATATTCTTGAAATTTCAAAAAATTCTGCTATATCCTTGTGAAGATTATAAACTAATTTTGCTAGTAATTTTTTTTGTGCTTTTATGAAAGGGTTTTTTGGGGGGGTCTCAGGGTTATGGAGCAATGCAATTGCACTTGTAATTCTTTCAGAAAATGCAAGCTCTAGTGCTGTTTTCAGAAGAGCCAAGGATCCAATCTCTTCCTGAGGCCCTAAAACTATTTGCAAGTTGATTTCTGGCTTAAGGTCTCTTAAGAGACCAATGGTCAAATGTCTATATATTCTGCTTGAGGTTGTACACAAAATAGCTTATGCTTATCAAAACAAAGAAAAGAATGATACTTAGTTCCCATATTACAGAACAAGCTAATTATAACAGAGGAAAAATGAGCGGCTGTGCAGAAGTTACCAATGAACCATTTTTTAAAAAGTTGGTATTTTTGTTATCTCTAGAGCAACAATGCTCAATTTATTTTCATTTTAAAGCTAGAACACCCTTCATTATGATAAAAAGAGTGTTTGGGCTTCAAAATGAAGAAGAAAAAGCTAAGCATTGTAGCTCTAAAAATAATGGAAATATCAACTTTTAAGAACTGGTTTGTTAGGCATTTATGTGAGGTCACTCTTATAAATCTGATTAACTATTGGAAATACTGAAGTCATTTATCATTTCCAGGAGAATTTTCAATTTATATCAATGTTTCCATTCAGAAATCTGATTGTGGTTGATGTAAAATTGATGCAAATTTACTTTTTTATTATTTTTAATGATCATTTGCATGTAACTCGAATTTGCATGTTTTTTTATTCATTTAATTTTTTTCCCACGTATTAAAAAATGCTTAGCATGTTGGCATGAACTCAATGCTGTCAAATCTTTTCGGCCAAGAAAACTTGAAGCTGCAAATTGTCTTTCAGTCATTATGTCAATAAATATATTCACAAAGTTCAAATTTCCATCTGATCAGTTGTTCAACTTGTGGGTCAATTATCGTTAACAAGTGAGTTTTTTACGGAATTACAGAGTAGAAGCCTTGCCCCCTTCTTTTTTTTTTTTTTTTTGTCATTTTTACTTATAGTTTGGGGAAGGTGTAGATTCTACCACAGAATATAGATTCAGGGTTGTCCTTCTAGACTGGTTGCCTACCAAGGCTAGAGAGCCCAGTCTGCCCTATTATTTTACATTCAACTGGGAGCTGGAATCTATGCCTTGCCAAGGTGAGTGGGTTAGCAGAAAGCATAAATTGGCCTTCTATCACTAACTGGCTTCCATATTTTGATCTTTCACGCTATTGTAATTGATTATTATTAGTAGTAGTAGTAGTAGTAGCAGAACCTATGAAGTAAATAGACACGCTACACCTGAAAGTAAGTCATTGTTGCTAAATGAGAGAGAGCTCTTAGTCTTCAGAGTTTTAAAATTATGAAAGTCATTCTTTTTGCTGACCAAAAGAAAAAACAAAACTTTTTCCTGCTTCTTAAGTCACAGAACTTTTCAGAAATAAAGTTTAAAACCTGTCCCAGTGAAATATCTAAATCATAGAAACGTTTCTTGAGGGTAAAATGTGAATTTTCAAGGAGAAAAGTTGCCCAGCCCACTTAGGACAAATCTTTATTACTACTGTATGTATAAGATGGATCAAGTTGAACATGTAAGGTTACTTTGTGTTACTTTTTATTATAAGGGCCTAGACTGCAACCCATTTATGGAAGAATTTGATTAAAATTAATTTCTCTTAAAGATGGTTTAAGAATGATCCTAATGATTCTTTTTTTTTTTTTTTTTCACAATTCAAATTTAAAAGATTTTTGAGGCTGACATGATTAATTATTTAATAATTGCTTGAGCCTTACTAATCAACATTTAACATGCATCCAAATTGTCTGCTGATATGTTTGAAATGATTTTTCTTTCTTTTTAAATCATCTTGAAATTTTTGTCTTGTCTCTTGCAAATGTTTGAAGTTGATTTCTTCTTTTGAAGGTTGTGTTCACTTTTTCAAGGTTATTTTTGCTTTTAACTTGCATTACTTTCAAACTTTTTTTTCTGTGCATAAAAATGTAATAACAATGATCAAATCTTCGTTCTTTTTACTTGCATAACTTGGAAAAAAAACTTGAATTTTCTCCAATATTTACTTATCAACATTCTCAGTTTTTGGTATATTTTAATTTCCATTCTTATATTGTGCAAATCATGCCAGTAAAGATTTTAACTTTCCTCATTTCTTAAAGATTCACTCATGAACAAAAAGTATAACTTACAAATAATTAAAATTTCTTTTGTCAAGAAACAACATATAAAAATTTTAAATTTTGAAAAATTTAATCATAATTCAAAGTAACAAAAGTTTTAGATATATAAAAATAAATCTTATTACAATTCAAAGAAACAATTTGAAATTTTGAAAAAATCTAATATTTCAAAGTAACTTAGAAAATCTATTTTCTTAAAATCAAAAATTCTTATATATCATGAAACATGATTTAAAATTTTTACAACAGTTTTCATCCTTCTGATTTAGAACCAAGAAACTAGTCTTGTATTTTTGTATTTTCAAAGCCGTGATAAATATTATTGTATATTGTCAATCTATTTTTCAAGATAATTTTAAAATGTCAATCAAATACGAATTACTGTAGATATCTGTAATCATCAGCGGTTGATAAGATTTAGAGATTTTATGGGGGCAGTATTTTATGTTTAAATTTTTTCCAATATTGACTCTCTCCTCTATGAATCGTACTTAGGGCAAACCTTAATTCTTTCTTTATTCGGCTTATTGTATCATGAAACTTCAAAGATCACTGTTCAATAAATAAACATCTTATACAGGTATCCCCAGTTTTTCAAAAGTTTTGTGAAAATTTAAAATAGCATTTAGTGTTTGTTTTGTGGAGCTGTTTTAGAGGCAGCCTGCACTCTTTTCTTCTCTCTCTTGTACCTCCAACAAGTCACCCTAATATGCTATCATCACCACTTTGGGGATCTAGGAATTCTCAAAGAAAATCCCATATAAATTCATGGTAATTGTTCTGTTATTTTTGGCATACCAAGGTTTTTGTAGGAATGCTCTACTTTTAGATAATGGGGAAACCTGTATATTCTTTTTTTTTCTTCTTCTGTTATTGGTCTGCTTGTCTTTATTTGTTTGTAAAATTTCCAAGAAATATAAATATTCAAAATGTTCAACTAAAAACAATTTCTTTCAAAACTGAAATAGAATAACTGCCTACTAGTGAATATTGATATGATTGCATTGCACACCTAAATATTTATAAAACTTGAAGTTATGTTTCATTTTTTTAATACTAAACTTCTATTTTTCTTTTTTCACCTCAACCAGGAAACCTCTATCACTGGAAGTAATGCTGTTTCCCGGAAAACCTCCAACACAAGTTCTAAGAGTCTTCCATGCAGGACAGTTGTAAACCGGAGCATTCCTCGCACACATTCAGAATCGACCGGTCAAACAACTCAGAAACGTATTAATTTGACAACAGAGTTATAATAATGGAGAAAAAAAAACAACAAAAAATAAAAACTGCTGGTGTTGGGGTTTTTGTGCCCCTTTCACTGAAATGAAAGACAGAAAAAATAACAAAATGGCAACTGAAAATGAGTCAGCATATTTTAATGCCAGTTAATGTTTTAGACTTCGACATAACTCTCTCATTTCTTGCATTTATTAACTGGACATTTCCAATTATTTTATGCCTCAAAATGCTTAAGGTGTGAGGGAACAAAAAGTGGAAGCCATTGCTCTCAGAAAAAAATGTACAATATCATATATTACTGTCATTTGCCTTTTGTAGGGAGGATTAGGTAAACAAACAGACATACATTAATTTTTAGCTTTTTCGTATATTTTTCTTTTCTTTTTTTTTCAATTTTTTTTTTCTAGTGTTCTGTTGTCAAGTTGTAAGCCTCACAAATGAGTACAAATTTAAACATAAATGTGACAATGGAAATTTTCTTTAACCTATTAACTGCAGAAGGTGGCAAGTATAATAGCTATTCATTGCTTGATGAAAGCCCTTGTCCGTTGCAAGATAAAATCCCTGACTCGCAGAAAGAACTGACAAGCCATCAATCATAACAAAATGTAAATTTTATTGAGTTAACCACAGAACTGTAATGATGGAAATTTGCGTCATCTGCAACGGCTGGGTTGATTAGAAAAGCTAAGCTAATCTTGGCAAATAACTGTAATTTTGTATTTGTTACCCTCTCATGTGAAAAAAAAATTTCATTCACTAAAGAAAAATCAACTTCCGTGCTGAAAATTAATGAACTAAGACATTTTTCTTGTGAATACTTTTTATTCATTATTGTTCTCTTTGAAAAAAGTTATATTGGTGCCTGAAATCTTATTTCTGAAGATAATCCAACATTTTTATGTACATATTTTTTTTTTTCTTCACTCCTGATAGGTTTGTGGTGTTTAAAAGCAACGCTAATTGTTATGTACTCAATGATAAGTTCTTCATTTTTGTGAATGCTTGTGTGTGTGTGTATATGAGTATTGATAAAATTAGTTTGAAGATTTTATTTCAATATTAAAAAAAATAAAATAATCCCTCTGAACCTCAATATGAATGAATAATTGTTATACACATATGACCTATATAATAGTGAATGTTTTTTTGTTTTTTTTTCTTTTTTGGTGTTGATCAGAAAACTTACCAATGATCGATTTTCCTTCATAAAGACGATTTGATGAAAAAAACAAAATTAGATTTCTTAAAAACTATTTTAATTTTTAATTTTTTTTTTTTAAATTTTTTTTAATTTTTATTTTATTTTTCCGATGAGTTTGGAAGAAGCACTTTGATCAGTGACATAGCAAGGTTTCTCAGCGCCCAGGGTCAAAGATGGTCCTCAGGGGTAGTTGCACTATATCTTAAGTGTGGTCATAATTATTGATTATCAGGTATTATAGATCAGTGGAAATTTTACACCCCTTCACACCTGCACCAGGGAAAGGGGGGGCAATTACCCCATCTCAATCCCCTCTTGTTATGCCTTCAATTAAGACCTGGGCGGTGAGCTAACACTTGATGGATCCTTTCAAGTGTTTAACTAATTCACTAAGTTATGGGACTACATTGACTGATAACCCTATGTGTTGAATAATAGGCTTGGGTTTATGATCTTGGGCTAGTCTTACATTCTTGATTTACTTGCAAAACCTCATGACCCTTAACTGAGTATGCATTCTTGTAGTATGAAAGTTTGTCTATTTTGACTGGGAGTTTTCAACTTCCGACAGGACTACAAGAAACGTAGAACTAGTTATCTACCTTCCCCCCCACTTTTTTTTTTTTTTTTTTCGCATATTGTGAATTTTTAAAGCAGCTTTTTGGGACCAAGTGGTGAGATTTTTCTTTTATTACTCATTTATAATATATTGAGATCAAAATTGTTATTTTTATTTTACCTTAGTGGATTATTATTTTCAGTCTTTTATTATAAACCTGAAGACAGTTCATAACAACAAGCCTTTTAACTTGAAACATCAAACTGCTTGATACTGCTCCTAATTGATAGCAGAGCTCTTCTGTGGAGGAAACCAAGTTTATTGAACTTATTATGTTAGGTGGAATGAAAAATGAATGAATGAATTTACCTAAAATTGAAAGAAGGTAACTTTGATCGGTACTTGTTCTTAACATCTGAATTTTCTTATATGAAACTAAGAGTTGATACATGAATGAAAACAAATTTAGAATTTTTTCTGTTACTCTTAGTGTGTATGTGTGCGTTTGTACAATGTTCAATTTTTATATTAAATCTAAATTAATTATTGGAGTTGAATTCATCCCGATCTTATTCAGAAGACAATTCTATTGTAAATAAACAGAATAAAAATCTCAAGGTTTTGTGTTCTTGTAGTGATTGCCATTTCAGTTACTGCCTTTTCCACGTTTGGGAAAATATGTTTGCTCCGCTATCTTTTTAATCTCTCAGACGTTGTCAATAGAAAATATGAGATCTATCAGGAAATTATCCAGCCATTTGATGTTGAAAAAAATAGCTTACCTTGGGCAATGATCTCACACTTATCCCAGAGTCTTTATTAGGTGGCAAATTACATCAGGGCTGTGCAACCAGTTCTTGAGATATTTAAAATGGTTGGATATTTTCCTGATTGATCTCATACTTTGACTTCGCTATTTTTCAACATGCTAGCACTGATTACCGTCACTGACAGACTGATATAACAAAACATACTGAAACAAAATTGCCAATTTAGCTCCTTTGGAGCTAGATCCAGCTTCTTTTTGATGCATGTAGTTCTTATGTCATTGACTGACTGGGATACTGAAACAAAATTTTAAAGGAAAGGGCTGTTAAAATGAGAATTAAATAGCACATATGTGGTCTGACTTTCAGGCTTTTTAAAACTCTCAAGTTATTAAAACTATTATTAAAGATTTTATAGCACAGCCTGGAATGTTAGTATTGAGTTTTTTGACTCATTCAGGTGTAGGAGGTTTTATGGGTTACAAAGCAAGGTTATAATGGATGGATTTAAGTTTTCTCATTTTCTAAAAAACACTGGGAAGTCATTTATCATTTTGAAGTTTATATAAATGGATTTCATTCATGGTAAATATAATGGTCATGTGTCCTCATTGTGTATTGAAAATGGTCACAAAATCTGAAGAGTTCGTTTGTGCACTCCCAGCCTAAATGAGTTAAAGTATTGAATGAATCGTCAATGCACTTTCTTTTCTTTTCTTTTTTTTTTTTTTTCCTTTTTTTTTTTCTTCTCACACTATAGGGAAAATGATCCCGATTGTAAATATTAAGGTTTTGCTCATTCTGTTAGAATTACCAAACAAATGAAAAAAAAAAAAAAGAGAATTATTAAAAGAAAAACCAAATTGTGTACATAAATTGTATTGATATTGCTTTGGATAAAATAAATTGTCTTTATTTGTTTGACGTTTTAACATTGAGCGAGTGTGTGTGTGAAACTTTACAATCAGGACTACCTTCCCTGCGTTGGCCTTTTTTTTTCTTTCTTTGTGCTGAATACAAAATAGTATTTTTTCTTCCAATTTTTGTTGTATAAGATTAATTGCAAAGACGTCATTGTTTTGCTAAAGATATCATAACTTTCTTTGCTGGTGTCAGTTAAAACGTTCACTGTAATCAAGGATAGTGCCGCAAAGCAGAAACTGCATCTAACACATTGCTGTAACTTTTTATATTGCCTTAAATAAAAATGTGGAATGGATCCACATGTGAATAAGGCAGTATGCTATGTACCACATGTGTGTGTCATGTGGCAGTGAATGTGTTAACACTGGAGTTGCAATCAAGAAATTGTAATTTATGCCCAATTAGTCTTTTTAATTTTATATTTTCAGAATCCTTTTTCCTTAGACTATTATAAATGAAATGATATTGATTATATTTTTTTATATAGTCAGTAATATTCAAAATCGATATTTTTAATGAATTATCACTCTTCTTTGACTCATTAATAGTACTTTTTAAAATTTTGAAATTGAAACAGGTATAAGCAAATGTTATCTTGATTTTATTTTTCTTATAAGATGAAGCATTTTCAAGCATTATCAATATTTAACTAGTATTTCGTCCATCTTAATTTCAGTTACTTATGATTGCGACTACTCGGACCATCAGTCTACAGTACTGAGTAAATAGTGCAGATAAGAAAATAAGGACTCTTGTCTCTTGTCCCTTTTCACCTGAGGAAGCTTGCTGATCTTATTCTTCATTTTTGGATCTGCACTATTTACTCACTACTGTAAACTGACAATCTGAGTTATTGTGATGAAAAGCAACAGAAATTAAGATGAAAGAAATAATTGTCAGAAATTAATAATGTAAATATAAACAAATTTGAGAATTGTCCTTAGAAACGGATTTTATCTATTTATTATGACAAGCTCCAACCTATGAAAATTGATCCTAACTTATTAAGTATCTTTCTTAGTAAGTCCACAAACTGATTGCTTCAAATAAGATTATTATTGAATATTAGTTTACCTGTGCTGTCAAAAATATCAGTAATAATGAAATATATGGATACTCATTGCATTTTATACATGCAGATAATGAAAATTTGCATTGCAGTTGGCTTGGAGAAAAGTGTTCTATTGACTGCAAACTTTTTTTTTTTAATAACTTTTTTATTTTTTTTATTTATTCTTTAAATTCACCATTTTTATTATGTCATCAGAACATAAAATTCTATTTTACTACTTCAGTTGTTTCCCTTAGTGTGACTGTACAAATACATATGGCTAATTATTATGTGTGTACTTGCTTATCCAGCAGTGTGTCTTTTGTTTTCTTCTCTGACAATTATTTTTCGTTCTGTAGGTCAGGTCACATTCCTAATTCTTAACAGATTTTTAAACTCTGGCATACAGTGGATTCTGTTCAAGCAAAACACATTGGGGCTACAAATTTTTGTCCCTGTAAGCAATCGTTCTTTTCTTTAAACTAATTATCATTAAGAGATCAAAATTAACATACATTTGGTTCTGTTTAACATAACTGATCCTACTGAGAGGTTTTGCCTTGTAACCAATGCCATTAAACTAGAATCCACCGAATATGCTGGACTTGTTTTTCCTTACAGAATAACTCAGAACTTGTGTAACATTTTCTGCCTCTAAGGTGAACAGTAAGGATGTTGGATTTTCAATGGAAGTTCATTCTCTGAATAGATAAATTCCTTCTATTTCACCAGTCTCTTGGCATTTGAAAAATGTACTGTAATAACTAATAATCTGGATTTATTTCTAAAATAGGTCATTGGAAAAAAAATTGAAAAAAAAACAAACAAAAAAAACCGTTTCTGTTCAGTGCATTGTGTCGTGATATGGAAATCTCTCAAAAAGCATTAATTCTCTCCTATTTCTCTCTTTCTCTGTCTCATATGCACATATTTCATCTCTTATTCTGGACTTTAAAAGATAAAAATGGATTTCTCTCTCTCTAATAAATCTGACTGAAATAAATTGGCAAAAATAAACTGTTTTGTCTATTTTTTTTCTTTTTGTTTTTAAATAAATATTCATGTACATGTCAAAATTCATAGATAAAATTAAACATTTTCTATAAACTAAACGGAGTTTTTTCCCTTGTTTTCTGAATCTCAGAGTTCTTTCCCTTGTTTACCGTCTTTTTGGCTTATCACTTCTACAACAAAGAAAACTAGTAAGATTAGACCCTTTCAACATTCGTTCCTCATGGGTATTACTGACATCATTCCTTTCTCTTCGGGAAAAAGTCTATTGAGGCACACCAAATGCAAAACAAATCACTGAGGCAAGTTGAGCTTAATTGTACAAACTTAGATAAGTAAACAATATTTGTTTTCCATCATTACAGTGGACTCTGTTCAATATAACCACATCTTGAAGGATGATTTCTGACCCAATAACTGGCTGATCCAATTAACCAAACAAATTCATTCTTTTCTTCCCCATCCACCCAAGTCCTTTTTTATTCTATTTTTTCTTTCTTTTCAAAATTTTGCATTCACTTGTCACAAGCTAAAAATATTTGAAAAATAGTTGTTTTGAGACCTAGAAAATATATTTTTAGTCATTCTATCAGATTTTATCTAAAGAATGTCTATTTGGTAGCACTGCTGCTTGGTCCAAATAAACAGTACATTGGCCATAATGAACAGAAAATTCACAATGATTACATACATTTGAATTGGATCTTAAAAGATTGGCCCTATTATGTGGCTGGTCCTAATAACCATTGGTTGTATTATGCAGAATCTACTGTACTAATTTTTGACTAATATTTTCTTTCATCCTAATTTTTTCAAGTAGCTTCTTATCTGTCTGGCCATATACAGGAGTAAACCGTGCCAATCTGAGATTTCATGGCTCATTGAGAGCTTATCCAATTTTTGCTGTTCGCTTGCTGTCATAATCTTTTTGGTAAGTGGAATAATACTAGCCTATGAAAAGGGATACATATGACTCAATTTGCAAGATCAAGATCAGCACCTGCTCCAACCCACATTGTTGGCCCTTGTGCCATATGCATAAATAGGGATTTGTTTATATTTGTAAATGGATAGAAAAGTTATTATGGGAATAATTCTCTTTGTTTATGATATCAAAGGTTGACCGGCAGACCAATCAGAATAAACCTACTTTTAAAGCTCCTCAATAGATAGAATGAAATGAAATATATTGTATTCATGATTTTTAGACTGGTAATCATTGTCTTTAGGGTAGGAGCATTGGAATACAATCCAAATATATCAACTTAATTATTGTGAACTTGCTTTATTCAAAGTTGAGAGGGTGTGAGATTGAATGAGGGATGAGATTTCTTTAATTGAATCTGAAAGTCACATTTCTGCTAACACAAAGTTGGCACTGCCCACTGTGGATGTCTAGCTTAATAATGAATGGCCATTTTTGTTATTACAGTTGTGATTTGGCACACTGCAACTTCCCTTTTCCCCTGAAGGCATTTCAGAGAGTGGACAAGATTAAGGAGAATGTAACAAGGCAGCTGATGGTGATTTAGAAATCAGACTGTGGCCTATTTTGAATAGTGAAAGTGACGCTTGGATTAGCATGTCTAGTCTCTAGTGTAGTACTTCGATGAAAACTAAAGCACAATTACCATAGACTTACTATTTTTTTTTTTAAATTTATTACTTTATATTAAATGGCTGGATACTTACCGGACATACCTTGTATACTTAAACTCATGTAACCTGATAATATGCTTTGCATTTATTGGACTGTTTTTTACCCTACGTTTACATATTCCTTATGAGATCAAGCAGTACTTTTGAATATATTACATGTTGATAGGATGTTCTGTTTGGATTTCAAAGTCCCAATGGATCTTACTTCTGTTTTCTGGGAGAGATTCTACTTTATGCAGATCCCTTCAGTTTGCATGATCTAATCCTGTGTCTATTTCTCCCCAGTAGAGGTGGGGGCAGGGACAATCATTCACTATGGGTGTTTGTCATCATTGTTGTTGTCCTCATCTCTTTTTTCTCAATTTGATAACTTTATATGAATATACTGCAAAGTAATTTTGTATGTAGGCTTGTCAAGAGGTTCTAGATGGTTTGTTATAACCTATTCAGTTAGTTGTTTACATTTCATGTACAAAAACGTTTTTGTTTACAATTGGGAAAAAATTTCTCAAATCTTAACCAATTTTGCTGAAATTCGGCCGAAATGTTGACAAAACCCCAGGAATTGGCAGATGGTGTGTTATGGTCCCACCCGATTATTTGTTTACATTTCCCATGTAAATAACCGTGTCAACATGCAAAAAATATTGAATATTGGAACTGTTAAGCCAATTAGGATGGAAATTATTTTACAGGTTTTTGGGCATCTAATTACAGAAAATGTTTCTGAGAATGTGGTGGTTTTAATTTTTTTTAAATGGGTAATTCTGGGTTAACAGTCATAATAAACAATTAATTGCCTCTCTGGTAATTCAGCATACCATGTGAGAGACAACAATGAAGAATCAAAAATATTACAGTAAAAATACAATGTTTACAAAAGTAAATTTAAATAATAATACAGTAAATAACGAGGAAAATAAGTAATTGTTTATTGATTATTTAGTTGCAAATGAGCAAACAAACAAAATATGGAACAGTTAAATATTTTTTAAGTTATTCAAAATTTGAGTGACACTCCCAATTTTTAAATAAACTTAGTTCTTTGTATTGTTTTTCATTAATTCAAAATTTGTTATTTTCTAATGTTTTTACATTCGTATTTATCAATTACTAATTGTAATACCTGGCATTACCTGGAGGGGGTGGGAATGGATGACTGCAAATATAATTACTCTGTTTTCCATTGCTTTAGACCCACAAAAAAAAATAAGTGTAAAAAGTTTCCCTTACTTTTGAACCCTCCCTGAAAAAGAGGATAATTTCCCCTTGCTTTTTACACATAAATATGAAAAAATTTTCCCACTTGAATTTAACCCCCAAAACTGAAAAAAAATTTCTCCACCTCAATTTTTCTCCCTAAGAGTGAAAAAATTTCCCTTTCAATTTTGATCCCTAAGTGTAAAAAAGAAATCGCTCCGACATTTCAAACCTGAAAATGGAAAAAAAATCTCCTTGATTTTGACCTCTACAAGTGAGAGACAAAAGTTATCTCCATATAATTTATATAACCCCTAATCCCCTAATTTCATGTTCTAAAAACATTATTTTTCAAAGTAAACAGTTGCATCATAAATGGAAATCCCTGTATCCCCCTCCAAATTTTGAGTTCTGGAAAAATGATTGGCCCTATTATGTGGCTGGTCCTAATAACCGTTGGTCATATTAAGTGGAATCTATCTCTGGAAAAATGATTAACTATGAAGTCATGTAAAGAAAATATCTTCCAAAGAATAAATGTGAACAGAAAATTACGTCACTGCATTTTACCAATTTGAAATACGAACTGGGGGTCCAGTTCACCATTATCGATGTGTAGTGAATAGAACCCCCACACTCACAACCACTTAAAATCTTACAAATCACATCGGATCTTTTCCTTCACTCTTATCCTGCACATTGTAAGGATACCTTGAATAATTATCTCCAGCTACGATGATACACCGTTTCACAGGAATGGACGAACATAGTCGCAAATTTTCACAGATATAAGTACAGATCAAAGTCGGGAAATTTCAAATGGTCAGATTTTCTGTGTTCATTGAAGTTACCTTGCTTGACTAAAATCCTGTATTATTTTGAAATACAAAAAAAACAACACTAGGTCTTGCTACTATTTACCTTCACCTTAATTGTTCTTGTTTTCTATCACTATTAAACCCAGGCTGTAAGTGAATTAATTAAAAGCCTGAATCGGAATAGAGAATAAGTTCTTGGTGAGATTTGAACTAACAACCCTCCATCCCAGAGGGTGGCTGGCTTAACGAGAAACCAATTTCAATACTTGACTACTGGAACTTAATGGCAACTGTTAGTCAAAATCAGTTCCTGGATCCATCCTAAAATCTAATCAATTCTTACACATGGTATGGTTCACCCTTAGGCAAAATTTTATTGAAGTACATTGAGAATTATTGGAGTATTAATATCAAAAACTAAAACAAATCTGTGAATCAACAATGAATAGCTGGATCCGCTCCAAAATCATTTTTCTTAATCTGAATAATATATATATATATATATATATATTTATATGCGCCAGGATTCTAAACCACTAAATGGTAACTTCCACTTCGCAATAAACTAATAACAGTTTTTTCTGGAAAACATATTTTCACATCTTTTGGTATAACATATTTCCCATCACAGACACAAACTGACAAAACACACGACTAAAAAGCTGATAAAATTTGATTTCCAACAATATATCAGGCTCTCTATATGAATATCAGGTTTTGTGTGTGTATATAAATATGAAATAGAATTTGTATACATGTGCGTGAGTGTGTGTGTATATGATATATATACATTGAAAATAGAATTTATTATATATACATGTACGTATATATATTGGAAATAGAATTTATAAATTTGCTTTATTTGTTTCTTTCAAGGCGTACAATTATATAATTGAGAAATGGGTACATAATCCAACAGAAATAATTATAAATTGGGTTAGGCCACTAAGTTCCAATATAATATAACACAATTAATAATGTAATTGTCTGAGTTGAAAGAAACAATTGAGTAGATATAGACAGTGAATGAAGAAAAATGGAATTAGGAGTTAAAACAGTTATATATATATATATATGTACATATATATATATACGTACATGTACATATAAATATATATATACGTACATGTACATATATATATATGTACATATATATATATACATATGTACATATACATACATACATATATATATGTACATATACATATATATATGTACAAATTTGTATGTATATATGTTTTACATATATTCTCTCAATTTGTAAAGATACAAACAGAAAACAAATTTTATCTGTTATAGATGTTTTATGAAAGTACTCAATATTTAACTCCATAAATAGAGATATTACTATACTTAAAAAATCAGAATTACAAGGACATTTACATGGTGAATGTCCACATTTTGTGCCTGCTGCACTCTTTAGTAACCAACAATCTAGTTTCCAGTGAAAAACAAGCTGTATTATATTGTCAGTATAATTGCTTATGCATTGGAAGAACTTGAAGAGTGAATAAAAATAGTATAAGTACCTGGAAGGTTTTAATCTGAACTATTGCAAGAGGCATGAAATGTCAACATTCACCGGGTACATGTCCTTGTAATTCTTATATATTTATAAATTGGAAATAGTCATCCCAGCGTATGCCTATGAAATTCTATCATCACATTTTTGTCTGTAACTTCTTTTACACAACAGATGCGAAATAACAAGATACATTCTTAAAAAGTTGACAACGTTTTCTTTCCAACGATGTATCATGTCATTTGTACAAACATCGCTTTTTTTTCTTTGCCTAAAAACACCTAGGGATATCAAACTGGCGGCCATCTTGGAATGGTGTATTAAAAAAGTGGAACGTTGGAATTTTGAAGAACGGCATTGTTACGCTAACCATGATACCAAATTTAGCCTGTAAACATCCATAACCCAAGAGGCCGCTATTTTGGTTCTTATTAAGAAGGCGTCGTACCTTTGAGACGCCATTTTAAATGGTTATTGTTTGTAGTTAACAACAGATTATAGAATAGTTTCTTTAAACTGGGAATTTTCCTACGAAAGTTACCAAAGTTTTTCAATTCATTCATTGGAGAAAATCATTCCCTCAGCATTTTCCGGATTTCCCGTATGAGTATTTCTGTATCCGTGTTCCGCCCGGTGTTTTGTTGTTTTTTTCCTCTTTCTCTTTCTTCTTTTTCCAGGATAGCCAATGCCCACAAAAATGCATTTTCATCATTTCTATACGTAACGGAGAGCCCCGATGAAAGATTCAAGGTCAGAATTTGGGTTATTAGTTAGATCAGCTGATGACTAGTACTTGCTTGACCATCAAGAAAAATATCCGTACCTCACATATCCTGCACGTAAACCAGAACTTGTTATTAAAAAAAAATCATGTTGAAGATTTGGTTGGTTGTCTCTAATATGACTAAAATATAGCCAGTGGGCGTACCAGAACGATCATCTGAACAAATTATCTAAAACTATCCAAAGAAAACGGATCTTTTATCTAAAACTATCTAACAAAAAAATACCAATACAAAACCAGGGTGTTGTTGATCTAAAATGGCCAGAGAGACCCGATAAAGCAATTTTTGGGGGAAAAACCCCAAAAAGGTTATTTCCAGATGATACTTAGTGGTTTGCTCATGCACATTTTCTAGGTTGGAGCTTCCAAAATGTGACCAGGAGCACCCGGAGATACACACAGATTCATGGACGGACACTAAAAGAGGGAAGAATTTGTAGCACACTTAGCAGGTTGGACCTGCCATTTGGGAAGCTACCATGATGCAAAAATGCGTACTTAGGGCACCAAAAGAGAAGAAGGCACCACAGTTATTTTGTTTGTTTTTTTTGGGGGGGGGGTTCTGGAGATATTTTGCTTTTAGTGACCAGATCACATTTTCGATAGGCTAGTGTAGAACCGCCATAAAAAATGGTTGCAAATATTTTCCGATTTTGCTTATTAACTAAATTTACAGGGGTCTCAAACCTTGAAAATTGTGTCCCTTTTTAGTTCATTCAAAGAGTTGGTTTCTTTATTGAAAACAGCTCAAACAATTGATTTTTAAAAATGAAAAAAGTATCGAAAATTTGCATTTTATCTGTTTCCTCGGGACCTGGTTGTAAGTTGATGACTTGCTTATATCATGTACTGCTACCAGTGTTGACAACTCAAAAATGTATCCGCATTTGTTTGACTGCAAAAAAGCGCAAATTTTCAAATACAGCTAAAATACGGGCCAAAATCGCGAAAACACCCAGGAGATGCTTCAACGGTCAAAATAACGTTAGTGCTAATTTAGCTTTTTTTTAGCTGTGCCAAGATGATGAACGTGCTGAATTTATCGTGAAAAGCGCCGAATTTGCAACACAGTATGCTAGTGATCTGATAAGCCTGGAAGAAACCAGAATTTTCATCTCGTATTTCGACAATAGTATTCATTGTCTTGATCTTGGCGTTTATCAATTAGGTAATGGGAGAGCAGAGTGCATTGTTGGCTTGTGCTTAGAGCATCTATTGGTTAATCCGACCCAGCAGATGACACATCTATCAAACTCTGGAGCAGCTAATCTTAAAATGAGGAAGGGAGAAAAATCTACTTTTTTTGGATGGCTCTTTGGCAGTGTGAAGAACTGGGTGTTAGCCGTTCTTGGGCTGGAGGGAGCTGTTTAAAAGGAAAGTCCAATTGGGGAAAAAAGAAAATTCTTATTTCCATATTACGGTAAGACTCAAAATATAGAAAGAAGCAATTGCCATTAATTTATATGGGGGTAACATTTCAGTATTTCCACCCCTCGATAAAAAAAAACGACCTACAAAATAAAGCATAAAACCTAAAATAACACTAACATAAAGCCTGGGTAGGCATGATATGAGAGAGAGAGAGAGTGGGGTGCTCATTATTTTTTTCACTTTGGGATCGTAACAACCCAAATATTCATAAAAGTGTTCAATCCAGGGGTCGGTAAACTGTGGCTTGCGCGCCAAATCCATCCTGCTGACTTCATTAAATACCTGAGATTGCATACATAATTTTTTTGTTTCCGTTATGCATATTTGGCTTGCGAATTATAAAACTCAGTATCAAAAAGTAGAGCAATAGTCTCGTTTTTGCAGTGGCCTCAAGCGAATCAATGTTAAAAAATGTTTAAAAACTGAACTCTTTTCAGCCTGCCCCGAGATGATCTTCAGAGAACTTGACTGGGAAAATAGAGGAATCAAAATATACCGAAGTAACTTCAGATTTGCAGACGACACCGTCTTTTTTGTAGAGAACCTATACAACCTCCATCTAATGCTTGTTAAACTGAACGAAGAAAGCAAGAAAGTTGGCCTTAACATGAACTTCAGCAAAACTAAGGTCATTTGCCACAAACATGTCGGAAATAAACACACAACGTTAAAATCGAAAATGCAAAGCTGGAGAAAGCGACCACTGCATTTACCTTGGACAACGAATTTCCATTGAATACTTAAAAGAGGAAATCAAGCAAAGAATCACTCTAGGATGGCAAGCCTTCATTAGAGCAAGCTCAATCTTTAAGAACAAGAAAATCCCATTAATCCTAAAAAGAAGAGTATACAAACAATGCATTCTCCCAATAGTCACCTCTAGAGTTGAAATATGGAACCTAACCAAGAGACTGACCCACAAACTGAGAAGCATGCAATGTGCTCATAAGAAAATTATGCTCAACCTCACATGGAGAGACCACAAAACAGCAGAGTATGTTAGGGGCAAAACAGTTCGAGACATCATAGAATCCATTAGAAAACTCAAATGGCAATGGGCTGGTCATGTTGCAAAAATGGCAGACAACTAATGGACATTACGACTCACAACATGGATCCCCAGATATCAAATGCGGAACCGAGACCTACAGAATATGAGATTACGAGACGAACTTGACAGGTTCAGAAAATATTGGTTGCGCAACACCCACAATGGAGAGGTGTGGCGAATCCTGGGGAAGATCTATGTCTAACCACGAACGATAAAATACTGATTGGTGATGATTCCTGCTGTTCTATAATATACAAGATTTTTAACCACGTATTGACGATATTTTCTCCACAATAAGAATTCCATATTTCGCATTTATTGATAGTAGATATGTATTCCTATGATGAAAAAACTCTAAAATAATGACGAACTCGCCGTTACAGTCAATAATTGAACAGCCGTAGCATAAAAAGTCATTTTAAAAAATTCCATCGAAGAATGAATATGGACAGAATAAACTCTATTTATAACATTGCTGGTGTTTTCCACTGGAAAACATCCAAAATAGCGTTTTAAAAAGCATCTAGAAACATCTACGTCAAATAAAGCCCAAAAAGGGTCAAAAGAGCTTTTTTCCTGAAAATTTTTTTTTTCCAGCACTGATGCCAATTTTCAAGTCGGTAGACAAAACGGTACGGCTAGGAGCACTAGAACTCACAAACGTGCGCATATATGAAATAAAAGGGTGGTATAGAGCCCTTAGCCGGATTTGGTAGTTACGGTTGTTCAACAAGCTATTTCCAAAGCCTTGTATGATTATAGGTTCATATCGATTCATTTGGGCTCACAAGGTATAAAAATATGTATCATCCTGTTCCGTTCCAAAGAAAATTTACCGACCTCTACGTTAGTACTATACGTAAAAAGTGGCAGGTCGACAAAACCCGTATGAAAGATGGCGGCTGGCAGAGAAATCTGGCCGTTCAAGTAGGTCAGAATTATGACATCAATCCAACTAGAGCCAAGTAACACGTTCTCTGTAGTTCGTTGTTGGGTACTTCGACGGAAAAGGAAATCACAAGCCCAAATAAACATAGAAAAAGAATTTATATTCGCTGCTGACATTCCATCATTCCCATTCAGGTATTTTCATCTCCTGCCGAAAACCTGGAGGCAAGTTTTTTAAAAAAACAAAACAGATTATTGCTCTAGACTACTCTGGCAAGCAGTGCCAGATTGCCTATGTAGCAATATTAGCATATGCTACCAGCCCCTCAATTTCGAGGGCCCCGCGCTAGATACTTCCTATTTGTCAGAGCCAACACGATAATTGAGTGTGACTCAGAGTCATATCAATTTCGTTTTAGTTATTATGCACTTTGCTCTCTTACAATAGTATTATGCTGCCTTCAAATTTTATGAACGACTGAATGATTAAGGTTTTGTCCAATTATCAACCTTTAATGTGGGTTATTATTCTAACACGGGTATCACAGCCCTATTGATTACTATGTGATACATATGGAAGGTAAAAGTTTCTCGTCTCTCAAGAGACAACACCCAATGGAATATGACGACAGGTGACGAAGTCCCCGTGTCTGTTGCACGCGTCAGCTTAGTGACCCTTGCAAGTCTAAAGTCTGGACGAGACCAGGACTTTTGATGACAGCATGCATGTCGTCTGAAATGATACCCCCACTCTAATCACAAAGCTTAGAGTGTACTCAATTAGACGCTGAGTGCTCAATTTTGCACAAAATTGTCCTAATGAAGAGTTTTCAACATTCTCCACTCGTACCAGGAAACAAACCCAAAACCTTCTGTGTGAGGCAGACGTGCTAACCATTACACTATGTGTGCGTACACGTGATACATGTACGGCCTATAATTACGAAGGTAGTTGAAGCTGGTCATATGGCATAGACGCAGCACTAAGATCGAAACGAAAACAGTTATTCTAATACCGGAATGTCAGATATATTTTTCGTATTAACTTTACCATCACCATTAAGATACTTTGTACCCTTAGAGTGTTTCTGCAAATGTTGATAACGTTGACGTATCAAAAACATGAACTTAGTTTCTTAATTTCTTTTGTATCTTCATGGTAAACAAACCCAACGTTGTCCCAATCTTTAGCCATGAATTTCAACAGACCCTTTTTCTTTCACTGGCAAATAGCAGTTGTTTCTAAACCTGAAAATTAGGTAGTTTTGTGGCACATAGGAAACAAAAAAATTCATTGTTTGCGTAGAGGGTTCAGTCCTGATCGGATACCCTACTATAGTAGATCTGAGCCAGACTAAGACGAGTTAAATAAATATATATATATATACACGCTCATTTGAGGCGCTTGCTGTAGATCAATGTGCGCTGAAAGAATAATCTTGTACACCAACTAAATGCCGGTGTGGATTTCAACACGGTGTGGATTTCGCTGCCCGTGGGGACACAGTGTGAAATTCTCTTTTTGACAAAGACAAGAATTTTAAAAAAAACATCTGCAACATATATTACAAGCGTAGCAACTAACAGAGAGAAAACATTCTGTTTGCTACCGTTTTTACTTTGCACGACTGGATGAATAATCTCTTTTCTGTATTAACGGATAGTTTACCTGAAGAAAGCCATTCAATGGATTGTCTGAAACGTCGTGGGAACAACAGGTATATTTTTCTATGAAAAAAGGTGGGTGAAATTTTATTTAAATACGTTTCCTATCATTTTAGTATCCATTGCTACAATTTGCAAAATTAGCAAATTGTCCATTATTCCGTCTGTCACACTTTAAAAATAAAAATTTACGCTTCTGACTTCATTTGTCTTCCGAGGGCGAAACAGCCTAAAAATAATGATTATTGCCAATGAATCGTTTACATTGCACGTAAAGTTCAAGATCTGCTTGCCAACTGAATTAGTCGCATAACATCCATTGATACCTTTGGTAGGTGCTCAAGCCCAACTAAAGGTCAAGGTTTCAAATGCTGATTTTCAAGGCAGGCAGAATCTCCCCTTTTAGATATTTGGTGCAACACTATCTTCCTATCCTATTACCCTCCCTGGTGAGCTTTTAAGCCGTACAAATCTCAGCATGATAAATATTTGCATATTTCTGTCCGTTGTAAGCGGTCGAATCTAGGTTTTCAAAGGCTCTTTATCTCCTGACGGGAAAGCTTTCCTGATGCAATCAAATAAGAAAGGTGGTTTAGTAAAAGGGAATGGAGGGAGAGGACGGAAAAGAAAGGTGGACTAGTTAAAAAAGGAAGGAAGGGGACAGAAAATAAAGGTAGTTTAGTTAAAGGAAAGGAAGGGAAAGGGTAGAACATAAAGGTGGCTTAAAAGTAAGTAAGGGGCAGAAAATAAAGGTAGTTTAGTAAAAGAGACGGAAGGGAGGGGGCAGAAAAGATTGATTGCAGGAAGAGAGATGAGTGAAAATTAAGTTAGTTTTATTAAGAGTATACGAAGGGAGAAGGGTTAATGACTGCTACTGATAATATGTGTGACAGTTCTTATCCCCATTCGGCTTTGTACTTTACCAAGCTTAGCTTGGTAGATGTAAGGCAAAGAAAGCAACATTGGAATAGATCGTAAGTTACTCTGTAATTGTAATTTTCTTGAAATCTAAGACAAGAGTTCGTCATACAAACTCTTCGTATAAACTGTGGTTTGAGCCATAAATAAATACATTGCGTCATTTTCCAAGCGTGGGAGATTGTTGTAGTTAATAAACTGCTGGAAGATTCTCTGTATTTCTTGCAAACAGATCTGGCTAGTAAGAATGTTCTAGGTGATGCTGGAAAATTTTCAAAGAGAAATAACTTCAGCATCAACAATCTTGCGAGGAGGGGTGAGGCGTTTCTGGTCGAGTATAAAAACATGCGAATTGGCATAACTCCACTATTTCACTCAAGTCGAGAGAGAGAGAGAGCGCGCGCGCGCACAGAACGTAACAGCAGCATTCCATCTTGTCGGTTGATAATCACTCAGATTTGCTAAGCGTGCCACTTACTCCCCTGTGGCAATTAATTTCTTAACTTTTGCGTCTCAAACACTACACAGATTTTCATTGCTTGTACAAGAAGTGCGCTCCGTCAAGCTTCCCAACTTATCGACTCGGTAATCTAAAATAAACATCATGACTGCAATCGGGATCGACTTGGGGACCACCTATTCATGTGTGGCTGTCTTTCAACAGGGGAAAGTAGAGATCATCGCAAATGATCAAGGCAATCGGACCACACCTAGTTACGTCGGATTTACCGATTGTGAACGATTGTCCGGAGATGCAGCCAAAAACCAAGCCTCCCTCAATCCTGAAAATACCATATTCGATGCGAAGCGATTGATTGGCCGGAAGTTCAATGACCAGTCCGTCCAAAGTGACATGAAGCACTGGCCGTTCAAGGTTGTGAACAGCCCCGGCGACAAACCACTGATTCAGGTCGATTTTAAAGGAGGTGAGAAGCATTTTTCTCCCGAAGAAATCAGTTCAATGGTATTGGGCAAGATGAAAGAAACGGCGGAGTCTTACCTCGGCAAAAAGATTACGGACGCTGTGGTCACAGTTCCGGCCTATTTCAATGATTCTCAAAGACAGGCAACGAAAGATGCGGCTTCAATCGCAGGCCTCAATGTGTTGCGAATCGTAAACGAACCCACAGCTGCAGCTCTTGCTTACGGACTCGACAAGAACCTTTCGGAAATGAAAAATATCCTCATCTTTGATTTGGGTGGAGGTACCTTTGATGTTTCTATCTTGACCATCGACGAAGGCTCTCTGTTTGAGGTGAAGTCCACGGCCGGAGACACGCATCTGGGAGGCGAAGATTTTGACAATCGATTGGTCGACCATTTTGTACAGGAATTTGAACGGAAGCATCACAAGAACTTCGTGGACAATCCACGTTCGATCCGTCGTCTACGTACGGCCTGCGAACGCGCCAAGCGAACCTTATCGAGCAGCACCGAAGCCAGTGTTGAGATTGAATCCATCTATCAGGGTATTGATTTCTACTCCAAGATCACTCGTGCACGTTTCGAAGATCTTTGCAGTGATCTATTCCGCACGACTCTTGAACCGGTGGAAAAGGCCTTGACCGATGCCAAAATGGATAAGAGCAACATCCACGAGATTGTTTTAGTTGGTGGATCTACAAGGATCCCTAAGATCCAGAAAATGCTTCAGGAATTTATGAATGGTAAACCGCTCAATAAATCTATAAATCCCGACGAGGCCGTAGCATACGGAGCAGCCATCCAAGCAGCCGTCCTTAGCGGAGATACAAGCAGTTCGATTAAAGATGTCCTGTTGGTTGATGTGACCCCGTTGTCTCTGGGGATAGAGACCGCTGGGGGAGTGATGTCCAAAATCATAGAACGCAACACACGAATCCCAAATAAGATCACCCAGCCTTTCACTACTTACGCGGACAACCAGTCAGGTGTGTGTGTCCAGGTGTACGAGGGTGAGAGAGCAATGACCAGGGATAACAACTGCTTAGGCCGATTTGAACTAAGTGGCATTCCCCTGGCGCCGAGAGGAACTCCCAAAATCGATGTTACCTTCGATCTGGATGCTAATGGAATTCTTAATGTATCAGCTGAAGAAAAGAGTTCGGGTAAAGCAAATAAGATCACAATCACCAACAACAAAGGTCGCTTGAGTAAAGAAGAGATCGATCGAATGATATCTGAAGCTGAGAAATATCGGGAAGATGACCAGAAACAACGTGACCGAATCGAAACCAGAAATCAATTGGAAAATTATTTGTTCAGCGTCAGACAGGCTGTGACTGATTGTGGCGATAAACTGTCAGAAGACGAGAAGAAGACAATAATGAATAAAACAGACGAAACTTTGACGTGGCTTGAAAACAACAATTTAGCAGAGAAGGATGAATTCGATCATAAACTGCAAGAAGCCCAGAAAGAATTTTCTCCCATCATGACTAAATTACACAGTTCTTAAATCATTGGAGACTTGGAAAAAATATTTCTTCTCATAGCAAGCAACATTTAAGAAGCTTTCTTTCCATTGATAAAAAAATGCACTCAAAGTATTTCTGGATTATCTACCAAGAATAACGGTTCCCAAACTCGTGGTCGTTCCCCAAATGAGGGTCGCAAGGATGCTCCTGGGGCTCGTGGTGTGGCATGAAAAAAAAAAAAAAAAAAAAAAAAGACGGAAATAAAAAAGTTTTTAAAAAATGAAAAAATATAAAAAGTAAAAATGAAAAGGTTTAAATATATTTGCATCGCAATTTCGGGGTATAGAGTGCTATTGTGATTCTGAGGCAGGAAAATAGTTTCGAATAAAAAAATATCTCCTACTTCAAAATTATCATACGTACGTGGATGTTGTACACTCTTTACATGATGCATGGCATAAATTTTTTAAAAAAATGAAAAAAATATCAAATGTAAAAATAAAAAGGTGTAAATATATTTGCATCGCAATTTCGGGATATAAAGTGCCATTGAGACTCTGGGGCTGGAAAATAGTTTCGAATGATAAAGCATTTATCAATCTATGAAGAGCTCGCAAAATGTTCCAGTTTATTATCATCCAGTACTTATACTTAATCATCAATTTAACGTAAGATTCAGTAAACTTTATTGGATTAAACTAAATGAAGAAACACGGAAATTATTTTTCCACCACGAGGGTCGCCAAGCAGAAAGAAAAAGATAGCGACCAGAAAGTTTGGGGAAACAGTGACCTGCACGTTGCAAGTTTCGCTAAAATTAAATTATGTGATGTGCAAGTAAGTTTAAACTGCTTTTGAAAACTCAAAGAAAAAAAATGTTTTTGATGCAAGCTTAATTTATGCGAAAATAATGTTTGCTAACGCACAACTTAATTCAAATCTAATTCAAAATTTGTTTCTGCAAAATAGCTTATCAATGAAATGACTAAAAATATTTTTTTTCAAAAATGTTTTGAAACAAGGGAGACAACTCTCATATTCTCCGCAGATTAAAAAATGCAACATGACTGCCAAGATATTGAAAAGGTGAATTATTTTACTCTTCAAAAGAGTTTGTGCAGTTTTACCGGGCAATCTTTGCAATAACTCATCAGAACAGGACATCTTTTAATCGGACAGTCTAAATGGCGAAAAGTGACTTGATTTTTTTTTATTATCTAAAATTGGATGGATTTAATTCCCATGTAACTGGGTAGATTTCATTTCGAGATAACGCTCTAAAAACTCACTCAGGGGCTCCCAAAAGTATAATACACAACATATTATGTGTATATATATAACATTCAATATATAACGTATTGTTCAGTTATTTATAAAATAATGAAAATACAACCGTTGTTCAAATAACGCTATTCTCGATCTAGAGATATACTTATATTTTTCAGCGTTACCTTGAAATGGAATCTACTCAGGTACCTGGAAATGAAATTTACCCGATTCGGGCCATTTAAAAATCTAGCCACTTTTAGCCATTCAAAATGGTTGATGCGTAATTGCAAAGATTGCTGCTTTGTTATTTAACTACTACGTTGCTGTTAATGATCATAGTGCTGAAAAGATTCGCTCAGGTTCATGTTTATTTGTAATATGTATCTTATCTCTCGGAATGTTTGCAAATAAATTATTATTCATTTAAAAGGGTATGTTTTAATGTTTCCCAAGCGTATATTCGTATAAATCAGCCATTCTAAACCTTTTGTCCACGACCCCCTTAAGAGCTCTTTTTGTAGGTTCCAAAACTCTTGTCAAACAGGGATACAACTCGAACAAAGAAAATTCATTTATTATCATTTCAGTTCATACCCCCTTCAAATGTCCCACCAAGGGCGACATATGGCCCCTTTGAGAATGGCTGGTATATATGACAGAACATTCTACACTATTATTAGTTATTTTTGAAAAACCATGCAGAGGTCAAATTATTTTATGTCTCTTTGTTTGATACAAAGTAAAATCTGATCTTACTCACAGAAATATCTCCTTCAAAATTATCATACGTACATGAATGTTCTATACTCCTTACATGAAGCATGGCATGAATTTAAACATAGAAAAGATACGTAATCCAAACCCACAGCTTTTGTCTATTGCAATTTCCCATAAAATCTGTAAATTCGAAGCTGTCATGAAAACATTGGAAATTAAAGATCATATAAGCAACGACCTTCTACTACAATTAAAAAAAACAACATTTTTCTATTATTATTAAAAAAAATAATTGCTATCCTATCAAAAATATCAAAATATTGGATTTACATTAAAATCATATCAAGCAATGGTTGTCTAACACTAAAGGTATGTGATTTACTTCTGCCAACCAAGTTGGAGAATGCAGGAGTACATGCTTAGGTCTTCCTAAATGTCTGTCTATTTGTCCATACAATATCTCTGAAAAAAAAATTCTCAATGAAATTTTATTTTGAGTGAGCCACGAGATAAGAAAGAATCAACTACATTTGGGGATAGATCCAGGAATTTCTTTCGATTGAGATATTTTTTCCCCATATATTTATATATTCACTCATATTTGTCCCCACAATATCTCCATAAGTTCTCGATGGATTTCGACGGAGGGTGGGCGATAGGCTAAGAAAGAATTCATCAAATTCGTGGGCGATCTAGGAATTCGTTTTTGGTTGTTAGATATTTTTCATATATTAATAAAATAGTCTGATATATGGAGAATCGAAATTCGCATAGTTAACTCCCTTATATTCTAGCTATATATGAACTGGTTTTCATTCATTCAGTGTATGGCGTTGGCTGATGTATGCACCTTTTTAGTGCTTTTAAGTTCTAAAACGTTTCTTCTAAAGTCATAAGAACGGTAGTCCCATTAACCTTCTGTTGCTTTCCTTTCAACAGGCCAAATGATTAAAAACATGGTCGACCGGGGCCTCTGAAAGGAATTGTAGCAGCCGACGCAAAGCAGTTTTCGCAACATCCTAGACACACACTGCACGAACACCCCTGTACTTTAGTCACTCTGTTTCCATCTAATTTAACCCGTTTGGAACACCATACTATTATCTGTAACTTTGAGAGGAGTCGTTAACGTATCTACTTGCTTTCGAAGAATTCGACCTCTTCTCTCTTCTCATCTCCGATTTAGTCACGACATTTAGCCGATTCATTTCTACAATCCCTTTCAGTTTGTTTTTTTTCAAATTTTTTTTTTTTTACATTGAAATATCGTATCAACTTTTTAACGAATAATAAGTTGATTCTTTCTTTACTCAAGAACTTGGTAGACAACAGTTCTTGTAATATTACATTTCTCTTTAGGTTTTTTCACCCATCGGGGTCTCCGCGCCCCGGTGCGATGCACCGACCGCACCCGTCTCCGGAGGCTTACATTACAAATTCTTACGATCATATTGTTTTTCCCTAATAAAGTCATTTTTCATTAATTCTACTTCTTCATTAACTTACTAATCATTTGACATGGCTTGACCCGTTAATTAAGTACGTAGTTACTTATCTAGAATCAGGCCACCTGTTGTAATTAGATTCGGGAACGCCTCGTTAAATAGTTAAGTAATGGCAATGGAACGGAAAGTCATTAGTATGGCTCAAGGCCATATGGAGATGGGAAGATTGTGTTGCGCCATTTCTTTGCGTGGGGATGACCGCCCGCCTCGAAAATCAACATTCATATTCTCAGCTTTTTACCTTTGCTTGAACATCGACCACCTGTAGAGTGAAAAAATACGCAACTGCCCCAGCCACGAGGCGAAACATGATGAGTACTCGATACTACAAGTTTACCCCTGCTCTCCGAAAACAAAGCGTTCCTATATAAAAGAAAAAAACTTTCATAAGCTGAAATAGCATGAGGCGAATAAGTAATTACTATTGATTTATATGGAAAAAGATTTTGAGCATTCAGAGACAAAAAAAAAAAAACAGTTGACGATGGTATGTTGGGCTGAGTCGTCAGAGGTTGCGGTGGTGTTAGGTTCAGGAGACTGAGGTGTAGAAGAGATTTCTATTTAATCACTGTCCCGCCACAGCAATATATGACACAAGGTCGAGTTTAATGTGGGGAAGATACGATGTGCACTGCCTCTTTAACAGCTCACTGCAAAACAAACGGTGAACGCTATTTTCGCTCTAAGCCTTTTTTTCGTGAAAGTGAAAAGGTGGACCAAATTAACACTCGAAACGTGGGGTATACATACATATCCTACCTGAAGCTGGTTTCCGACCAGAAACCAGTGTCTCTTCACATTGCAAATTCGTCACTCAAAGAAGTATTCAAATCTTTTGACTTCTTACAATCGTGTTCGGTCAAAAGGTGACATCCAAAAGGGCAACACTGTAGAACGAATATTTTAACCGAACTCACATAATTCAAGTAATTTAATTTAGTATTTTCTTTTGTAAATTCCCATGAATAATTGTTTTATTGTGATTTTATTTTTATCCCTTACTACGTATCACAGGAAAAAAAAAATAATTAGTTTTCTTTTAAAATCTAAATAATGAAATAATAATTTTATACGGAATAAGTTATATTTAGGGCAATTTTTTTACAGTTAATATAAGTAATATCTGTTAATCTATGCCTTGAAGTGGCTCCAACAATTGTATGACGTCTCCAACAAGTATGATTTGTAATTAAACAGCATAGTTACGTCTTTATCATATTTTGCCGCCATGAAATCATTGCATGAATAATATAATAATGTTTTTATTAGATTTCTTTCAGTAATATCTGAGGAATGTGTTGTTTGATTATACGTTATAATTAAAAATTGTACTTTTTAGAGCCTTACTTGGAGTATTACTTATTCTACTACTTAAATTTAAAAAAAAATACTTATTACCTATTCATCCTGTACAAAATAAATCACATTTTAGCCTCTTTATTCATTCAAATTTATTAGTACTAAATCATATTATCACATTGCTTTTTGGCCGAGCGCGATTGTAACTCGCAGTAGTCCGTACTACACTGTTGTCCTTTTGACTGATGCTTTTTTTCCTCAATGCTTTTTGATCTGGATTGGAAAAAACGTGTACATCTTTGTATATAGAGGCCGTTGTCACTTTTTTGTTTGTTGGTTGGTTTGTTAGTTTTGTCACTCTAAAGCAAACAGAAAGAGAGGAAGGGGTTAAAGGGAAGCATGAGTCTGTGTTCGTATACGCTACAGCAAACAAGTGTGTTTATGTATGTTCGCTTCTACATTACATCTACTATTGCTACCGCTGACGCTTCCGTGGTAGAGTACGAAGCAAATACATGTTCTTGATTTTTCACGAATAAAACTGATTTTAAAAAATGAATTTTTTCACCTAATTCTGTCCCCTTATTGTATTGAAACAATTTTTAAAAGACAGAAAATAGTGAGAGCTGAAGAACCTCTTCAGAAAAAATTTTTTTACAAAATACGATTTTTTTTTTTTTCTGCAATAGATACTTTAATACCAAAAAATTATTTGTATGATTCATCCATACGTAAAACAAATGGTGTAATATTTTCAGTTTTACGCCAGTTTTGTATATAATGGACAAAGAACAGTTCACATTAGTCACAAGTGAAACATATTTGTAAGTTTCGTCATCCACAACCGGATGCTTGCGGTGATGAAACAGAATTACTATGGGAACTTCTTGCATCAACTATCAAAGCTATTTTAGTTTACTCATATAACAAAAAAAAAAAGACAATATCCGTGCTCCGGGCCGAAAGTAACTTCTTTGTCTCATATCTATAAAAGTAAGAAGTATCAGTGTGTTTGTCTGTCATGCTACAAAAAGGACTTGAACACAGGGCAGTCCAACCAGATTTGACATGCCTATTTAATAGATCTCAGGGAAGGTTTTAAAACAAAAGGTTTCGGGGAAATATTTTGAAGGTTTTAGAGTGGGCGGGTTCTACTTACAATGTTACTATAATGCCAAAGTAAAACCTACTTTCCACCCGTATTGATATCTTCTAATTTCGTGTGTTTGTATATAATTCTTAGAGTCGTTTAAAGTGAAGGAACCCTCCTTTAAGGAGTCAAGAGTGAAAGAGAAATTTTCCTAAATTAAAATTAAATCAAAAGGTTTTGAGAAAATGAGTATTTTAAACGTTTTAGAGTAGGTCTATTTATAATGTAACTATAATGCAAAACTGCACCCTTACTTTCCATTCAATATATATATATATATATATATATATACTAACCACACACACACTTTAGTGAGAGAAATATGTCACAGCCTTCATCATTTTTTTTTTCACAAAAATGATAAAAACTAACTTTTTTTCGATTTTCAAATATGAATTTATTGAACGCAGAAAAATTACCTTCAATAGGTACAGGGGTGTAACCAGACACCCATTTGGGGGGGGGGGTCGTAGTCCCCCTCCATTTTCGGGGAAAAACAAGTCTGTCGGGAAATTTTTAAACAAAAATATAGATTTGTACTGTTCAGGGTAAGTACTGTGTCACTTGAAAAGTTTTTGAACATAAACCTCCCCGAAAATCTGTTAATACATTTGCAAAAAATCCTGAAATTACGATAATATCAATGACAAGTTGTACACCACGACCCTTATATTTTATTTGCCTGACATAGTCTCGAATTTCCTCTCAGTCGAGGTAAACGCAATATTGAGAGGATTCTTAGCGATATTTGACTTGGAATCTGGATTACCCACCTTTAAGTTCATAGCCAGCTTCCAGTCTTACTTCCATTTTACTTCCGAGAATTTCAACGAGCATTCTTGTGATTTCATTTAACGCATATTTTTCTCCTTTTTGGGGAGGGGGGCAGTGTGAAATAAAAACCAAATTTTTGTTATTGCTATGATGAAGGCCTTTCACAACAAGATTATACGAACACGTCTTTCAATCGTCGTATGAATATTGAATCGAAAAATCGCTGTAAAATTTATTTTCTGTCAATCGATGAAAAAAAAAAAGAAAGAAAAAACACCAACCGAATCAAAATTAGATATTCTTTTATGTGGCAAGCATCAGCACCCACGATATCGGGGCTGAGTGGGCACAGCCTCTCCCCACTTTTTGCCAAATTGACATTCTTTTATGTAAGGACACTACGTATGACTCTTCGCCCGTCTCAATTATCCTATCAGTGTAAGAGAGAAAGAAAACAAAGAGAATTTTGGTCTTAATCCAAGTAGTAAATTCTTGCTGGGAGACAGACATGAAATATTTAGCAACGAAAGGTGAAAAATCATAACTTTTTCAACTGCTAAAATGAAGTCCCCAGGACAACTATGCTGCTGCAAATTTGGATGAGTGCAATTATGTTTTTAAATTCCAACGTCTGTGGACTTTAACTAAGTTAAAAACTTAATATATAAGGGAGAGGTATGCTCCAGTGCTGCCTCACTGACCCAATCAGGTAGGAGAGAAAGAGATCCTTACCAATGGAATTTGCATCCAATTTTTTCGAAAAATAAGATCGAATTGTTGGAATTTTTTTTTCTTTCTCTCAGCGCTCCGAACATCCATTCTTAACTTACAAGAACAGTTTGGATGGGTATCAAGAGCCGGTGGAGCTCTTAGGCTACTGACTCGCATCAGCAGTGGACAATCCACCAGACCCCCTGCAACACGTCATGAGCCAGCGTGGCAGGGCATGGCCCATCACTCCCCATGGTTTGCACACCAAAAATTATATCGGCCGTTCCTGCTGGGACCTCGGTACCAAAAGGCCCAGTCACATCACATTTTATCTATACCTTTTTTAATTAATTGAAATATCTACATGATTTCTAAGAATCTGATTGGTTGACAGCTGTGTAGATAATTCCGTAATTTAACACTGTTGGGATCAACAGTTGATGGGCTTCATTAAAAATAATGCAATGTCTTTTTTTTATTTTTTTATTTTGATCTTTCCAAATATTTCAACTCCTTAACAATGAAAAGAAATTGATAGCTTTCTTGTAAATGTATAGGAATATTACGTCATTCCCAGCCTGTTCATTCTTTCTTCCAGTTTTCGAGGATTTCCTTTTACGGTCAAAAAAATTTTTTTTTCCACGAAAATTCAGTTTCACCATTTAGATAAGTCCATTCCATTCTAGCAAGTTATTCCGAAATCTGGTAATCCAGTTAAAATGGGGACTACTGAGGATCAGGAAGAAAGGAAAGAGAAAAGGAAATACTTCGTTTAAGTTATGGAATGCGTGCTATTTCTTGGTAGACAAGGGTTGGCGTTTCAAGGAGATACGTCTCTGGAAGATGACTCCTTTACACAATTAATAACATTACGTGCAAAGCATTATTCACAGTTCCTGGAATGCTTATTAAACAATCGAAAAGACAAGGAAAAAACACTCATCCGTATTAACGGAACGAATTGTTAACAATCACGGCAAAGCAAGTTTGTTTTTTGTTTTTTTTAAAGTTGGAGATGTGAGAAAACGATTTATTTCCTCTCATGCATGATTAATACACAGACATCACAAGGAGTAACATATTCACTCAGTTACCATTTCTCTTTGAGCTTAAGGGGATTTTCTCGGTTTTTTTTTTTGGTTTTTTTTTACGAACAGACAGATGTAAAAAGTGACACGATGGCTTCTGCCGTAAAAGATACTAGTTTCGTGGGGACTTTTTTGTCGGGAAGGGAATGGCGTAATGATATTGAGAGACGAGGAGATTTGGTCACCTAGTGGTTTGACTGTGGCGCACGTGCGGACCTGTAGAGGTGGAAGGAGATAGGAGATGTTAGGAAGTGAATGCGCACCAAGTATGAAGTTGGACGCGCATTGAAACAAAGTGGAATGAACACATACAAATATTTTGGCCTGACAAAAGACGTGCGTTTAATTGAAGAATGAAGTTGAGGTACATGTAAGGATAACATAAATACGATCGATCGTGAAAAGTGATGTTAGGAGAAGAGATGGCGAAAGGTGGGAGCTTTCTTGTCTTAATTGTACCGGCGTCTGTGTCGAAGCGGAGTTTGTCTAAACTGCTTGGGTTCCGTATGGTTGGATCGCTCTAAGATAACACGTGGAAACCAGGTTCAGTATGCGAGCTTTACTGCCAAGTAAGTGAGTTAACTTGCAGGCTTTTCTCTGACGCTGATAGACTCTCGACGAACAGACTATGAAAGACAGAGAACATGTTATTTTATCAATGCATGTTTCCCGAAGTGAATAAGTTTAGGGAAAGATTATCGTGACTTTCGGATAGTAAAAAAGGCTTTGCCATTTCATTCAAGAGAGAGAGAGAGAGAGAGATGATACGCGTTTATAGCATGTGGTGAAGACACGGTGGCGTAGTTGTATAGCTTTGCGTATATGTGAGGCTCGAAGTTGGTGAAGTGAAATGGGCAAAGTTAGTACAGAGATAGATCACGGAGGAAGAATGGTTAAGATCGGATCGGCCAGTGGGTCAGCAAAATGATAACGGGAGAAGGAAAGAGAGAGAGACTGGCCAGCAGTAAGCTGGGGCCAGAGGCATGACCAGCGAGAGTTTATTTATTTGCATCCCCACCATGGCAAATGTGACACGAAGTCGGATTAAAGTGGAGTCCCACACGTTTGAAAACGTGCAGGCAGAGTGTGCGACCCGATTCCTTGCGCATGATTTCACAAGGAGGTCAGGACAAGCTGGACTATGTTCACAAGAAGAATCCGGTTGTACAAGAGTCCTTAACTCTCGACGCATGATTTCGCAGAGTCGTTAAGGCAAGCTTGACGTTGTTCATAGGACGGATTATGCTGATGCTCTCAGGACGAGCCTGAGCATGCTGGACAGTAATTCCGGGATGTGGGACAATCCCGGACATTGATCAACTTCTCAGCCCGAGGGCATTAAAGAACAGATACTTTACTTTGATATTAGCCTAGAGGCCGATCTATTTATTTGCATCTCAACGGCTGCAAATTTGACACGATTTTTTTTTTGAAATGGGGTCCCATTCTGGGCTGTTCGAAAATAGCACCAGTCTCTGTAACGTGAGTAGCAAAGGTGTCGGGGGTTTCCCGACCCATCCCTTTTATGCAATGGGATGGTGCTGCCCTGGGGTTGGCTGCTTCACTTAGACTGGGCCAGGTAATTTTGTGAGGCCAGGGACGAATCCCAGGCCCCTAATGCTTAGCAATGCCTCAGTAACCCTCCATCGACATTTCACCAGCACCTGGGCTTATCAACTTCTCAGCCTGAAGGCTGACAAAGCACAGATCGACCTTTCCGCAAAAAGGCATCAAAGAACAGATACTAACTTTGATCTTGTGCTTTAAACACCAGCTGAAAGTAAAGATTAAATGCGAGAGAAAGAGATTAGACCCCTTCAGCTTCAGCGAAAGATGGGTGAAAGCCGCTAGCCTGGTACACATTAAAAGGTCCAGAATTGACTGGCTTTTCCGATGGACTTTTTCGATAGGCGGCCGAAAATTTCCGTTCGGGACACTGACTCTCCCCGCCAGTGAGCCGAAGAAAAACAAATATCCCCCAACTAGTTGGATGAATGTAGCCCCAAGACCAAAACCCAAAACACTGGCAAATACCACCCCAACATCCCATTTATTGACGGGCCACCACTGATTTCTGGCACAAGACAGCGAGGCCGATAGGTTTCCCAGAAATCAATGGTCGTTCCTTCCCCCCCACACACACACCGGTTTTCTCTCAACCCTATCCTTTATTATCATCTGCATAATCCTCATGTGTAAATATTTCACAGTTATTTATTGGATGGAGAAAACACAGACCCCCTGAATGAGAGAAGCATGGAAGTTGACGAATGAACAGACTAGCTGGGAATGAAACTGTCGAGCGAATGATGAATGATCGGAACTAGCAAAGACCAAAACCCCCTTCGACTTCATGTCACATCCAGATTGTGCATTTCTCTTGCATCTTGCATTTTGTATATATTCTTTGAATCGATGTATTCCTTTTTCGATTTCAATGTAAAATGATACTTGCTATCCCCTACATCTTGGTAGAAATGGTAAATACCTTGTTGCTTTCTCTTTAACGTCACAGAGAACTACCAATGAGATAATTGATCGTTATCTTTACGGTATTTGAACTGTGGCGGTAAACTCTCTCTCTCTCTCTCTCTCTCTCTCTCTCTCTCTCTCTCTCTCTCTCTCTCTCTCTCTCTGTTCCGACGGCTTAGAGGTAAGCTCGTTCTCTTCTTTCTCTCTTTAGTTAGGATAATATAGCTAATAAAGTTTTCACACACACACTTACTTTTTACACACGCATCATCACATATAAAAAGTAATCCGTTCTTCTTTCATCTTGAAGAACACATCCTATCTAAGTTAAGCACTCTCACCGTAGTTAGGTTGGACCTCTAAAGATAACTTCATAGTGGCTACAACTAGGATGACCAAACTGACGGACATTCCACAAACTCTATCTCGCATTTGATTAGTGACATTCCTTTCCCCTCATTCTTCTTATTCCTACATCCTTATCCTGGTACGTCCCTCCAACATATCTGTGTCGGCAGAAACTCCAGTCCTCATTTATTTTAATTCACTCCCGGATTAAAACTTATCACTGTTCTAACCTATTCGTTTGTTCTTATTTTCGTTGTCTCTTATTTTCCTTAAGATCGCATTGTGACCCGAGACATTCTTGTATTAGTCAACACTATGGAGTTTGTCACACGTTAAAACACGTCGGAGTATCCAAAGCGTTTTCACATTTGATTATCTTTAGTGTCGTGTTCCATAAAATTAACATCTTGGTAGAAAAAAGAGTTTTTGATAGCCATTTTAACGCCCTTCAAATTCGAAATCACCCTGGGGGGGGGACGAATCGATATTTGTTAATGCTGGTCTCAGCAAATAACTACCAAATGATGATCGTAAAGATAAACTACAATTTTTTAAAATCCTAAATTGCTCTCACCCCCCCTCTGAATTTTTACGCGACCCCCACTTTAGGGAAGCCTGGTTTATATTATAACTAGCATAGTACCCGTAAAAAATGACGGAATTATTCAACATGCCTTTGATCTGACTATCTGTGCACAGAGGCCCAGGATTTGTCCTGTGGCCTCGAAAAATATCTTGCCCAGTCTAGGGGTATCAGTAAGCCTCAGGATAGCACCTTCCCCTTGCACTAAAAGAGAAGGGTCGGGCTCGACCTGACGCTATCACAACACCAGTTTCAGGGACTGGAGTAATTTTTTGAACGTCCAGTATACGGAACCCCACATTCAACCGGCCTTGTGTCACATCTTTCTCTTGTGGGGAAGTGAGTAGATCTGAATCAGTGTAGTATCTGCACACCCTGCCGAGGATGAAAGTGTCTCCAGGATTTCCACCTAAGATTAGAGTGCACTCTTTGGAAAGTGTTACACGCACGCACACACGCACGCATGCGCACTGTTTTGTTTTTGTTTTTTTTCATAAAAACAGCTGAAGTTTCACTCAGTCTCAAAATTTTCAAATTTTTCTGTAGCAAGAGTGCAATCCCAGCAATACGTCATTCTTTCATTTACTTGGATATTTTGTCCATCATTTGATTGGGGTGGTGGTAATTTTCATACCTGCCTTTTGCCTTGAACGATAAGCTCTCTTGTTGTTCGTCCCAAACAGGAAAATAACATTTTATTTATACCGTTTTCATCAGATCATGTCACAGCGTGTATGTCTTGATCCTACGTCTGCACGGAGGCGGCTTCAAATAAACATCTTGCCTGAAGTTATGTTGCAACAAGTGCAAAACCATGCGCAGCTGTTACCACCTCAGAGGGAACTCCAATTCCGGGACAGTATATCCTTGATCAGCAACAACAATAAGGAAATGTTTATCCTACAATTGACGAATATATCTACCAGGAGCCTCAAAGGGAAATTCAAGCTGCATCTCAAGAACAACATATCAGCAACAGCATGTTCGCCACACGCCTCAAAATGAAACTCAAGCTACACAACCATATTAACATACTAAATTATTTGACGAACAACAATCTCTAAGATGCCCAACTGCCTGATGACATTTTGCTGCTCTACAACACATTCTTTGTTATGCATACGCTGCATGATCCCTCTTGGGCTCCGTGAACGATGATAATTATCCGATTTCTATGTGCCCATCCAATACTAAAGATGATAATGATTCGATTTCTATATGTCTATTCAATACTAAAGAAAAGTTTGATTCCAGCTATACGTATACAACTAAAAGTGGTCAAAAGCATTATAGAAGGTAAAATTGATGAAACAGATTTTATCTTTCATTGGGACCAATGTCTCCATGTAGGTCTTCTGCATGAACAAGCAGGAAATCCGGACCGTAGAGAGAGTTTTCCGCTCGTACATATATATATATATATATATATATATATATATATATATATATATATATATATATATATATATAAGGCCCAAAGAGGGCAGAAACATGAACTAGTTTGTGTAGCGAATCTACATTCTACTATATATATATATATATATATATATATATATATATATATATATATATATATATTGTGCTTGTTCGGATACTTATGACCAGTACTTTTTCAAATTTTTTTTTTTTTCAAGTACTATTCATAAGTATTTGAATGAGCCCAAAATCTGTTTTTATTGCCGAAGATTGTCGGACAAATAAGGATTTTGCGCAGGGTGTATCCAAATAAATTTTTCCATATTGCAATGTGTGTTCGCTTTTTTGTTTTCCTTGATCGGTTCTGAACAAGATTTTGGATTGATAGAAAGAAAACTTGCTTTTTTTTTTCATTTGAAAATTTAATTCTATTAAATTTTTTTTCAGAAAAGTAGCTCACAGAACCACGAAACATGATTGAACATATGTCTTGTTATGTTGATTGAAGTGTCTTTTCTTGCAATGTGTTTTGAACTCTTGAAACCAAACGATTAGAAACAAAATATCTGTTTGTTCAAATACTTATGACAAATACTCTACATATATGTATGTGCGTGGATAGACACTATGTTTTACATACGTGGATTATATTTCCTTCATATTTAAAAACTTTCATTATTCATTATGATTTACTAGTATTATTTCTTATTGTTCTCCACTGGGTAGCCTTCACGAATACTAGATTGGCCGATAAGATTGTTCTATCGCTGTTTAGTCGTTAAATGGTATCAGGAGCGTTCAGTTTGGACTTCATTCAAAAAGATCGCTTTTGATGGAATTGAGGCATCTATCATTTCATTTGACAAAATTGATGTACTTTTCTTTATTGATTCTAATGTTGAAGATGAAAGAAAATGAACAATATCTAAGAAAGGTAAAAATGCAGCTCAAGCATACATAAAAAAGCTTTGTGTAGTTTGTGGAGAAGTTACTGTAAACGATCGAACGTGTAAAAAGTGGTTAGCAAAATCTCTCGCTGGATATTTCTCGCTGAATGATGCCCTGCGATCGGATAAACCAGTTGAGGTTGATCGTGGTCAAATCAAGACATTATTTATGAATAATCAATGTTTTATGATGCAGGGAAAGAGGCAACGTGCCCATTTACACTAGCTTGGTTACGTTAGTCGCTTTGTGTGGGGCTTCGACAGGTTAAGCTAAAAAATTCTGGATCCTATTTAGGTGCGATAGTTGTTGAAAAGTGGATACTTTACAACAATGTGTTACGCAAGAGATAGCGGGATAAGTGAAATTATCTATGCGTACCAAATAACGGCGATGCTGTGTATACGGTGGAATTGTAAGGGAGTTGTCCACTATCAGCTCTTTCTGCAGCAGCAGAACTAAACAATTGATTCGAATCTCTTCCCAGTTAGACCAACAGAAGACAGAAATCGTAGAAAAGCTTCTGGTTTAAGTTAAAATCAAGGATGTAATACTCCATCAGGATAATGCAAGACTGCATGTTTTTGTGACTTGGCAAAAATTGTACCGTTTGACTGGGAAATTTTAACTAATCTGGCACATTCCCTTGAAGACTGCAAAAGGCATCTGATTACTTAAGGTGACGCATGTTATATTTTCTTGTTTTGTTTTTTTTAATAATTATTTATTGCGCTAAGATAATTCTTTTTTTCCATTCCAGGGCTATCTATTCCGAAAACAATGATAATTTTTTTTCCTTTAGGATGTTTTCTTAATGATTTATTTACAGGCTGGACCAAACTCATTTGCATAAAAATTGATCTGTGAAGAAGGAAAGATAATCTTAAACCTGAGAAATGTGCCTTTCTCCTTGAAATCAGTCTTTTGTCACAATGTTCTCAATATAGTTCTCGGAATTCTATTACGAAACAGTGGCTGTCACGAAAATAGTGAATAATGGCAGTGAATAACCCTAGATATCAATTTTTTTGCTGTTGAAAGGGTTTACCAGATCAAAGTAGTAACCTGATTAAATAGAATTAATGCCCACGGGACCACGAAACTAAAGTTAATGAGGTACAGATCCACAATTGTCAGTCGGCGTAAAACAAACCGGCGCAAAAATAGAACGAAAACTTGGGGACAGGATTTAAGGAACGAAAGCCAAACCGGAAGTGAAAAATACACCAAGAAAATTATATGACGAAAGGAGAAGAAATTGATTATATATTGAACCATTAACGCTATTCACAAAAATCTTTATTAGTAATATCAATATGAGCTCAAACGAGAAAAGAGTCTTTGAAATGAAAAACATAAGTAACCACTCAGAAATTTGGGCAGATCACCATACCTAAAAATTTGATTTTATCATCATCATCAGTCTTTTAACGTCCGTCGTTGGACTTAGACCTTCCCCAGGATTTGCCACACATCTCTATCATGGGCGTCGCGGAGACAGTACTTCCTGAAATTGTCTAGCTCGTCTCTCCATCTGATATTCTGCCGGCCTCGGTTGCGCATGTGATCTCGGGGGATTCATGTCGTGAGTCGTGATGGCCATCGGTTGTCTGCCATTCCTGCAACATGGCCAGCCCACCGCCATTTGAGATTTCTAATGGATTCTATGATGTCCCTGACTCTTGTCTTTTCTCGGATGTACTGTGCTGTCTTGTGGTCTCTCGATATGAGGCCCAGCATTATTTTTTCATGTGCACATTACATGGTTCTCAATTTACGGGTCTGTCTCTTGTTTAGGTTCCATGTTTCAGCTCCATAAGTGACTATTGGGAGGATGCCTTGGTTATACACCCTTCTCTCTAGGATTAATGGGATCTTCTTATTTATTTTTTTATTTTTTATTTACCAGCAAATGAAGAAAAAATTGTTAGCTAATTGTAACGAAGTTGAGGCCAGGGTTAACAATGCGAAAGTTCTGATTATGAATGTTGAAGATAAACTGAAGTCAACTTGGAAAACTACCAAAAATATATCTGCCTATCCAGGTAGCATTAATTACTTTATCTTAAGAATGTGAATACGATAACGTTACGAACAAAAAGTAACTTATTGCATGTTTTGTATATTACTGTATATTTTGAGAAGGGTCGTTAACAAAGGGTATTTCAGACAACTGAACTCTTTCTCCTTGTTCACACAACATTTCGGCCGGTTTATTGTACGGCCTTCCCCTTACGGATATAACGTATTAGGCCTGAAGACGGTCGTTGAATGAATTGGCTGAAACGTTGCGTAAACAACAAAAGCAATAAGGAGTGCTCTAAAAAAACTCTTTGAATGAAATAATAACTTCATTGACAATAGCCAACAGGGCGTGAAGTAATGAGTGCTGGTTAATAAGCTGGAAAGAAACTATTCTGTTTGGAATTCGTTTTGTACGACAAATGTTAGTAGAATGAACAGGCGACGTGGTGCATTGATAAGTGTATATTATTAAACTCTAAGACTGGTTTTGACTTCATTTTTCGACCGTAACAAGAACAATAAGAATAATCCTCATCAAGATTAGAAGTGTGAACGAATACGTAAAATCCACATTCCTTAACCATGATTTGACCTTACACTCGATTGATTTCCTAGAGGCTGTCTTGCTGACTGAGCTAAACTGACTAGTCGTAAATATTTGTGAATTTATTATACAAGGGCTTATTTCATTCTAATGAAAAAATACATTTATACAAAAAAAATAATATCTTTTCAATTTATTTTATTTGCAATACAGAAGTTGCATTAATCATCCTCAGCCAGAATAGAAGTGTGTTTTTTGGAAGGGGGGTGTGATCCTGCAGCAATCAGGCTTGTTATTCTTTTGTACACTTAGGTAAAAATTCATAGATAGCTACAGTCAAATGTTTAATTATATCTCTTGCGGAGAACGTACGGACTCATGTTTCCGAGCGAAGAAGTGTATCAATAAGAATAATCTGAAATTTTTGAAAATAAATGGTGAAAATAAGACCGTAGTGAATTGTTCCACTGGCAGTGGGTGTGCAGTGTTGCTGGAGCTCACCAGAGCACAGCTTCAACTGTACAAAAAAGAGAAAAAATAACGACAAATTTTATCTTAAAAACACTGCTTTTATTATAAACAGACATCGAGCACTCCTACTTATTATTTCAACAAAATTATCATTATCATAAACTGCATAACTGTTCATCCCTGTAAGACATGCCTCCCAGATCAAACGGTTACTTTGTAATAGTTACTTAGTAAAGTTTATCAAATAATTAGCACCTGACTCCTATTAAATACCTAATTATTAAACTACATGAGCAACTATATATTGAATAGTATTCTTAGTCGCTATTCTGTAAGAATTGTAAAATCAGTATTAGTATCTATCACGGAAAAGTTAATTTTTCGAAGCTGGTTGCTGTTGATGCAAGCAGCCCGGTCAGAAAAATGAAGGAAGGGTTAACTTGGTAGGTGAGCGAAAGAAGTAAGATTAGACTCTATCTTTCCCTAGTAGCTGTAGGCACAAAAGTAGGAAGGTAGATGACAGGTTATTGATGTTGAATCAAAATGGTAAATGCAAGTTGTGATGCATTGCGAAGGATGCATATACAATTTTCATGTAATGAATTAAGATAACGAACAAAGATTTGAAATAACAAAGAACGTATTCATTGAAATGTATATGGAATATAAATATTTGATTGCATACGAAGAAAGAAGAGGATGGAGCTATTTTTAGAATCAATAACTAAATGCACTCGTTGCCATAGATGAAGAGTTTAGGAGAATCTAACTTGTGTATACAAACAAAATGTGTTATCTCCCAAATGAAACAATTTCTTACTTGACTGAATTTATAGTGTGTTTTAAGAAACTGATTGGGAATAAAAATGTGTGGTCTGGTACATGTGAAATTGTTTCAAATGACTGGAGATATCATTCCGTTACAACTTATAATATATATAAATATGTACAAATGATATATGATATGATATAAATTATGTTGTATTACACTGGAACTCTGATGGGAGTATCATTTGGTCTAGAGAACGGAAAGAGAATAAGCAATTGAAGAGAATGGGGTTACTGCAGGAATCGAACCTGTGACTGATAGGGTAGTCGCTTCAACGTAGCGTTGCTATTACCATTTTGCTAAATAGCAAAGGCCCAAATGATTCTTAATGACATAATTGTCGCTTTGAAAGAAACAGTTAGAGCAGATATAGACTGTGAGTGATCAAAGTACGAATTTAGAATTGAAACAGTAATAAAAACAAAGACCCAAAATCCTTTTGTGGTCAATATAACACCATTCTTCAAGGTCACTGCAATGCAAATCCACGTATACAAATACAATCTGTTTAGAAGGCTATTCTCCAAGCTCAATGCTATGCAAATCTCTATTATCTACATATATAGAATGCAGTTGTCTTACAAGAGCTTTTAAAATGTTTAAAAGCGGAAAATACCGATAATATGAAATTTATAGAACAATTTATTTCCAGCCCGAACGATATTTTTATCATAATAGGTATAATGTAATTTTTTAAAACTCCCGAAGGTTTAAAAAATGTTATTTAATTTTCTTGAATATGTTGTTGACTGAAGTCAAAAACTTAATTTAAATGAATCTTTGTAGAGCAGCTTTGTTGACATTACACATTTAAATTGCGAGTGGTCCTCCGGAATAGTTGTTGCAATGCTTCATCTAAAAATCAATAGATTTCGTTGTATTAAAAAAAGACCACTTGGTCTTAATCATAAACATCAACAAGCGTGGAATATCAGAGGTAAGGAATTGGGTTTAAGGTATAAAATGTCAAGATAGAAGATGCAAAACTCGGCAGGGTAGACCACTACCTCTACCTAGGACAACGAATCTCCATGAGATCCTCAAAAGAGGAAGAAATCAAGCGAAGAATCACTCAGGGATGGCAAGCCTTCGGCAGAGCAAGCTCAACTTTTAAAAACCAGATAATCCCAATAATCCTAAAAAGAAGAGTATACAATAAATGCGTCCTCCCGATAGTCACTTATGGAGCTAAAACATGGAACCTAACCAAGAGACAGACCTGCAAACTGAGAAGTATGCAACGTGCACATGAGCGAATCATGTTCAACCTTACATGGAGAGATCACGAGACAGCACGGTATATAAGGAAGATAACGGGAGTCCGTGACATCATAGAAACTATTAAAAAACTCAAATGGCAGTGGGCAAGCCATGTTGCGAGAATGAAAGACAACCGTCTCACAACATGGATCCCCAAAGATCATGTGAGAAACCGAGGCCGACAGAATACAAGATGGAGAGATGAACAAGACAAATTCAGAAATCACTAGCTCTGTGGCGCCTATGATAGAGAATTGTGGCGAATCCTGTGGAAGGTCTATGTCCAACGACGGACATTAAAAGACTGATGATGATGATGATGATGATGAAATCAGCTTCCACTCAACTATGAAGTTCCTGACGCTGAATGGTTACAAGCGGTCACACTGTGTACTGGAACCTTCCTGTCTAGAGGTTTTAAGGTCGATTTCCAAGGTGGGTTTGTTTTTATTTTCAAATTCGCTGTTTAATCGTTTCCACAGGAATACAGTCCGATTCGAAGCTGTGATGAAAAAAAGCAACTGAAAGTCAAGATGGAGATAAAAGCTAGTCAAAATGAGTTCCTGAGATTTGTTTACTAGTCCAAATGTTAGGCTGACCGACATAACTCCAGTAAATACTAAACGTTGTACAAAGCATTGCGTAAGAACTAAAGTACAGTACTGCTATACCCTTCTAATATTTGACAGTATATTTCACCAGACGTAAACACTAATACATGAATAACGATTAATAATAATGATAATGATAATATATAATGATAAAATGTTTCCACACGTATAATAATTAGCAATCTGCAGATGACTATCACTCGAAGGAATGTAAAAAAAAAATTCAAAAAGAGATGTAAATTAAACTGAATGTTGAGCAAAATCCATACATGCGACCGGCTGTCGCTGATTTTAAAGGAAATTATTGTAAAGTATTGGTCAGATCTAGTCAAAAACGTCGAATTGGGCTGCTTTTGCCCACTACCTCGGGGCCATCAGCCAGGCTTCTTCTTCCTTTTAGCCCACTCCCTCATTAGAAGACTTCTTTGTCTACTGCCCTGGGACTGTCGGCTAGGCCGGTTAAAGCCATCTGTTTGGATCATTTGTGCACAAAGAAATGATTACAGACAACTAAATTTATATACATATATAAGAATATCCTTAACTTGCTTCTTTCTTTTGTTCTCTTTCTGTTGCTCTGGTTACAGAACTATTGAAAGATCGTTCAATGAGAATTCCAGAATCCCAGCTTCACGAGTTCACTTCGCTCATCCCTAATGGACATCTCTGTGATCCTCACGGCTGCACCTCTCAGTTGCACTTAAAGGGGTGGAGTCCAGGTCAATCCCTTCTGCGTGAGATGTCACACAAGGAAGTGCCGAGAGAACTATACAATACGTAGACTTATTCGACTGGGTGTCACATTTCGCCAGTGGGGGGGGGGGGGTAATACCAGGGTTGCCAGATGTGGTCAGAATGGGAGGTCATCCGAGTTCTGGTATTAAACCTTTGCATCCACCATTGCTCAATCATTCCAATGTCTGTCCTGGGTAAATCTCTGATATAAAGCTCGGAATATCTTTTTTTTCTGACTTTCCAACTGACTCACCGTCTCCTTTAAACGGAAGTTCGAATACCATGTTCAGCAGATTCTCAGTTTCATGATGGGCGTATATTTCCGTACAGCGTCAGAATCAGAGACCACAGTGACGTTTTCTGTCGTGCCTGTTTCATGCAAGAAAAAATGTTGTGGTTCAAGGTTATTAACCATCCGTTTGAAGTAATGAGGTTGGAAAAAGAATGGAATTCAGATAATAATAGAAACTTGCTCCTTTCCGGTCAAAGCACGAGGATCAACGTTCGATTGGTGTCACGTCATAAAGACCAGAAAGCGGTCAGACAGAGCTTATCTTTCTCTGCCCACGCTCTTGATCATTCTGTGACTGGGAAATAAAAAGGTTTAAAAGGTTTAAACAACTTAATCTGGAGACCCTGGAATACAGAAGAAAATGTGCTGAGTCACTGGAAATCTACAGCGACTGGAACATTATACATATAGTGGATACAAAGGTACATTGCTCAAAATACCCTGATAAAAAAATGCTAACTCCATATATCGACAGTAAAACCAGTGGACACAGTCCTACAGTACAAATTCAGCAGACCTCTACTGATGTCAGTGAAAAAATTCTCCTCAGCAACAGCCTGAGTGGAAAGACGGTCACATCCGAGAATACAATTTTTTTATTTAAATAATTTCTATTCTTATACCGGTCATACCAGATTTGATTTCCAATTTTTTTATTAATTCAGCAGACCTCCACTGGTGTCAGTGAAAAAATTCTTCTCAGCAACAGCCTGAGTGGAAAGACGGTCACATCCGAGAATACTAATTTTTTAAAAATTAATTTCTTTTCTTATACCGGTCATATCAGATTTGATTTCCAATTTTTTTGTTAGTTTGAGCCACCCCAACTAAACTGAAGTGGACTTAATTACACAATTAACCGCTGCCCGAAACGTCTATTTCAAGTACAATATCACTGAAAACTGAATGAAAATCAGTTCACTATAAGTTACAATGTATGGGAGGTAATTAAGAATACCCAGGTCTGCCCGAAAATTTAATCAATTCGTTCTAAAGCCCATGGCCCATCCTTCGACAAAATGCCATTCGAATTCATTGAGAACCACTGGAGATATTGCATCGACAAACATGAATGGATGCATAAATGCATAAGAAATATTTTAAAATATCCCTAAATCGAGAACGAAATTTCTGGATCCGCCCCCAAATTTAATCTGCCCACCTTTCCACCAAATGTATTAAAATTCATTGAGAACTTTTGGAGATATTGTGTGGTGTAGACACGTTTCTACGATGCAAGGCAGAAAAATGTGATCGCTTCTTTGCAGCCCATTGCCCACCGTTCCACAAAATGTATTGGAATGAGTGAGAACTTTTGGAGATATTGTGTAGACGGGGAGACAGAGGGATCGTCATGCGTCTTTCAACTTGTTGGTGGAGGTAAAATATAAGAACTGTGGAGATGCTATTAATAGGACTATGTTGAGAATAACCATATCTATCTTCTGTATACGAAAAGGCGGATCTTGGAAGGTGTGGGCTGTTTTGTTTTGCACTGTGTGTTTTTCTACTTAAGAAACTCTTAGAAACAAGCAGTTTATTTACTCTATTCTATCATGGACAGGATCTATAAAAAGCCTACGTCAAAACTTTTTTTCGCTCTAATGATTACATATTTAGTGTCAGTGATAGACTAAACGGGGGAGGTCCGCCTCGGGTGACACCATCAGAAGAGGTGACACCAAGATGAATGCCCACAGAACTTCAATATAAATTCTTGGTAATCCTATAACCTAATAAAACATCCGTCTGTCCACTCACTATCTTCGAAAGTGCTCAATGAATGCCAATGGAATGTTGTTTAAGAGCAGGCAAATGGAGTAAAAATAATATTGTTAAATTTGGGGGCGGATCCAGGAATATTTTTCGATTGAGAAATATTTTTCCATTATTTTTCATACATTTAGGCATACGCTTATAAATGTCCTCACGGTATCTCCAGAGGTTCTCGATATATTTTTAGGCTTATACTATCACATTCAATAATATGAGAGAATCATGATAAATAATGAATAGTATTAATATAAAAGATCACCAACATTCTAGATATCCAGGGAAGAGAGCAAGTTTTGGTTCTGGAAGGATGGGGAGGTGACACCATAAGTTACCGTCCCGGGTGATACCAACCATAGGCCTGACACTCTATAGTGTCACAGTAAATACTAAAAGCATATATAGAAATTCGTTGCAGATTATTTTACCATAGAAATGCTTCGAAACAAATATGTTAAGCTTTCATTCACTCTGATAATTACGTACATAAGGACAAAGCGTACATAGATGTTCACAGCAAATTATTTTATTATAGAAATGCATTACAAATTATCATTAAGGATTTATTAAACAAATGTATCGAAATTTTCATTCTTTCTAATGGTTACGTACATATAAAGTGACACAGGGTTATTAATTTTTGATCCATTGTATAGATTTCACATGGAACGGAAAATCAAATAAAGTTACATATGCCTGACTGAAAACAAAATGTTAAAAGGAGAGTCACAGAAAGCGTTATGATATTACCTTAGGAAAAATGTAAAAATATTAAACACAGTAATGTCAGTATGCATTATTAAACCAAGTACATATATTCATTTTTATTTTCGGTGAACATACTACTTCATTTTTTTTTATTGGTGATATTTCGGACTTGCTGGTCAACGCTGTTTTCAAACTGAATTAGGAGAGTTACGCAATTTTTTCTTATGAACGTTACAAAGATTTTCCTCAGCAATTGTCAACGAAACATTTTGTAACATTCGTAATTCAATTTGAAAACGGCGTTGACTAGCAATAAAACAATAAAATGACACAGCAATAACTGAAAGCACACAGAAATTCAGAGGTGTCTGCGATCAGAAATTAAGACGAATGTGACTGACAAAATAGAGCGATCCATTCAAATGTCTGAAATGTTTGAAGTACTTCTTTCGCCGAAAAGAAAATCAAATATGTATACTTATCATTGGATTGGAAAATACTTTACAACTTTTAACTATGTAATGATATAATTTATATGAAAAATTATATAAAATGGTACGTTCCCCCAAAAGAAAAACATATATATATTCTTATTATTACTGTACTGCTAAGGATGTCATTAAAGCAGTTAAATCATTTAATGAATTATTGATCGCCCTGTATGCTTAGAACAATTTCACTGTTATCTATACTTGACAAGGACTGAATGACACTAAGCAGTGATCTTTAAAAAAGATCATAGAAAGGGAATGGAAGACTGTAACGTTATCAAACGGTGCAGTTGGGGATGCTACGTCTTGTGAAGTTTCCTGTTCGCTCGAAGTCTCAATCACATGATTCATGAAATAAAATTCGCTGGACGTCTATTTTTGGTATTTTTCGATAGCCAGAGATGGATTTAACACACGTCGATAGAGAAAGAGAGCGAGCGAGAGTTGCATGTATAGGTGTCGACCACGTGATTCACTCATGGATTGCATGTTTATATGACAACTGCACAATTCACTCATGAATTGCATGGCTACGTGTCAACCGTGTGATTTACTTATGCTTTTCAACAAATTCACCTATGACTTGTATCCTACTCTCCTCAGCTTGACAAAACCATGTACCACCCAAAAACGTCATACTTACAGAATAAACCCCAATGATTTAACAAAAACATAAAAAAGACACGTGTTTTGTTTATTTATGTAGACTCCTTGTGAAGCTCAAGACTGTAACCATTCCCCTGCATTTCCAATAGAGGACAGTGTTGCGAAGCTCATGTCCCATTTCTTCCTCTACCAAGGCTTCAATCAAGCAACAGTTTTTTTTTTTGTCAAATGGACTACCACGCAGGGTTAAAAGGCTCCAACTACCCAGCTATTCACCTATAGCTAGAAGGAGTGATGGATTTATGCCATTCCCAAGATCATTGATGCGAAGTAATGTAAACAACCTAGGCTGATACTCGAACTCAATCCATCCGCTGGTTCTATTTTCTGTGACTGTAAACTGTTACGCCACTCTGTATCCACTTAAAATAAGACGTGTAATAAATAAAATTTGAATACGGAGCGGTAAGAACTGAATCAGCCTGAACTTCCTCGTATATCTTTGATCTGCATTGACGAGTAGATATGATGTAGGTTCACTTAACATTCACGAGTATTTTATTCTACCATTCAATTTAGCAATATAGTTCACAACACAGTCATCGCCTGCACTTTATTATACCTGGTTGTTAGTTAATAAAATCATTCACAGCGTATTATTCTTACCACTAACTTAGCAATAGAATTCGTTATCCACAGAGCCTGCCTCTTATTTTACCAGCTAATTAAGCGATCTTTTCTAGGATTTTATTTTACAAGTCAATATTGCATTATAATTAATTATCTCTTCCCGTCTCTTATTCTGTCAGCCAATTTTATGATATAGTTCATTATCTTTCCCAGTCTACCAATGAATAAAGCAATATTTCCCTTTTACCAGCAAATTTTGTGGTATGGTTCATTGTCTTTCCCCGCCTCTAATTCTACCAGCTAATTTAGCAATCGTTTACTCTTACCATCTATTTTTGCAATATAGTTCATCTTCATTCCCTGCCTCATATTCTACCAGCCAATTTAGCCTTATTTTCCTTTTATCAGCCAATTTTGTGGTATAATCCAATATCTTTCTCCGCCTCTAATTCTACCAGCGAATACAATGATCTTTATCAGGATTTTATTCTACAGAGCCAATATTGCAATATGCTTTATTATCTTTTCCTGACCTTTATTCTACCGGCCTGTATTGTAATGTAGTTCATCGTCTTTACCGGCTTTCTATTCTACCTTCCAATATTGCAATAAAGTTCATTATTTTCCCCAGCCTTTTATTCTACCAGCCAATATTGCATTGTAGTTTATTATCTTTCCTGGCATTTATTCTACCTGCCAATATGGCAATATAGTTCATCATCTGTACCAGCTTTTTAGTCTACCATCCAATATTGCAATATAATTTTATCATCTTTCCTGGCATTTATTCTACCTGCCAATATTGCGTTATAGTTCATTATCTGTAGCTGACCACTTATTCTAACAGCCAATAATGCATTATAGTTCATCATCTTTCCCGGTCTGTGATTCTACCATCTAATATTGCAATATGGTTTTTTGTCTCTCCCGGCTTTTTATTCTACCATCCAATATTGCAATATAGTTCATTGTCTTTCCCTGGCCAGCTAATTTAGCAGTTTTATCCAGTTTCATATCGTACCCTACATCATTTCAGACACATGGTCCGTTATACCTACCCGTAATTTATGGTTAATCTTTTTTTCATTTTCTGCATTTTACTCACGGCTTTTTCTTTCTTTTTTTTTTTTTTTTTTTTTTAGCGTTATAGTTCAAACCGGTTCATTTCGTTTTTCATTAGATCAGCTAATTCGGTATTAATACCGAGACAAAATAATTAGAATTACGATTTGCCAAATATAGAACGAAATAATCTAACTGCCTTAAAGAGAAAGTTTTAGCACAATGCATTCTTAGAGTTTAGTAGAGCTGCACCTCAATGACAAACTCTTCTTGGCTGCTGGCGAAAAAAGGCAGGAAGCCCCTAAGCCCGAACTCTGGTGGTAGGAGGAAACCAGGCTGACGTCATGTCAACTAAAATATAAATTCCTTGTGAAGCATGAGGAGAACCTTGTCCTCTCTGTTTCATACGACCTGCTACAAACGAAGGATGCTCCGAATAGGGTTTAATTTCACATTTACCTTCTTTTTGTTTTTGATATTAACATCGGCCTCTACCTCACCAACATTGCAGTTGGTAAATATAGTAAGTAATAATCATTTTTTATCCAAGTTACTTTTTACTACTTTTTTTTTACTAAAGAGAAAAGAAAGATTAATGACGTTTTTACTTATTCACTTCAAAGTGAAACTGAAGAAGGATACTTACTTATTGAAGTCTTTTGTAAAAAGTTGTTTCTTCTGAGAATTGGTTGTATTATGCCTGGAAGATTTTCTTTTTAAATAATGTGTTACGCAAAATTTAAGTGTCTGTTAAGTATTTCATTTTTTTTGGTAACAATGAGCAAACTCAATTCTTTTAAAAACTATTCTGTTAAGTCACAAATTATCACTGTTGTTATGATCGAGCACTTAGTTAACTTAATAAAGCAGATATGAATTTTTTTATAATGATTTTAAGCAAGGGTTATTTTTTCGACTTATCAACATTGTTTTTGTTTTGTTTTGTCTTGTTTTGTTGTTGTATTTTCATTCAATCCATTTATTTGAAAAAAAAGTAATGTACTCTGTAATGTGGTCTTGACTATAAGGCAAAATAAAAAAACACCTATTATTGAAATAGCTTATGGAGATTGTAATGTTGACTTATATTTTACTTCGGGAATTCTTTAGAAACTTTGTTTTTATAAGATTTGTCATGCAGGGTTGGGAATGGAGGTACGTTTGGTTACGGTGTACATTCACTTACTTCTCGATTTTCAAGTTTTTTGTATAATCAAGGACTATTAATTGTACCTAGTTCCTAAAAACCTATTTACATCACTGGCTATAATCTACTTCCTTGGTTGGTATATTGTTGGAATTGACTGTGTGCTGTCACAACAACAGTGATAATTAGAGATTCTAAACTACGAAAAGGCCGCATTTTTAAATCTTTTTTCCACTTGACCCTTTTAAAAGAAAAGTCAGGAGAATTCGTTCGCTGAAAAGATTATTTATTCTCGTCACACGAAGTCTTCTTTTCCTCAAGTTAAGGAATGTAAGAAAAGAAGAGAATTAATTAACTAAAGATTTATTCAAGTTGAGTCTTTTGAATCTCTGATACACTGGAAAGGAGGAATAACCAAAAAAAAAATATTTATAAATAAAATCTCGGAAAAAAAAAATCCAACACCATACTTAATTTTTTTTTTTTGCCTTCAACTCATATTACGATGATTTTTTAAATTTGATATCTTTAGTCTCAACAAATATAAAAAGGTCTAATTTTAGAATTGTTTCAAAGAGTGTGTTACATTGTGGTAACATTTTCGCTTGATGAACGGCGGGGTAACCAAAAACCTACACCCCGTACATGTTGAATTTCTTGGAAAATGTAAAGCTTTCAAATTTTTGGTGTGTTTTTTTTAAATTATTCTTTCTCCTGTGTATTTGTGTGTGTGTGTGTGCTTGTTCTCATTCTATAATATTTTCTTGTAAGCTTTTCTCTTTCTCTACAGTAGTTTTTTTTCTTTTGCTCTTCTCTCTTCCTTTTTTCGTCTCTGATGTGTTTTTTGTGACAAACACTGAACGAAATGATGAAAAAAAAAAAAAAAAATACATGACATTGCTCACGTAAGTTTGAATTGTGTATTTTACTGAAAAAGGTTTGTTCTTTTTCAACAATAAAACCATTATTGCTAGGAATACAATTCGATGTTGAAGCAGAGGTCTAAACTAACAACAGGTCTTGTAGGTTAAATATTGGGTAAAGCGATATCGTTACGATAATCGGTACAAGTTGCAAAGTGCGGTCCCTAGAAAAAAAGAGTGTTCTCTCTCACAGAGCTCAGTAAGTATAGCTTTATTTTCGCACCAAAGGCGTTACGATGAAGAGAGAAATAAATCCCAAGTAGTGATTATTAATTTATTTCGTATAATTAAAGGCAGCTGAACTTACCATTGAGAAATGTGCTACAATATAGTAAAAACACATGTTGAGTCTCGGGCCGGCTTCAAGCCAATTGCTCGCATACTTGGGTATGATTCCTATCAAGTACACACAAAACAATTCATTGAAAAATACATTCAACTACGAACTACAGGTTTTACAGAGAATTACAACGATTTTAATTTTCTTCTGAATCCTTAGATAATCAATTGTTCTCATTTTGTTTTTATAAGATTTGTTATGCAAATTTGTTATCTAAAAAATGATCTAAAAACATAATGTAAAAAAGTCTAAAAAAAACATCTTTGAAGAAATGTTGGCAGTTTTTTTTTTTAATTTTTTCAATTGTTCTCGAATTAAACGTTAATCAATTACAGAAGAGAGAAAAAATTACTTCTGTAAAATATTCAATAACACATTTTGATTTCATCATAGGGATATAAAGTCTATAAAGTTTATTTATATTTCTAAGATTCTACAAAGCTTGATTAACCTGGGCCCTGCAGCACTTAAGGCCGGCCCTTATGTGCCAGACTGCAGAGTTTGACAAGTGCTCACCCGTGATATTTATTGTCAGAAAGCTGTTCACTTGGAAAAATCGAGGCCACTGTTGATATTATTGTTAGTTGTTAGCTGTAAGTTTGAATGGCACTTGAGTTGGCATAGAATTAACTTCCCCTACCCTTACCCCTAATGTGGTACGTGATTGTCAGCTACATTGGAGAAGGTGATGAGATAATTGTGAATCAATTCATCACTGAGGAATTTAATCCTGAAGAATAGACTTATCATGCAAAAAGTATTTCTTGAAGTTTAAGGTGGCACAATGCAGAGACACGTTTCTTGTTTTCAATGAATTATGTATAATAAAATCATCATCATCATCATCAGTCTTTCAACGTCCATTGTTGGACATAGACCTTCCCCAGGATTCACCACACTTCTCTATCATGGACGTCGTGGAGCCAGTACTTTCTGAGTTTGTCTAGCTCGTCTCTACATCCAATATTCTGCCGGCCTCGGTGGCGCATGTGATCTCAGGGGATCCATGTTGTGAGTAGCGATATGTCCATTGGTTGTCCGCCATTCTTGCAACATAGCCAGCCAATTGCCATTTGAGATTTCTAATGGATTCGATGATGTCCTTGACTCTAGTCTTTTCTGGGATGTACTGTGCTGTCTTGTGGTCTCTCCATGTGAGGCCCAGCATGATTCTTTCATGTGCACATTGCATGGTTTTCAATTTGCAGGGCTGTCTCTTGGTTTTGTAGCACTTACAGGGAATTCATACCTGGGGTGCTAATACTCCTAACTGGGGGGAGGCCTTCATTGACAAAAGTAATAATTATTTCAATTATGAGATGAAAAATATCTTTTTTTATCTCTACTAGCCACTTTGTATGATATTGAACTTGTGAACTATCATGAAAAAAAACTGATTTGTTATTGATTTCTTCACATAGTTGAGAGTGAAATCTCAATTTATAAATTCATTCACACCTTAACCCAAACCAAACCAGGCTAGAACACAAAAAAGTAAAGATGACATATATATTTGATCCAATTGGAAAAGCCAATCTGTATTTTTTTCATTTTTTGAAAAAATACTGGCTGCAAGTGAAAATGATAGAATTGATCAATTTTATTTTACTTTAAAAAAAACAAACAAACCCAAAAAAACAAGAGTTGAAAAGGAAAATTACTGTGACATAACTCATTCACCTTCTTTGTAGTTTTTGTTCTAAAAGTTTTGGATACAAGTTGGGTAATGGGGTTCCCCCCTACAGATATAGTTGTATTGCTATATTTTCACACCACTATCAAAAGTTGATGTTTGAGTTCTGGTATTTTGAATGCTGATTTTCTAGATACTCTCTTCCCACTTGGAAGATCGTGTTTCACATTCTTTATCTCCCCATTTAGCTTCATGTTGTATTTGTGTACCAAGTCGAGCTTAGTAAATAAATGTTGATAACTAAAATAGATAAAAAAGATTATTATAACTTATTGTTCTGAATGACGGATAACTATTTAATTCATGTAAGTTATCTTAAAAAGTTATCTAAAAAATCAATAAAGAAGGTGATTTTGCTCTATATTATTTTCTATAAAGGATTGCTGCAAAACCAGAGGTGGTGTGTTGGACTCAAAGACCCTGCAGCTGCAGGGAGCCATGCAGATCTGGGAGCACCATATATTTGAGGAACAATGAAAAATCTAAAAAATCATCTAAAAACATAATGTAAAAAAGTCTAAAAAAAGCATCTTTGAAGAAATGTTGGCAGTTGGACTTCGTGCTGCCACTGAGCAAAACACAAGGGGTTCTACAGCCTTAGATTATAAAGAGTGTCCACTGATAAAACCAATATATATTTGCAACCAGATGTTTTACCTTAAAAGGAGCATACATTCTACCTTTGATGGAACCTTATGGTATTGACAATTGTTCGCATGATCTTGGATTTTCTGCAATAAGAGTTTTGTACATAAAAGAAAAATCCAAGTATTGGTTTAAAGTTCTTACCTTTGGTCATTATTTCTTGTATTAATTGTCCTCATTTCCTGCTTGTAGCTCTATCGACATGGTGATAGATCACCCAGCACCACATTCCCCACAGATGAACACAAAGAAGATAGTTGGCCCCAAGGATGGGGCTGGCTTTCAAAAGTAAGCAAATTTTTCTATCTTTGGAAGTACAGAAGAAGCCGCTTATTGTGATCACTTTGGGTCAGAATCTTTTAGATAACAATAACCGGCAGATAACATTAAGCAAAAGATATAAAATTGGAACCATACATTCATTGCTATAGATCTGCGTTCATTGTCATAAATTCATTGTTATAAGCAACTTAACTTTATAAAAGAATTACTATGAAATTTATTTTAAATCTTCAATTGAACAACTATAGCCATCAAAGGGAGCGAAGGGTTCTATCCTTTTTTATATCTGTATGTGTTTCAACATTTGTTCCATTGGTATCAGTACTCCAATTGATTCCTTCTAAGAATATTTTTTTGATATTTGGAAAAAAAGCTTTTTTGACCTTTTGACAACCTTATTTTGACAAATATAGTTTATTAATAACATCAAGATTCTACTGAATCTAGATGTTTCTATTCTATTTTTTAGATGTTTTTCGTTGGAAAAATGTCCGTGATGCCATAAATACTTTATATTCTGACTATACTTATTCTTCGATCGGACTTTTTTTACATGACTTCAAACTTTGACACAATGGTTTTTCAATTATTGACTGTAGTGGCTAGTTCATTTTTTATTTATTTTGTAACTAATTTTGAATTAAGTGTTTAGAATCAACTGATTTTGATAACAATAAGTGTTTGATAACATTATCCATTGTTATAATTAAATGGCTTCCTCTGTAAAATTATTTGACCCTAGGTATCTACTGTAAAACAACGATTATCAAGCTGGTGTAGTGATATCAATTCTCATCAGGTACCCCACAGTGATGGCCTTGTGCCATACTAAACTCATTATGACTTGGGAGAGGCCTGATGTCTGTTGCAGGACAAGATCTGGCAGCCAGGGGAAGTTCCTGTTTTGCAAAGCTACCTCTTCTTATACTTTTGCTCTGCGGTTTGCTTCAGCACAGTAAGATGTATGGTAGAATTCATGCTGCTGTATCTCCCTGTCAGCGGCCTCTGTTGCCTGTTGACTAGTTTATTCTAGAAGAGATTAGGGTCCTCTTTAAGGAGTCCTTGTATCCCTCTTGTAGGGCCCAACTTCTCCACAGGTCAGACAGCAGTTCACCATACAAGAGGGTCTTTGGAAGATAAAAGTCCTCCGACCTCGCCATGTGGTCTGCCCACTGCAGGCGGGTCTTTTAGAGGAAAAGTATAGAAAGGTAGTCTCACAGATCACTGCTACTGACATGAGTTCAATCTTCATTGTATGTTTTCCCCTCTGTACAAGACTAACTTATGGTTTGTTAACTCTTAAATCTATGGACAACTGAATACTGCTTGAAATTGACTGTGGAATCTGAAGTTATTTCCCCTTAATATTGAAAACAAAATTTCTTATATAGATTTAAGAGTTAATATCTACTGCAGGTTTCTGCTATACACCTTATCTTTTTCATGTGAAGTATGAAAAGATAGGGACATTTCTATAACCTACATTTTCAGGAGTATTTATCTGCCACCTCATGAGGGTAAAATGTAACACGTGGTCTTTTTGATGTGGGAACCCACTCACTTTTGTATGATCTGTGTACCCAGAAATCACCCAGTTTCTCTGACTTTTGTCAGAGGCATCAGGGCAACTTGGAGGTGTTTCCTGGTAGATAAGTCCCCTGGAAACAGGCTTCTGTATTTATAGATTTCCAGCCATAAATGGCCAGTATCATTCTGTAGATAGACTGCATTTGTTTTTGCACTGAGAACTTGGTAAAAATGCCTCTGTCAGTGCAAAAAATCAGATTTTCAATACATTAGTTGCCTTTTTGTTCTTTCATACTATATCAAAGCTCACTTCAGGAGTCCCGTGCTATCTGAAAGCAGAGCAATCCAATGAAAATTTTGCAGGAGAAAATGGTGTAAAATGAAGGAATAAATACTGATAATTTATACTGGGAAAAGAGCTGCAATGATTGCAGAAGAGTATAACTTTAATTTTAACAGGGCATGTAGGTTTAGGGCTGGTTTTCAGGATGTTTTGAGTCCCTACAAAGAACTGCATGATACTAAAATGTGCGAGTATCTTTCACTGTCATATTTCAAACTTTGACTCTAAGACAGGCAAACATAAGAGAAAATTATTTTGGGGGTCTGGGAAGTCTCAAAAATTTTCCTATACGAATTAATGATAATCGCTTCTTCGCTTTACTATATTTTGGAAAGCTGGGGAAAATTGTACTAATGTGAGGGAACTTTTTGAAAAGTGGGGGATACCTATATTCCATTTTTAAAAGAATATATTTTCACTTCTGCTTCAGATTGGAATTGAACAACATTTTAATCTTGGAAAGTTTTTACGAAAGCGTTATAATGGATTCCTCAACTCCACTTACCTTCGGAATGAAGTGAGTATTATAAACATTTGGTTTGAATTCATTTTACCTTAACATATTAGGTTAGTGCAAAAGTTACATATCTTTTATTAAATATAAATTCATGGCATCATTATTCATCCATCAAAGTATTTTCCCTTCCTTCTGTTTTCTCTGACCTTCTGCCACATTTCGGCTGCATTGTGTATTCCATCATATTAGGAATATATTAAGTAATGCCCTTATGCTGGTTATGGCTTCAGCCATCCCTGCTTGGGCTCCACATATCTCATTGCTACTCACTCAACCTGTTTACAATACATGAAATGGGCTTAGAGGTGACAAGTGCCTGAAGTCACTCACTTCACTCAGCACTATTTCACCAATAGTTATGGGGAGAGATAGATTCCTGCTTTTCCTAAGGGCATTAATGCAAAGTAAATACAAACTGTCCAACCTGCTGAGTATTCAATGCAGTTACCCACTAGGTCACCCCGTACTTTGGGTAGGAGTTTATTATATGGAACAATTTTCTAATCTAGCACCTATTATCAGTTGTTACGTCGCACTTACAACATGAGGATGGGTGTGATCATGCAGCGAAATCATCCGCTGAACTCATTACCAAGAGAAAAGTCTTTTCTAATCAAAATTTGTCAATTGCTTACTATAGCATTGTACAGTAACAATTTGTCAAGATTCATACAATTTAGTGAAGATTATTTCTAAGATTTCCCTAACATTTTGCAAAAGATGCTGTTGGTAATTTTCACATCAACATAATGATAATTAGAAACCGTCAACCAAAATTGTCACCGTGGGTTTCTTCAGTTTTCAAGTTGGTTGGCTTGCTGGCTATGTGTCATGCATTCAGGCTGCCCCGATGAAGCTGTTGAGTGGAACATTCAAACTGTTTTTAAATCCCCCCTAAATAGGTTTTTAGTGGGGAAGTTCAATTTACAATGTAACATTATGCTAAATTGGTCCCTTGTTTATGCCCACATTTTTAATGATCCAACAAAATATGAGAGAAGTTATGTGTTCATTGATATCCATTTTTTTCAATTTTTTAATTGATCACCCTTTATCATGACATGCTGCCAAAAGATGTTGGTCACATGTTTCTATTGAATAATGATGAATGAATTTTTCATTCCCATTGACTATCTTGTCCAAACATGATGTTTTGTCCATGTCAAGCAGTAAAGATAAAGAGAAATATCTAAATGCTGACAAATGTTTGTTTTCATAAGCTGTCTAGGCCAAATGATACATTCACCATGAAATAACTGGAGATCATTTCAAATAAAAGTTTCAATATAATACAACGCAGTTCATAATCATTCTATCGGATCATACATCCATTTCTTAATAACATGAGTTAAATTGGAACCAATTTTCCAATCTTTTCCTAAGGCTTATCATGAATGTATCATAGTTGATTCATTGTGCAAGCAGTAAAGAGTTGAGTAAACTTCAATGCCACTTTTAAGATTTCCCAAGGATTATGCAAAGATGGTGCTGGAAATTTTTGCATCAAATGTGATAGATGGTGCAAAAGTGTGTTTGTATATGTGTATAAAATGATGCAAAAGTGTGTGTGTGAGGTAGGTGGTGCAAAAGTGTGTCTGTGTGTGTGTATGTGTAAGATGATGCAAAAGTGTGTGTGTGAGATAGGTGGTGCAAAAATGTGTATGTGTGTGTTTGTAAGATGATGCAAAAGTGTGTGTGAGATAGGTGGTGAAAAAGTGTGTGTGTGTGTGTGTGTGTGTAACATGCTGCAAAAGTGTGTGTGTGTGTGTATGTGTAAGATGATGCAAAAGTGTGTGTGTGGGATAGGTGGTGCAAAATGGTTTTCTATGTATTGGATAGATGATGTGAAAGTTTCCAGTTGGGTAAACTTCAAAAACACATCTAATAATTCCCCTAACATCATGCAAGCGATGACCCTAAGAACTTGTGCAAATATCTTAAATATGTATATCTATCTATCTGTGTGTGCATGTATGTATAATATATATATATATATATATATATATATATATATATATATATATATATATATATATATATATTTAAATGATTCAGTTGAATACTTTTAGGTAAATGTTAAGCCTAAGTTAAAAACTGATTTTTTGGTTCCAGATTAAAGTGGAGAGTTCTGCCACTGACCGCTGTTTGATGAGCGCTCAGGCTAATCTGGCAGGATTGTATCCTCCATCAGAAGAACAATTATGGAATAAAAATATCCGATGGATACCTATTCCGGTGCTAACAAGATCAAAAAATGAAGATAATGTAAGTAGCTTTGTGTTTTTGTAATGGGTACTGAACAGAAAATGTTTCTGGAAAAAATTTTGGTACTAATATTATCATAATACTGATCAGTGATCTTCAACCTTTTTCACGATACAAACCAAAAATATCACTGAAAAACTTGGGAAGAACCCTTAAACTAATGCTAAGTACCTGTAGAAAAAATGAATATTATATTTGTTATGAATGGATGAATTATAGATTGGTGCAACACACTCTTCTGACCTCAATTCATCCTTTTGTCCTGGAATAGTACTACATACTGGACGTAAACAAAGGTGGCGATAGGTAGGCAACAAGGAAAACTGTAATCAGTTGCAGCCATTCAAGCTGTGCCTACTACTTGCTTGGTTGGTTGCTTACTTGTAATCTAATTTTACCCAATATCCAAGTTTCATATGGATGGCTTATCAAATATATTATTTGCCTGTCTACCTTTTCCTCGGATGTTCAAATCACAGCAGGGTTATATTTATTTTATATATTTGTTTGCTTTAGCATGACAAAAAAATGACGACAACTTCAATGAAAGACAAATCTTTATTATATTGATAATATTGCATTTTATAGAGTATACATTAAGTATACAATATTAATTTTCTATTAAACACTATTGATCTTTTTCTCTTTAGATGCTTAGCTTCTCTAGAAGTTGTCCCAAATACTCACAACTCTATGCACAACACTTGAAAGATCATGAATTGAAACCAGAAGAAGTTAAAAACAAGGTAAGTGAATCTTTTGGTTTATCATTTGCATAGATATGAATGAATGAATGGATCACAGTTTAACAAATGAAAATTTTGGCACAGTTTTCCATAACTATAGAATCTCAGTCAGTGAGGCCTTTATGCAGAATAGACCTCCAGCTTGAGCGATGGAGTGTGCGTATAAGATGATGCAAAAGTGTGTGTGTGAGAAAGGTGAAATGCAATCTGCACAAAGCTGACTCCAAACCTCTACACCAAGGGTTTGATGGGTATTTTAACTTTAATTCTTCTTGGATATACAACCACCATAAAGATGACTTCAAATGCCTGCTTTACAGTAGGTTATTCTGATGTTCAGAATAGAATTACCCTACCAACTGCAGAAGATGGTAATGAATGATAGATATCCATTGCAAGATAAAAAGCCCGTGTCCATTGCTAGATAGAAGCCCTGACTCACAGATAGAACCGAGTTGCTATCAATCACAATAAAACGGAAATTTTATTGAGTGAGCCATAGAACTGCAATAATGGAAATTCCTGTCATTTGCAGTTGATGGGTTAACTTTAATCTCTCAAAGTCAAATTTTAAAAAATCAAAGTTTTATGTCAATCAGAGACCTTTCAAAAGTCCTTGAAATATTATTCCTATATTCTTCACACTGTGAATGCCTGTGGAGTAATGTTTAACAAGCTGGTTCTGCTGATCATTACTACTGGATAGTGAGTTAAGGCTTCACTAAGTGCCCCACAGTTGTGGCCTTGAGCCAAACTAAAATATGCTAATTATTCATTTCAGACTACTTTCATCTTCATCTTATTTTTGTTGCTTTTTATTTCAATGCTCAGGCCATTTTTACATTCCAAGATCTTTGAATGAACAGAACTGAAACCATGGTCATCCTCATTTTCCAGGAAGGGGCAAAAGATTATGTTCTGGGGATTGGGATGCATAAGGATACATAGAGGGTGGGGAGCAAAAAGATATATCCCAATGTTGGTTGTCAGGTAAAGGACCAGAGAGTGCCCAAGGTATGGCTAGACAGCTGTCACTGTTCGTAGAGACCCAATGATCCTAAGGTTCCAACTTTCAAACCTTCTCGTCCTCAGTGAGAAGGCCCAACCAAGGGGACAGCCTATGCCAAGTTTACACCCCTCAGTGGACACCCAAGGTCATCCTCAGTCATTAAGGATGAGCATGATGATGATTTCTAAAAAATCAAATAATTAAAAACTTGCATACTAAAACCCTTAATAATTTTTTACTAATATTTCTTTCGTCTTCATTTTACTTGCTTTTCACTGCAACTACTCCAACCGTTAGTCTCCATACATAAACAATGTGGATTGGAAATAGAGAATAAGAGCGATCAGGGAGAAATGAAGAGTAAGTGTATATGGTTAGGTTTGATCTTCTGCCAATTACAAAGCCCTTGTAGCTCAAGCAATAGAGCAGCTGTTATGGAAAAACAGGTTTCCAGAATTCTTTATTTTTCAAACCAAGCTGTTTGTTTATGTCTGTAGACTGACGGTTTAAGTTGTTGTGATGAAAAGCAACCAAAATTAACGTAGAAGAAGTTGTTTGGATTAGCGGTTCTCAAGAAATCTAATGAAAATTTTTAAAATGTTACGGATTATAGATCTTTTATCTAGAATTATAGATCTAGATTTAGATATAAAATATATCTAAATTGACAACATTGGAGAGAAGTAACTGAAATGCTTTGAAGCTGTAGTTTTGTACAACAGACAGAGATTTATTCTACATGACTATCATGACTGTCTGCTCTGCACAACAGTCCCTTCCAATCTTGCACTTTTTTGGACTGGCGCTGCCCTACTTCCAGGTTCTGAGCCTAGGAACAAACATTTAAGCTGGTTTGGTTTCTCTTGTCTTACGAGTTCAATACATCCATATCCTTGTAAAATATAAAGTAAACTAGAAAGTACTCAGAGAGTGTATACCTCTGCTAATACCATACAATAACTAAAAACCAAATGAAAATCAGTTGATATACAACTACAACGCAGGGGGGTAAATATAAGTTTTGATTTTTCAATTTTTGGACTATCGTCTTAATATATAGAGAAATATCTCTCAATCAAAAAAATTCATGGATCTTCCCCCCCCCCCAATTTAACCAATACTTTTTTATTCCATGATCCTTGCCTTTTGGAAAATTTAATAGCAATTTATTAAGAACTTTTGGAGATATCATGTAGGCAGAGAGGTGCAAGTGAATGCAAATATTTCTTTCAATTTTGTTGGCAGAGATGAAGATTGTTACATTCAAAAGCCAAAATAAATTTACTCTTCAAACATTACCATTTCAGTGTCCACATAATATTAG
>OY735236.1:28176356-28226356 GCA_963457665.1 Thysanoteuthis rhombus | reverse complement strand
TGGAAAATATAGTATAAGTATATATATATATATATATATATATATATATAGATATAGATATGGATGTAGATATGTATTTATTTTCTTCAATTGTTTCTATTCAAGCTGTTTAGGCCAAGTGATACATTCTCTGTGTAATAATGGGAGGTCATTTCAAATAGTTTCAAACGATATAACGCATTCATACTTATATAAATATATATATATATATATATATATATGTAGATGAATATATGTTTATATATATATATATATATATATATATAGTTGTACATAAAAAATTTGGTTCTTCCTGGTGACTCTAAGTTTCATACCAGTGATGCAACTGTCAGACCATCTACCACTCCTGAAAACCATATATAGAAAAAGAGCATTTGAGGTCGCATGAGAGCAGGGGCTTATGGGATATGTAAAATATTTTGGGTAATATTCTTACGACTAAAAATGTTTTTGTTTTTCGATTGTTGTATTATTTGCATTTTCTTTTAGTTATCAAAGTCAAGTTCAATGAAAGAGGTTTTAGTAAAAGGATTATTTGTTTGTTAAAGATTTAGGATTAGTGACAGCTGAGTTAATTTATAGGGGTGATATTCAGGGAGGATTACTGTGTTTATGTATTATAGAGTTCAAGTAGTTGTTTTTTATTATTATCATTATTATTATTATTATTATTATTATTTGGAATCTCACACCAGTTGCCTGGTGGTAACCGCTGGAGTTTGAGTGACAGCAAATTGTTATTATTGTTATTATTATTGTTATTATTATTATTATTATTGCTGTTGGTATTGTCATTATCATTATTATCATTAATGTTATTGTCATTATTCTCATTATCTCAAAAACAATTTTGTTTTGTAATTCCTTTATTTATAAGATAATTCCTATAGTAAATCATTTACTCTGCACTTCTATAGCATATGGTTTGCAATGCATTTCTTTAATAAATCCTTTGCAATTTATTTGTCTGGTAAATTATTTCTATAGTGAATCATTTACTCTGTACTTCTATAGTATATGGTTTGCAATGCATTTCTCAAATAAATCATTTACAATTTATTTGTATTGTAAATTGTTTCTATAGTAAATCATTTACTCTGCACTTCTATAGTATATGGTTTGCAATGCATTTCTTTAATAAAACATTCGCAATTATATATATTTGGTAAATTATTTCTATAGTAAATCATTTACTCTGTACTTTTATAGTATATGGTTTGCAATGCATTTCTTCGATGAATCATTTACAATCTATCTGTGTTGTAAATTGTTGCTATAGTAAATAATTTTCAATCGTATGATTTGTAATGCATTTCAATGAGAAATTATTTATTTTGAACATCTATAAGGTATCATTTACGATGCATTTTTACAATAAATCTCTTGATAAGTATTCCTGTAATAAATGGAAAACCGTAAAATTATTATATATAAGACTCATGTAAATTTCCAAACATTAACTTTCCCAAGTAATATCTTAAAATGAAAATATTTCCTTCAATCCATTCAGTTCACATATTTCTGCCTCTTCATTTATTTTCATCCAATCTAGTTTATATCATGTTTCCCTCTAGGGACTCCTTCTGGGGTACTGGGCCGTAACCACCACACGCTGAGTAAAGTGTTGCAGTTTCAGTAGCACATAATTTTTTTATGGGGTGGTTTTGTTAGCCTTCGTCCAAATGTCTTTTAGCCATGCTTAGGATTGGCAAGATTGCCTTTACCCATAGCTGAAGGGAGAAGTGGATTCATGCCATTCCAAAATGTATTCATGCAAAGTGAACACAAGCAGCCGTGGCCAAAACTGAAACTCGGCTTGCTGATTCAGTTTTCATTGTCAGTTTCTGATAATGTCATATCCTTCCTATTTAGGGCAACTCCTACTCCAGATTGTTCCTCCTTCTACTGTCACTCCCTGGTTTGTTGCTTCCCATTTGCTATCGTATGTCTGGCTCCCGATAAGTTACTCACTTAGTTCCATCCGGTCTGGAAGACTACTTGGATAGCTTATTCTGAATTCATTGTTTGTCATAGGTTTGTTTATATAGGAATACATTGTAAGTGGCCTGTCTCATGCTCTATATAGTCCTGTATTTCCTGCAAGTCAGTATTTGAGCTCGTACACAAAGCCAGGATTTTGAAAGTGAATTTTGTCACGTCTGTTTTCTCATCGTTATCACGTTTCAGTTGCTCCTTCCTCTGAACTTCCTCAGGTGTCTATCACATTTGGTAACCATCTGGGAATGTCAAATGGGAACCTTTTGTTTGTTCCATAGGATATGTTGCTATTTATACCTGTGGTGTCAGATTTTCATCATAATCATGTTTCGGCCGTTGCACTCTCTGGACTTCCTCAGGTGTTTCGCATTTGGTTACCTACTAGTAATGTTGAATGCAACCTTTCATATGATTCATGGGGTAATGTTGTTCTCATTTCTATATCTGTAATATCCTGTTCCATTTATATGTTACATTTCGGCGGCTCTACTCTCCAGCCTTCCTCAGGTATCAGTCTCATTTGATAACTTTCCAGGAATATCAATAACCCTTTAAATACATATGGTTATGTAGTTCTCATACCTATACCTATTATGTCCAATTCAGGTATATGTCTCTCATTTAAGCTCATCTGCCTTCCCGCCTTTTTCAGATGTCTTCCAAGAATGTCAAATAGAACTTTTTGTTGAATGAAACATTTGTAATATTGAACAAGATTCTTCAAACTTTGTTCATTGCGACCCAATTGAATTTTATACAATGGTCTTGTGACCCACTGACATATCATGTACAAATGTATAGTACCTGCAATATGATCTTGCATAAACAGAAACATAATACGTTATATAATTTTCTGATGAGTATGATGCATACACTCATAAAATGTCCATGTATGCATTTTGGTGAAGTTTGACTGAATTCTGACTTATAAGATGACATAAAAAAGTATAAACTCTTGAAAAAATGTAGCAATTGTCATTTTTCAACCATACCAAGGCTATAATTACTGTTAAGATTCAAGAGTTTAACAATTAAATTATTGATGACCAAGGTTATTATAAGATTATTAGACATTCATATTTCAGTATTTTTCTCACATTATATCCATTCATTTATTTATTGTGAGTCTGTAACCCAGTCAGCAGGACCTTGTAACCCAGTAATGGGTTGGCACCCATACTTTGAAGAAACCTTATGTAGACAACAAAGATAAGGAGATCATCCAAATCAGTGTTTTCTCTTGACATTTCAGGAAGTTTAGCAAATGCCAAGATCAGGCAATGGTATAGAAAAGGTTTGCAGAGCCTGGAAAAAAAGATTGTGCTAGGTGGCATTTTATATGCATTATTGGCCAAGGGAGATTTCACATCCTTTTATTCCTGCACCAACTATCGCCTTACCTTTTATTTAAAAACTCTGGGATCAGAGGTTGAAATATTGTGTTGGAGACAATGGAGACTAGTGGGTGAAGAGTTTTGAAAGAATTAATGTATAGCAGTTTTGAGACTTTCAGAAAATATTTACTGGTAATATTGAATTTATTCAATTTTCAGCACCATTTTTTGCACAATGGTAAGGAAATCAAATTTATTCAACACTTTATTACTTGCACAATCACACTATTGGTAAACTTTGGCAAAATTTCAGAACCTTAGAAAAACAGTGAGAACATTATAACAAGCTCCTGAGGATAAGTGATACAAGTTGGTTTTTCTATAAAAATTCAGACAGAAATTGTCGATTTCAATTAAAAATCATTTTTTCTTCCCTTAGGTCCCCTTCTGAAACAAATTATTTCAAATATGGATTCAAAGAAGTTGGGAACTCTTAATACTAAATTTTTCATGTATTCTGGGGTGAGTATGAAGTTTCTATGTTTTTATATTCATTAAAATTCAAACTAATGTCTTAATCTTTGGTTTCTTTTACTCTCCAATTGGCTCAGTCGATATCAATAGACTGTGAGTCTAAATGAATATGAATGTAATTTTCTGGTACATAGACATAAATATGGGTTGTGAAGTGCCAAAGTTCAGCAAACAAAGACTAGGACAGGTTGTAAAGTGTCTAAATATAGCAAATGAAGACTAGGACACTTTTTGTTATCTTGAGAAGAGTCATAATCATTCTATAAATGTTTTTGATTACTGAACCTATTCTTTTCATTGATTTCAATGTTATCACAATATTTCAGCCAATCTATTCTACAGCCTTCTCCAGGTGTACAAAGATACCCTCTATAATTCTGAGAAGAGTCACTATCGTTCCATGAATGAAATACTGTTCGAAAAATGAATCCTTATGATAATGGAAATTTGCTTTACCTCCCTGGCACAAAGTTTCTCGCTCTCTAAAATCATAATTTGTCCACAAAAAAAAGGTTTTAGGCTTTGGATATTTCACTTTGGATGGTTATAGTCTATTATTTTCCAACAAGTTCCTCGATTTGGGAAGCAAAAAAAGCATTTTTAAGATTGTACACAAAGTAGAATTTTGAATCTTAAAGTGCTGAAGGCTAAAACGGCTATTGTTAAAATAATTTTTTTGTTTATATAACTAAAACTAAGCAAGTGTATGTTGTTTAATAACAAGAGGAAATTATTTTTCAATTTTTTTTTTTTTCTACATTCACTGCATTTATTTTGATAAGGGCTTAATTTATTTTTTAGTTTTCATATAATTTAAAGATTATATTCATCACTTATTGCTCTATGATGGAATTGACATTCAGAAAAAATAATGAAAACTATACGGTTAGATCTGAATTCCTCCAACCAATTGTGCTTAACCTCTTTGGTAAGGCAACTGCCCTCGTCAAGGCAGGTTTCCCAAGGATAAGGAGTGTGAGTTTGAATCTTGCTGGAAACTTATTCTTTATGATTGTAAAATGTTGATCTGAGGGTTGTGATCAAAAAAAGACTGAAATTAAGATGAAAGGAGTACTAGCAAAAAAAATCCAACCATATAAATGAGCTTATATGCTAATTTTTCTGTTTATTTATTCATTTGTTTGTTTGTTTGTTTATGCTCAAATCGGATGATTTCATTGGTTGATCTACTTTCCTATTATGACATAACAATAAACATTATGACATAGAAATTCTCAAAACTACATCTGATCATCACACACTGAAAATACTTGAGACTTTAAAAAGACTTGAGATTAGGATAATTGATGCTTCATTTAAGAGCAAGCTTTTTATTGAAGGTTTTTGGAATTTTCTTCATTCTAGCATGATACAACACTGGCTGCATTGATGCATAGCTTGAAAGTCTTCAACCTTGTCAGTCCGCCTTACACAGCATGTCTCATCATGGAACTTCATCAGAAAACAGATGGAGAATATTTTGTTCGTTTGTTATATAAAAATTCAACAACTGATCTTAACAATTACATGCAGGAACCTCATGTTTTGACAATTCCAGGTGAGCATTGAGCTAAACAGCACTTTTTTTAATTTCTTATTTGCTTTTTCTCTCCTAAGATCTATTCTCTCCCTAGGAGTGTATATATATATATATATATATATATATATATATGAGATCTGTATTGAAAGTAATGAGACTGATTGTGTAAAAATATTTATCATCAACTTAATTACAAATCAACTTTATCCACTTTGAAATAGTTATCTTGGGAAACCACACACCAATGAAGACATTGTTCCTATTCCTATGTGACATCATAATGACGTTATCTCTCTCTCTCTCTTAGTATGTTCATCATCTATCCATCTATTTATACTGGACTTTTCATTATTTAGATAATTAGATAGATAATGAAGAGTTTGGTATAAATGGAGAGATAGATAGCTGATGATAAATGAATGCACTGAGATACATAGAGAGAGAGAGAGAGATACATTGAGAGAGAGAAAGAGAGATATGATGACGTTACCATGATGACATTATCAAAATTGACAGCTTACCACCTGGCTTCAAAGACAATGTGAAAGAGGGCCTTTCAAAGTATAGGAAACAGCAGAGAAATCAACCTGGACGAGAAAAGCCAAAAGATTAAGCTTAGAAACCTGTCTGACATGGAATTAATGATTGTTCATCATAAAAATATATTGCATATAAATTGAAATCCTCTATAAATCTGCTTGCCTAGAAAATCAGCATTTGAAAACTTGGCTCCAAACCTTGACTTGAAAACAGAGACAAGCATAGTTGAAATAATCCTTATATTTACAAAACAATTGATTACATGCAGGAACCATATATTTTGACTATTTCGGTCAAGTGATGTGTTAAACATTCTTTTTTATTCTCTCCCTGGGAGTGCATAAATATGTGAATCTACATTTTCCCAAACATACAACATCAGGGAGAAAGGAAACTATTATATATGTGTCATTTAGTTCTTTTCAAGGAGGTGCAGGTGGACTCAAGTTAGCACAGAGATTGAAATCAGCAGAGATCAAACTCTGGCTGGGAGTGTTTGCATTCACTTTGCACTAAAGCTCTTGGAAAATGTATGAATCCTATTCTCCTCCCAGATATGGATAAGTAGCTGGACAGCTGGAGTTCTCTAGCCCTGTAAGGTAGTCCATCTTGGGACCCAAAATTGCTACGAACACTGATTGGGTCTCCTTGGACCCATCAGGAAATGGAGACAATCATAGCCTCTTGTGTCATATGACATGTGACAAGCAACTTTTTTTTTCTTTTTGAAAAAAAAGTTCTTTTAGTCGCCAGTTTCTATATATGTGGAGAAGGTTTTTATGGATTCATCTCAGCATAGATTGGAGACCACATGTTACTGTGAATGTATTTGTATCCAGTTGATGTTGTAACAGAAAACTTCTGGTGATTTGAACCATAACTCCTATCTACCACTATGGGTCTCTTCATAATAACTTCAACTTAACTAACCAAATCGAGTCCTACTGACATCACTCAACTGCTGATCATTTATGCACCCTTACTTTCAGCCAGACAGCAATGGCAGGAGGTGTCATCTCAGAGGCAGTAAGAGTATTAATCCAACTATCCATCACAGATGCAGAGGTACTTTACGGTGGAAGAGTGGTTAATGAACTAGTCTTGCAGACCATCACCGTTTGGGACCTCTCTAGGTGCACAGCACTGGTGGCCTTGTGCCAGACTAAGCTGAGTTTAATAAGTACAAGCCTGGCTGCTGCAGGATCAAACTCCTCTCCAACTTCTATTTCAACTGAAGATGATTTCTGCGACTTTTGTATTGTATACATAAAAGATACAAAATTATAAAAATATGTTTTTTTGCATGAATGTATTTATCTATTAGAATGGGAGAAGCCCTTGTGTATCTGAATGATAAATTTTCTGAATATCTAAGGTTTGTTAGTTCAATCAGTAAGATAGCTTCCTGGCAATCAGTTCGTCGGGAGTTGAAATCTCGGTAGGAGAATGTAATTTGACTTATCAGTCTACACGCATAGTTTTGCTGAGGATTGTTCTTGTTGTTCTCGTTCTTGGTACAGTAAGAGAACTCCGGTTTCAACAATATAGGTCACCTCACCATGGAGCTAATGGTCAGAAAACTATTCTCACACCATTAATACTGTGTGGTGAGTTCAGTTCACCCTATGCACTCAACATGTGTGACTTTTTGTCAGACTTAGCTAAGCTCAATGAATCTATGGGATAAGTATTCACTTTGCTCTAAAGCTCTTGGAAAATGCATGAATTCTATTCTCCTCCCAGATATGGATAAGTAGCTGGACAGCTGGAGTTCTCTAGCCCTGTAAGGTAGTCCATCTTGTGACCCAAAATCGTTTTTTGTTTAAATAACTAAGCATGCGTGTGTTGTTTAATAACAAGAGGGAATTATTTTTCAACTTTTTTTTACTGCGAAGCAATGTTTTGCATGCTAGTTTTGATGTATTTGTTTGATAAATCCTACCCATGATATCACAGAGTATGTGAAGAGCTGGCTTCAATGGAATCATGTCTTTTCTTTTTTTTTTCTTTTAAGAAAGTTTTCTGATATTTTTCTGTTTTACAGGCTGTACCTCAAATTGTCCATACACTAAATTCTTGGAACTGACCAAAAACAGTATCCCTGTTGACTGGGGCCAGGAATGTCAACTGACTGAAAACAAACCAACAAATGGTAAGTTTTTTTTCTTTTTGATGAAAAATTATTTATTTAAAATAGGTTTTAACTTTTTCAATGACCTCCTTCTTTTCATAGTTACTGGTGACCTAACAGTTCACACTCTGGCTTAGATAGTTTGAGTTCAATTAGCACTAATGTCCTTGGGAAAGGTATGCATTCCCTTCTCTCCCCCAATTATCGGTGAATATAAGGTATTGGAGCCCTTTAGCCCTGTAAAGCAACCTTCTTGAGTGTCAGGATACCATCCCAGTTGCATAAAAATTGCAGTCTGATGTGCAATAGAGGTAGGTTATTTAACAGAAAAATTAACTAGATATGATCATTATTACTATGTACTGAGTTTGACCCTCACTGGGTTCCACATTTTTGCAGCTTTGTGTTAAAATTAAGCTTAATAAATATTTGTCTTGTAAGATTTTAATTTTTCAAGTTGATCATTTTTATCAAGTCATAGACAGTAAATATAGCCCTATGTACTTAGATAACAACACATCTGGTTAGTCATTCAATAGAAACCATCATGTGACCAACATCTTTTGGCAGCATGCAGTGTTTGGGGTGATCAATTGGAATTCGGAAAGTTGGATGATCAATGAATAAGTTACATCTATCACTTTTCATTGGATGCTGAAAAGTCTTGATTTTTCAAAAAAAAACAAGAGTGAATGTAGACAGACACAAACTAGGGACTAATTTAGCATGAATTTTCATTGTAAATTGGACCCACCACAAAAAAGCTATTTTGAGGAGGAATTTTAGAAAAACAAAAAAAAGTGGGGGTTTTTGGGGTTTTTTTCTAGACATAAGGGTTAAGTATTGAAATTTTCAGCTCTCCAACTCCATTTGTGTGGTCCGTATGCATGATACAGCAAAAAACTGAAGAAACCTATGTTGACAGTTTTCGTGACAGTTTTGGTTGACAGTTTCTAACAGAAAACATATCCTAAAATAGTCTTTTTAGCGATTCTTCTCCAACAAAATTGTTTCTTATGATAAGTTTCCCATACAAAATTTGTTTTGCTTTTTAATCCTAACTAAATGTTCTGTATTTTCATCTTTCAGATAAAATGTACTCTGGTACGCACTCTTCTGAATTCTTAAATGTAGACAATGGTCACTGCTTGAAGTCCGCTGCAAAACCAGTGCCAGCACCAGCGCCATCTTGTTCATGTAATTGTTGACCAGGGTTTTCAAAGACTGACCCTCATCTTGGTTGAAGTTGATATTTTTCGAGTGATACTTTTAAAAAAAATTGTTTTAATGTTCTACTCATGTTGAAAGAAATCTTTCATCTAATTTTAAAATTGTTTATTAAAAAGCTGATAAATACTCTTTCAACAAAATTGAAAAGAAAATGATACAAATTTAGAGATACTGATAGAAACATTTTTAAAATAATTGATATTTACTATTGTATACTCTTATATTATACATTTAGTATATAAAAGATAATGCCATCTTGTACAGGAAAATGAATGTAAGTAGGTGTAATTGCTCCTATTTATAATTACTTTATTTGATGGTATATACAACCCCTATTTTTTTCCCAAAGAGTAGCTGAAAAGATAAACATAATTTTGGTTGTCTAAGCCTGGGGCCGGTGCTACCATTAAGCCAACTGGGCAGCCATCTAGGGTGCAAACCTCAGAGGTGCTCAGGAGAAAAATTTATAAGCAGATCAAGCAACTTAGAGTTCAAATTTCAAGTCTTGCCTATGGTACAATGAAAACCTCACGCAGGCACTGGTCTAGCCAAAATGATAGGAGTTAAAACAAACTGAGTTATAAATGAAAGGAATTCAGAATAATCTGTTTTTTTTCCTGCTGAAATAGGGATGGGTTCTTAAGTGCCATGAAATACAGTTATTACTGAAAAGAGGTTATCTGAAAACAGCCCATCTCAAAGAAGTGTTCACATACAATCTCACAAATGTAATCATACACCCTGGTAAATGTTGGTTAATTGAATTTCAATATCTGTCAGCTAAGATGTAATTAGCAATTATCACTTCTTTCAATTATCATTGCAACATTTTTGTCAGATTTGGCTGGATTTCAAGAAGACATTTGTCCTTGATTTATAAACCAATTGCTCTAAGCACCAGTTCTTGCCTGATCACCGAAACTAAGCAATGATGTACTTGTTTAGTAATTAGATGGGCGTCTGCCTTGGAACAGCAGATACTGAAAGCTACTGGATACTTTGTGCTTGACCAAACTTAGTAAGTAACAATGAGTAGATTCAACTTTGCCTGTTGGTTAGTCTCCACATCCCAATTAGTAAGGTACTGTACGTTTATTAAGCTATGATATGACTTCATAGATATTTACTAAGCTATATTATATGTTATAGGTATTTATTAAGCTATAATGATATGGTATGTATTATTGTGGCCTCTTAAAGAACTAAAAAATGAATGAATCCATATTCAAATAACAATTAAATATTAACACAACTCCTCTTTCTTTCTATGTGCGTGTGTATGTGTATGTATGTGTGTGCATGTATGTGTGGGGGGGAAGGGTTTAACAAATCTCAGTATTTTCTAACCCAAACATTGTGACTCCAAAATATTCACTTTTGGGTTTTCCAAATTATTTACTTATCAAAATTTATTGAAGTATTTTATTATTCTTCTCACCAAAACCATGCTCTGAATTGACATTGGACCCTTGTTATCTTCATAAATTATTTTTGTATTTCATTGTTGTGAACTTTATATTTCCTAAATATGCCATGTATTTGTCATCTTTTACTCTTTAAATATCTTTCTTCAAGTTGATAATGTTGACATCAATTGGGGTGAAGAGAAATGCTTCGGGTATTTTTTTTTTCATGTTGAAATGTATTCCCCAGAAAGAAGGCAGCATAATTGTTCCATAGAATAACCAGAAAGCCCTACCAGAGAACAAATATAAGCCAGTATCATTGTCACTGAAAACTGAACAATCAGTTTACACATCCCAAACTATGCCGTGAATAGAGCTTGTAATAATTATCCATCAAAGACATCACTTTGAACCTTGATTCATTTCAACACTTGATTATTTCCCATAGACTGTAACTTGGTCATTAGTGGTACAACATCTGAAAAGCAGAAAAATTGTCATGTCTTGCATTGTTTACCAAAGAGAAGAAAAAAATTTTAGATCCACCCTAAAATTGAATCAATTATTCCTTTGCTTATGATTTCACTAAATATCATTGAAATTCATTGAAAACTTATGGAAATATTGTGCGGGCAAACAGAAAAACAAATGAACAGCCAGATTTTATTTGGCAGCGATTATTACATAATGCAACATCTATTTGGAAAAACCAAAAACAATCAAGATTGATAAATTTGTTTCGACTATTTTGAATATTTTTTTAAAAAATGGACGCGTGTCATTTTCGCAAAAAGTACTTCTAACTTCAAAGAAATATTGGCTTATTCCAGAAATTGGTAAGACATTGTACAATTTACCTATATGCTGCTATATTCAACAAAAACTTGATGAGAACTGGGACTTCTGACATAACTCATTTCCAAATTATCATTTCAACCCGACAATATCATTCATCCCACTTGATAATTCAGTTGTACCTTTTTAATCTGGCAACCTTGGAACCTAGCCATTGCCATATCAGAGAAAATGACAAAAAACACTTTTTCTAATATTGCAGAAAATATAACAAAATGTTTTTAATGTAAATTATGTGATATAAATTATCTTTCAACAAACAGAAATTATTTTGGGGAGCTAATACTTTTTAATTGGTTGCATTAAGAAAACTTCTGAAATAAATATGTGTCTAATTTTATGCAAAAATAAACATCAAAAGTTGTCATATTTAGGGATTTTCAATGTGGTTTCAAAAGGTTTGGGTTTTTTTTACATATTTGGTTCAACAAATCTATAAACCACTGAATCATGGTTCAAATATCATTTTAAAACTGAATCAAAGAACTCTAATGGCAGGTCCATGAACTAATGTTAACAGATTCAAAACATGCTGAACCATAAAAATTTCGGGACCACAAAGTGCCAGATTAGGGAGGTACAGTCTGTAATTGAAAAAATGAAATCTATCAAATAAATCTATTTATTTTCACCTTTGCTTTATTTTAATTCAAATCTGAGTTTTTTTTTAAATTTTGATTTTGAATATTACCAAAAGAATATCATTAAAAATGCCCTGCTGATTGTAAATAAACTATTTTTGCATTTTGTAAATATCAAAACTGAAAAGAAATTAGTTTTTTATTACTTTGGAAAAATAAATTGGAAAGAAACTTGTCAAGTCTTGATTTTGTTTTTTTTGTTTTTAGTTTTTTTTTATGTGTGTGTGTGTGTGTGCTGTTCATCTTATGATATAAAAGCCGTTGTCACTTTATTTATTTGTTGGATTTCTGTCACACTAAAGCAAATAGAAAGAGAGGAAGAGGGTACTGCAAACACACAGACATAATATAGGCTACTGATGTTGGTAAGCCAAGCTCTGCTGAATGTGTTTGTTGATTTAAGCTAGCAATTGTTACTGGTAGTATCACTACTACTGCTGCTAATTTCGTTTTAAAACGAATCTTGTTGCCTAACTATATAAATTATTTAAAACAAAATATGAGAAGTTGTAGAGAATTGACATAAATAAATTTTGTTCAAGTTATGCTTTTTTTTCTTTAATAAATATATATTTATGCTAAAATATGTAATGTTTTTGTATAATTTATCCATACATGAATAATCCCATCACTTCTGACGGACACTAGTGTTCATTTGAATAGTATAACGGTTAGCATGTCTGCCTCACACACACAAAGTCCTGGGCTCGGTTCCCAGTATAAGCAAAGAGTGTGGAAAATTCTTCATTAGGACTGATTTCCCTGTGCACTCAGTAGCTAATTGAGTACATTCAAATCTGTGTGATTAGGTTGAGGGTATCCTTTCTGTAGACTTGCATCCTCAGTGGTTATAAAAACTTGTAGGTATGAAATCTTGATCATGATCACATTTGAGACTTGCACTGGCTGACATATCCCATTGGGTGTTGTCTCATAAGAGTCCAAGGTATCTCTGTGCCAATGGATATATCCCCTTCATCCCCAAATGATATTGTAATTAACAGATGTAGACAAGCTAGAAATCTTATTTCAAGAAGTTATAGACCACATATTTTGAGCCAGGGAATTCGGGAATTCTTGTTAGTGCATTGTAACTGCTTTTTGGATGGGTAAATCCAAAATTCAATAAAATCCCTATAAGTCAACCAAAGTTCACAATTTCTGGTATTTCTATGTACTTTTGGTGAAAGAATCTATGTGACCATGGATATTTTTCCTGGACCTCCCCTTCATTACTAAATGATACCATAACTAACAAGTGTAGATAGTCATATTAAAAAAATCTCTTGTCAAGAGTGCACAGACCTCAGTATTTGAGCCAGGGAATTCATTTTGGGAATGTAAACCCTTTTTTGTTATGCATGGTGGCTGTTTTTCAGATATGGGGGAATTTTTATCTTTATGGTCCGACAGGAACATTCAATCATCTTAGAAATTAAGCCCTATGAATATTAAAAAAAAAACTGTCTGACAAATTTGTCCAGAAGCTACTGCTCATAATTTCTATCCAAGATTGTAACAGACTCTTGCTCAGTGTAAATCACTTTTAAAAACTCGTAAATATCTTTTCATTTTCACTTGAACGATCAAATGTTTAACCCATAGAGTGATAAACCACCAGTTATTGACAGTAGAACTTTTGTTACCCACAAGTTTGGTTTAAACAATTTGATCAATCTGTTCATCTGTCAAGCTGCCCAAAGTTTCCCAGGTCTCACCAGGCATTTCATGCATCAATAGAAATCACTCCACCAGGAAATGAAGATCCTTTGAGGAAGCTATTTTGGAACTCAAGTTTCCTGAACTTTTGAGTAGCACATTGTGTATTTGCATTCATGAACTGTAGAGCCATTATATCATGGAAGTCGAGGTCCCTATCTTTTTATTGCACTACAAGTGAGTCCCTATCATATGAATTTTTTTTATCTTTACAAACTTTGATCCGAGTTTTTTCTTTTTGCTGCATAAAGAATGCTGAGTGTCATTTACTAACAGAAAATGAAAATAGGTGTGAAGTTATGTGGAATCATCTGTTAGTACCATTTATTGTAAGTATGGAATGTACATTGGAGGAAATGGAGAATAAACCATGGGGATGAGGCGAGTCTGGAAGGAAGACAGAAATAGATATTAAAAATTTTAAAATCATATTACTTCACCAGAAAGTTACATCTTGACACTTTAGATGTATATGTAGTGAGTGTTGACGAAGAGCTGTTAAATGAAAGAGGAGGGAACAAAGAAAAAATGACAATTAGAAGTATGATGTACTTCGAATTTTTATGCTATTATAACACTATTCCTTTGTATTTATTTCCTAATCTCTAGCTATTTTTAGCTATTTTTTTATCAATCCAACTATTTCTAGTCAGATAAATGGCCACATAATTACTAACAATATTATTAATGCATTTTGGAGTTTTTGACACTTTTTCCGGTTATTTTCTTCTAATTGGTGTCCATGCACAAATAGCATTATAAACGATTCCACATTATACAGAGCCATGTTATAATGGGTCTATATAATTTAACATACATTTTTCAAAACACAAACCTATTCACTGATCAAAACATGAAAGCTTTGCGCTAAAACTTTTAACAAAATAAAGCAATGAAAAAAAAAATGATATATACATGGTGGATCAATATGATACAAGGGAAATAACTCTTTCAATTTCTCTCCAGAAGTTTTAGGATCTCTAACAGCAATCACCATCACTGACTGTCATACCAAAATGTGTGTGACATCCTTTGCTCAGTGCTGGCAATATAGAAATGTAAGTTACAGCCCTTGCTCAATGTTGCCAATTTGCATGTAAGGCAATATCTATATGTTGTTTTGTGCTGTCAGAAATTGCTATTCAACTGATTTTTGATAATGAAGTAATATTTTTCAAGTCATATTTTTATTTGATTTATAATAATGAAATTAGTAATATTGATAATAAATTGAGAAATATTTTGATAAAAAAAAATATTGTAGATTGAAGTCAATTTATGTTTATTGATTTTATGTAATATATTTCCTAGATTATACATATATATATATGTATATATATTTATGAATGCAATATATCATTTGAAATTCTGTTTGAAATGACCTCCCGTTGTTACACAGAGAATGAGTCACTCAGCTGAGACAGCATAAATAATTATAATAATTATAAACAATTTAAGAAAGATGGGGCTGCTGTAGGAATTGAACCTGCAACCGATAAAGTAGCCATTTCAACGTAGCATCACCCTTAACTATTAAGCTAAAAAGACCAATGGAAAGGCGAAATTGTAAATAACCGCTTTATCCCCACTCCTCTCATCTTGTTCATTCACTGTCCATATCTGCACTGTTGTTTCTGATGCAGACAATTATATTACTGAGAAATGGATCAATAATCTGATAGGACCTCCGTGTGATAATAGGATGTCATTTCAAATAGAGTATCAAATAATATAACCCATTCATAAATATTGTCATATTATATATCCATTTCTTGATGATAGTTTCTTAATTATTAGTTCTAAGACATTTTTTGATGCAATCTCAAATGTAAACTTCAAAATAAAGTGGGCAACACAGCCATTGCTGGATTTTCACACAAGAGAAGAACTAGCTCATCTATGGTCTGACTTTTAGTAGTAATTGAACTAGTGGGATTTTTCTTAGATTGTAATGATAGGAAATGTCTTGAACCATTTGATTTGTTTCATTGAGTGTTATCATTATTAATTTTTTCCATTTCATTCATAATATTCTGAACTATTCTTCAGTAATAGAGCAGAAACTTTTGCTAATCAAAAAACTGGAACGATTCTTTTGTAGATGGAGTATTTTTATTATTATTATTGAAACACTGCTACCACAACAAACCTGTTTAATCACTGTTGCTGGGTTTAGGTTGTTCATATGTACTGACATTAAATGTATACAATAATCGGTGAGCAAGAATCCAAAATACTGCACTTAAACCTACCATCTCTCTTTTCTGTGATTGTTACAGTACTTGGGCCCAAAATAGTGCACTAAACCTACCATCTCTCTTTTCTGTTATCGTTATAGAAATTGGGCCCAAAATACTGCACTTAAACTTACCATCTCTCTTTTCTGTTATCGTTATAGAAATTGGGCCCAAAATACTGCACTTAAACCTGCCATCTCTCTTTTCTGTGATTGTTACAGTACTTGGGCCCAAAATAGGGCACTTAAACCTACCATCTCTCTACTCTGTGATTGTTACAGAAATTGGGCCCAAAATAGGGCACTTGAACCTACCATCTCTCTTCTCTGTGATTGTTACAGAAATTGGGCCCAAAATAGGGCACTTAAACCTGCCATCTCTCTTCTCTGTGATTGTTACAGAAATTGGGCCCAAAATACTGCACTTAAACCTACCATCTCTCTACTCTGTGATATTTATAGAAGTTGGGCCCAAAATAGTGCACTTAAACCTGCCATCTCTCTACTCTGTGATCATTACAGAATTTGGGCACGCATCCACCAGGAAGCAATCTTAGAGTGACTCTGCTCTTCGGACTGAGCTAATAACACTTTGCAAGCAGGAGTCTGAAATAGCACACTGACATCACCCATCTCTTCACTCTGAGATCATTACGATCACACAGAGTAGAGAGATTGGTTGTTCAAGAACTCACCAAGAGTATGGCTAGCTCAGTAGGTAAAGCAGTGTCAAATTATGAAGACTGCTTCCTGATGAACACAGGTTCCAATCCTGTGCTGCACTCATTCATTTACATGATTGGCTCTTTGATTTGCTACTCAATCAATTCTGGTGTCAGTTGAAATTTGTTTCCAATTAAAATATCTCAACAATTATCACATTCCTTTGAACATAAACAGTCCAATCCAATGATATACATCAATACGTATGTATCAATCAGGACTTTGCCCAGTCCTATCTGTTCATAGTAGGAAATCCTGCCTCCTTGAATAGGTTTTTATTTGAGGGTTCAACTTACAATGAAAGTTAATGCCAAATTGGTCCCCAAGTTTGTGTCCAGGAGCATTCATGCTCATATTTTGAAAATTTGTACTTTTTAGAGATCACAACCCCAAAAAAGACAAGAAAAGTAACTTATTCATTGATCACTTTTTTACCAAATCTTTTTGAGAGGCTTAACAGACATGTATTTTTTTTTCTCAATCCTAAATTAATTATTCAAACCATACTTGTGGTATTTTCATCAAAGTAACTTAATTTTACCACCAGGACTGCTTAATTAAATGGTAAGATGCAGCATATATGAATAGCTGTGTTTCATAATTTTTGATTGTGTTTTTTCTATATTCTGATGTTTTCTTCTCAACACTTCCAGTCAGATCAGGGATAAGGGATGCAAGTTCAAACCTCAGTGGAAGCTCGTTCTTCATTGCTGACCTTTCTTAATGGTCATCAAATGTAAAATTAATCTGAGCATTGCAATATAATGCAAAATATGAGATGAAAGAGAAACTAGTGAAAAATTAATAGTAATGAAAATATCTTATTAAAAGATTTGTTTACTACTACTTGGTGTAAACAAACAATATGACATGGAAGTAAAATAGGAAAAAGAAGAATATAGCTATACAAAATGCAACAAAAAATTGTCATTAAATTGATAATCACATTGCTTCAACCAGGAAATTTGAATTACTTAAGACTATTACGTCTGTTGTATAAGCATATCAATACTCCGACTAAACTTCAATAAAGCTGCTCCCGCTGACAAATATTTAATAATACTAATGCTAAAAGACAATTGTGTCCCTTTACTGTGACGTTACCCACATTTCCATGATGCAGTATTAAATTTATTCTTTAACTGATTACATGTGTGTCTCTTGTCTTATCTTTATCTTCCATTATAATCAAATCACTAATCATCCATACTCTGTCCATCCTTATATAAAAAAAGTCCACTGCCACTAAGCATAAACAAGCAATATGGCATAAAGATAAAATTAGATAAGGAAGAATGAAGCCATATGGTAATTTGAATGGTGTCTTCTGGTTAGCTTTCGCAACTTTATTGGTAAGACACAGTCCCTGTCCAATAGGCTTTCGAGAATAAGGGACACGAGTTCAAATCTCATAGGAGACTACTTGTTCATTTCTGATCCATGCTCCTTATTGAATTGTTGAAGAATGTAAAAAACCAATCTGAATGTTTCAATAAAAGGCAAAATAAATAAGAGAAACTAATTAAAGAAAACAGCCTGGTTTTCAGTAGAAAACCCCATGTTACCAATGTCTTTTAGCAGCATGCTGTGTTGGAGGTAAACAACTGAAAAATTATAATTAATCACCCCCAATACAACATGCTGCCAAAATACATCAGTCATGTGATGGTTTCTATTGAGTGACTAACCAGACCCGATATATTTTGATTCACAGGAAAAAATGATTGCAATTTTTCAATCCACTAATATAATGAACAGTATGACTTCCTTGGTTCTCTGTAACACTGGACCCTACCACTCAAATGCAACAATTTTGTTGATAAAATACCTCCTACCCATCATAAGAAACTATGGACTCTTCCACTGAAATAGATTCAGTATTTTTTCTCTTGAAAAATTATCTCATAGAAATTTTAAAATATCCGTGAATTTGTTCATGGAGATTTACTGTTCATCAGGAAATCTAATTGTTTTAATGGGTTTCAATTGGATCCCCTGAATATCAACCAGAATATTTTGATGTTTTAATGACTTTCCTAAATATTCAGCTGAAAATTTGATGTTTTAATGGGTTTCCATATTTACCTGGGAATTTAAATGGGTTTAATGGGTTTCAATAAATATTCACCAAGACAGGAGATTTTTTTTCGTTTTAATTGGTTCCCGTAAATATTTGCCAGGAATTTTTTCTGTTCAAATGGGTTGCCCCATATTCACCAAGGAGTTTTAAACTTTAATGTTTATATGAATATTCACCAAAAAAGTTCAATATTTTAATGGGTTTATTGCTGCTCCTTTGTATACCATTATCATCTTCACCAACTGCAATGAAAGGTTTGAATAAATCTGGTTAGAATACAGAAATTCACATAAAATATCATAACAGCTAAGGTACAGGAAATTTCTTTAGATTATATCATTCATTTTTGTTGTGCTTTTCATAAGTAAGAAATCTCTGACCTTCATCCATCAACCAGTTTAGACACCTCACCATGGTGTAATGGTTAGCAAGTTAGTCTTGCAGACCATCATAACCACTTGGTAGTGAGTTTGATTCTGATTGGGCAACCAATGCTTGGGGCCCAGTGTCAAAACTAAGCAGCTTAATAAATATCAGTATTAATCAGTTTATGTAAACATATCCAATAAGAAATGATTTTCAACTGGAATTAACAACTTTTTCAGAAGAGCACAACTAAGAAAAGAGGAACAGTTTAAAGAAATTTCCTGTATCGCCATGATTCCCCACTTGAAAAATAAACATTTCATTCCAAATTTTGTTCAGACTGTTGAAACTTTTCCACTCATCTTTGATGATATCAACACAACTTTTTGGCTGATCCATTCTTCAGCCTTCATCACGTGTATAATTCAAGAAAAGAAGCAAACCTTTTTTTCTTCAGTCAATTATGGTGAAGAAAAGAGTGGCAATCAATGTACCATCTGAATAGGGTGGCCATTTCCAATTTTCCAAAAAGGAAGACATTTCAGACCAGCAGTTCCCAAATTAGGGGGGGACATTGTCCCCTGAGAGGTATTACTTGGGAGCTATGAGCTTGTTGAATAGGCAGACCTTTCAAAAGCGGCAACTACAAATGGTAGAATGTAAAAAAAAACTTATTTGACAACAAAAACTAAATATAAGAAAAATTTAATTATTGGTTGTTTTCTGCTCCCAGTATTTTAGAAGTGTATCTGACGTGATTTGAATATGTTTTTTAGTCAAACCCTAAAAAGGTGGACAAATAAATATCTGGCTCGTGGACAGAGGACAGAGTGTTCAAAAGCCGACTGTCCGGGATAAGGCCGGACATCTGATCAACTTACATCTGAATCGGTTCATTTCAGTAGTATTAAAACACAGATGTAATCGTACCACCAACTGAGTTCCCAGGCAATTTCAAATATTGTATTGATAACATCAAGGATGTTACAATAGAAATAGTGTTGTCCAAACAAAATCTGGAAAGTTTATGACTCTTCTGGAAGTGAAAGGTAATAGACATTTTATAATGTAGATGTGGTTCATGATTTAGCTTGCAGGAAAATAAGAAACGTAATAACATAACAATGCACAGAATTCATCTAAATCCTTTTTGGGTGGGGGCATTATTTCTTTATTTGGAGACAGAATTGTTCATCATTGGTGTGAGGAAGCTGATTCTCTTCACAAATCTTACAGAACCAAGAAAACAATCAACTTGTCTTTATACATTTACAAATATTGAATTTCATTCACTTCTGAATTGATTCAGTCTCTTCATTTTGGGAGGAAGAAATGATTAAATACCAAGAAGGAAAGAAGGAGAAAACATAGATGAGAAACTGATTTAAAGAACACCTTTACAACTTGAATATACGGAAATATTCACAGCAGAAGAGTTTCTTACTTTCTATTGGGTTGTGAAAAAAAACTAAAAATATAATTAAAAATTATGTTCAACATATATATATATGTGTATGCGTGTGTTTGTATATGTGTATGCATGTATATATATATATATGTGTGTGTGTGTGTGTGTGTGTGTGTGTGTATGTAATATCTATATATGTATAAATAAATATATATATATGTGTATGTACATATATATGTGTGATGTGCATATCTGTTTATATATATATGTGTGTGTGTGTGTATATGTATGTGTATATATGAATATATATATTCATACATATGTATATATGTGCATGTATATATCAACAGACATACACACACTTGCATATAAATATATAAATATATATATAGATAGATAGATATATAGATAGAGAGAGAAAGAAAGAGAGAGGAAAAGATAGAAGCTATATACAAATTAGTTAAATCATGTACAGAACTTTTGGGAAATTTTAAATTTTTTTAGTATGAAATTTCAAAAATATTGAAAGCCTTTGTTTAACTAGAATTTGAAATACATAAATTGTAAAAATTGAAAAGTGAAAACCAACATGTGAAAGAATTTATCTTCTATGTTCTTTACATACATATATATGAAAAACACAGAAGATATATATATATATATATATATATATATATATATATATATATATATATATATATATATATATATATATCTTTGCATGTTTAAACTTTAAAGTCTAAATTTAAAAAGAAAAAATTTCTATCATCAATATTTTGAAAATTCTTTGATCACAGGTCTACGCTTAATGGTGATAGTACATCGGAAACATTAATTCTCAAATGACCACACCCAACCTAGTCAATACTTAGATGACTGATCATTTGAGAATTACAGGTGCTGTAGACAAAAACCTTGCCTGCTTTTGGAGAATATCTGGTCCCATGCCCAGAGAAAGAGTGGGTATAATACCTTCTCGAAATGAAAGAATGATCAAAGGTCTAAGTGCCTGGTAATTTTAACAATGGTTCCACCTCCTAATTAGCCTAATTTCTGTTGACCCCATATGACCTGCTCATTTCAGAAATTATTTGATTGGCTAAATTTTATTGCGCTGAATCTGATTGGTTAGAAAATCCCATTTGCCACACTCTTTAATGTTTGGGGACATCTGAAACTAGAGGTCAAAGGTGGGGTAGATGACCTCCCTACAGTAAAATCTATGGCGCAAAATACAATTCATGCTTCAGAGATGACATTGATGAAATGTTCATATGAGGCGTTCAGGACAAACGCAACAAGATAGGTTCAAGTCGAATGCCAGAAGAACTGTAAAAGAAACATCCTGATTGGTTAAATTTGACTACCAAAATGGATATTTACTGTATTATCTCAATAAGTCTGGGACTATTGATCTTAAGCTTTGATAAAACTGAAATGGCAATGGGCAGGCCATGTTGCAAGAAAGACAGACAACCAATGGACATCACAACTCACAACATGGATCCCCAGAGATCACATGCAAAACCAAGGCCAACAGAATACAAGGTGGAGAGATGAACTAGACAAATTCAGAAAATACTGGCTCCTCAACGCCCATGATAGAGAATTGTGGCGGATCCTGAGGAAGGTCGATGTCCAACAACGGACATTAAAAGACTGATGATGATGATGGAGATCCATTCAGGACAGTTATTGTAAACATTGCCCAGAATAGCAATTTCTTAATCAAACAACTCATCTTCTGATGGAATTCTAAGAAAGTATGACAAACCAGACAGCATTATTCTGAAATTAAAAAGGTCAAATCATTCTATTAGCAGCTCAAGAAGAAGGATGAAGGTGCCTTGAGACATAAATGCCAGCCAAGTATTAAGCAGTTCATTCTCAGTAACTCAAAAACTAATGCACAGATTATAATGAAATTTTCTATGAAACTTCCTTTCGGTGTGATTGGTTGAAACCAAGTGCCTTTTTTGTTGTAGTCTCTATTTACAGATTGGGGAGGTCAACAAGATGTTCCCTAAAAAAGCAAATTTGGCAAGTGGAACCACTGTTAATATTTCAGTCTAATGGTTTTTATTAAAAGTTGTGGTGTTGTATGTATGTGAAAAATAATGTTACTTGTGTTATCAGTTGAAGGAAATGAGTTTTTATGTACAGAAGAAATATTTGTAGTATTAGCAGCAGTTTTACAAGCAAAAAAAATTAACAGATGAAAAAAAAATAGGTGGATAAGCACAGCCATTCGACAATTTAACACAGAACTCAAGCTAAACACAAGTGAAATTGTGTATACCAGTGTCTCCCAAACTTTTTTGGCTGCAACCCTGAACACGGAATTCTTTTGACCCTCAGGGTAGAAACATAATTTCAGTATTTCTTCATTAAGTTTCATCCAATAGACTTTAATGAATTTTACTTAAATTCAACAATGAAGTACAAGTATTGACCTTGAACAAACTGGAATACGTCAGGAGTTTTTATACATTTATAGATGTTTTATTAATCAAAACTATTTCCCTCTTCCAGAGTCTCAATGACGCTTAATATTCCAAAATGTCTTTATTCTTAACATTTTTCCAAAACCTTTCTCGTGTTTTTTTTTTTTCAATTTTTTTATTTTATCATTACTTTTTTTTTCAAACCATCTCGCAACCCTCTGGTGCATCCTTGTGACCCTCATTTGGGTCATGGCCATGGGTTTGGGAACCACTGGTGTATACAAAAGACTTTCAGTTCCAAATCAGTTCAGTTCTTATGTTAGCACCAGTTTTTTTTTTTTTGTTTTTTTTTTTTAGGGCTGTGAAGGTGCTAACATACACAAGTGTCGCTTTTAGCCAAACACAGACTCGTCAAAAAACCCTGCAGTGGAATTTAATGGGATGAGATTGGAATGGACAATGAGATAAAGGGTATCTTTTCCACTTTTCTTGAATAACTGCTCACCATTAGAAAATAAAAGAGGTGCAGAGTGGCATAATGGTTACTGGCACAGAAGATGGAATTAGCAAACTGGGTTCAAGTTTTGGCCGAGATTGCTTCCGTTCACTTCCAGCTAATGCCCTTGAGAAAGGCATGAATCCACCTCTCCCCTCAGCTATGGGCAAATACTAGGGCAGTTTGAGCCCTTTTAGCCCCTGTAAGGCAGTCCATCAAAGAGAAGGCTATTCTGATAGAGAATGGAAGAGAGCTCTTCTGCTCGAATGGGAGCAAAAGGGACTCAATCTCTACTATAACTGTTATTCCGTCATTACTTCACCCTCACAAGTCTGAAGCCTAAAAATTGTTATATTAGTAGTAGACCACAAGAATAGAGACTGATAGCAAAAGTAATCAACAATAATGATAATGACAAATATATTAGTTTCATTTGCATTTACAAGTTATCATAGTTAGTATGGATACATTCCATTGGTAATAAACCTTTTTTAATAGAATGATATATTTTAATTGCAGAAATATGTATACAAGAGTAATGCTGATATATAATTGTCAACATCCGTGGAATTTCTACGGGTGCAGCTAATTATTATCATTTGCAACTATATAATATGTCTCGATCAATTTTAACTACTAATAACAGGAAATAAATTTTACGGATAAAACGTTCCTTTAAAATCCATGTTTCTGAAAATTTGGATAATTTTGGAAAACTATATTTGTATGAAAGGTTTCTTTGGATATGATTCTAAGCATAAAATCTATTTCTATTCAAATAATTTGTTGAGTAAGATTAGCGATGAAATTTTTCCATTTCCAAAAATATTTTCACAAAAGAGTGGCTTAGGTAAAGAGAATATGATGCAAATACAGGGATGAATTATACACACACACACATATATATATATATATATATATATATATATATATATATATATATATATATATATATATATATATATATATATATATATATATATATATATATATATATATATATATATGTATATATATATATATATATATATATATATATATATATATATATATGTATATATATATATATATATATATATATATATATATATATATATATATAATAGAAACAGATAATAATTCTCAAACTTATATAACAATGGTTATGTATTAATGCATACTATAATGATCCAATTTCTATATGTTTGGATGTTATAAAAATGGCACATCTAAACTAAATTTTTATCATTGTTTAAAATGTTTAAACTTGGAGAATAAAGTAATTTCCACTCTAAATAGCAATTCAATAATCATAGTTTGAGGTCTTCGATTGCACTCACCCCAAAGATCAATATTATAACGATCCAATTTTTCAAGGGAGATAACTCAAGGTATATCCAATCCTTATTATGGAATAGTGTTCCTTATCTATTTATTTATGCATTTGAAAAAAATATGAATTCTCAAATTTTCTACACCTGATGAGGGCTGAAGAATGGATTGGCCAAATATAAATATATAAATAAAAAGTGACTTGACATTGTGCTTAATGACCACCTGAGGCAGCCTTTAAGCTAGTCATATGAAAGTAAGACTTGAAAGTTTCTCTCAGAATAACCTCTTCATCATTGCCCAATCCTATTTCCAAAGCAGGTCTCTAATCACAGAGAGCATAGTGACAAGCTCCTTTCCCACATATCTATATTGACATGGTAGCAAGATTGCAATATCAAGTTGATTCACTAAACTAGAGTAAATATATCACATACAGAATTTTTCATTCAATGTGTTCCTTACTTCTCTGATCACATGTCAGTCAGTCATTTGTTTGACCAAGTATCTCTTCAGTATTAAAACTTGCAACACATGTTTATGCAATCAAGAGAAGCAGTAAGGAAGGAGATTAGACCAGTACCACACCAGAGGTTAACAAAGAGATTCATGAGAATAATAATAATAATAATAATAATAATAATGATGATGATGATGATGAAATAATCATAACAGCAACAATAATAACAGAAATAGAAAACCAACAAAAAGTAGTAAAAAATCAAAGTTTTGTTGCTTTTTTTCTTTTTAAAAAATTGTATAGAGATTTGATCTATTTCACATCTGTCAAAAAAGCCATCATTTACTTCGACATCAAAAATTGCATTTATGTTAATGACATGTCAAATGGAGTCACTTTGAACAATGGAATAACCTTAAACAATATTACAGAATCACATCTGTAACTTTGGACAGTTGCACCTTTTCTGAATATTGCGTTGATTAAAGCAGCATATTGTTGGGCTTGCTTGTATTATAAATAAACCAAGCATATTTTAAGGTAGCATTTTATCTAAAAGGTGATAAGTTTATCATTAAACATCCTTTATATTAAAGAAATTACTGTCAGTTGATTTTGCATTGTTCAAAGTCACTCCAAGTGAGTAAATTAAACCTGGATGTATTTTGTAAGACATTTGGTAAGACCAGGATGATGTAATGTATAATACAAAGTGCTACCCAAAAGTTTGGAGAATTCGGATAGATTGATCAATCAGTTCATCTGTCAAGTTACCCAGCCTTTGCTGCGTCTTGCCAAACATTTCATGCATGTTGACTACATCAAAGATAGGAAGAAGAGATTTGATTATCTGAGCAAAAGCTGTAATTTCACTCATCTATTGAAATCTACCAGGAAATAAATAACTTTTCTATAGATTTTTTATTTCTTTGAGGAAGCCATTTTAAGCCTCAAGTTCCCTGAACTTTTAGGGTAGCACCTCGCATATATATTTTAGGATGACTTACACTCTAAAGAGTGTAATTTCAAAAACAATTGTTGCTATAGTTTTAATGGAACATGTTCCAGCAAAGAAAATATGTCAGAAAGCATTCAAACTGACCCACTTGATGGTTTGATGGATATTAGGAAGAAAGCTCTGCAAATGCTAAATGAGCGGACAGACAGGAGATGCACCAGGTTTTACATATAGATACAACAGAATCTCCTCCTCAAAACCTAGAGATATCTAAGCACCGTCATTCACACATTGATGCTATGAACACGTCTCTTGGTAGTTTAGAACAAACAAAAAAAAAAAGGGAAAATTTTAAACCAAACCAATAAAACAAGTTATATATTGGTTTTGAAGTTGCATTCAATATGTGTCAGGATTTGTTTCGTCCATTTCTTAATTTCTTTAAAAGTACTTATCATAATCACTTTCTCCTTGCGTTCTATTATGAATATATCTTCTATACAGTACAAATAATTTTTTTTCAAAGTCATATCTAACAAATATAAAGCACTACACAGAATAAAGAGTGTCGGAAAAATTTGTGAAGTATAATTTTGGCCAGCGCGAAAAATACATTCTCTGGTTTAGAGGTTCTCAAAGTGTGGTCCACGGACCCTTAGCGAAAGATTCATGTTTTATACATTACTTAGCAGACCAAAGAAAAATGTAGACAACAGACATCAAAAAAGCTATTAAAGTACTTCTCCTCGTACAATGTATTCATATGAAGCATTATTTTTTGCATAGGCAACAAAAAAAATCAACTAATACACTGAATCTAAGTGTCTACCATTAGAGTAAACTTTAAAAAAATTTGTAAAAAAAAAGAATTAATTGTAATTGTCATTCATCTTATTGAGTTTCTTTTTTTTTTCCTTTCCATTTTAGAATTGAACAACCATAGCCACCAAAGGTGTTCGAAGGTTATATCCCTTTTTGTATATGTGCGCATGTTTGTGAGTTCCAGCACTCCTGGTCACACCATTTTGTATACAGACTTGAAAATCAGTATCAGTACTCCACTAGACCCCCTTTCTAAGAAAAGCTTTCTTGACCTTTTGGGGCCTTATTTTGACTGATTTATTTTTAAGAGCTCAGTTCTCTAGAATCAAGATGTTTTTAGATGTTTTTTTTAACGCTATTTTGATGTTTTGCGTAGGAAATAACATCTAGATTCACCAGAATTTAGATGTTTTTTTCTCTCTATTTTAGATGTTTTCCAGTGGAAAATTCCAGTGATGTCATAAGTAGAATTTATCATAACCATATTTATTCTTTGATGGTATTTTTTCACATGACTACAAATTTTGATGCTACGGTTGTTCAATTATTGACTGTGGTGGCGGGTGTATATATTTTTCAAAATAAATATATTTTCTTGAAATTTGCGATGATTTATTTTTCTTTAATCATCTAAGCAGTATAAAACCTTTTTAGGGGTCTAAACATATTTTTTAAGAACATAAAGGGGTCCATGGGTTATAGTTTGAGAACCACAGCAGTTGATTTCAAGATATTTTTTTTCAACATTATTAACATAGATCAGTGAGGTCTTTGATATTTGCGACCTGAAACTTTGAAAAAAAAACTATTAATGCTCAATTATTTTGTATGAGAATAATTCAAAATACAATGAGTCAAAATGGTCCTTATTTTCATTCATTTTTACAATGTTTGTCTTATTACAACAATTTCAGACAGAGAGAACTACCCAGTAAAGAACATATTAGAGGGACACCGGGGAACACTGACGGTATAACTGATCAAGATAGCACTTTTTAAGCCTAGTCTAAACAACTTGGAGTTATATTGGTAAAGCACAAGCCAACAAAACGATCTAATAAACAAAGCCTGTTTAAGTTTATAGATATCAGCAAACAAATGAATACTTCAATGATAGAAAAAATTTAAGCAACTTTTTCAAGGTTTTTTTCTTTTGTTATCTGCAATATTGTAACATTTTCTGACTAATTATTCATCATTTGAATTAAATATACATGGAAATTTCATCAGTTTTCTACAACTTGTTTTTTCCATTATTTATTCAAAAATATACATACATATACATGTATATATATATATGTATACACATGCATATAAATATATATTATACATGCATGTACATAAATATACACATATATGTATATACATACATATATATACATATACATATATATATATATATATATATATATATATATATATATATATATAAATATGCATATATATATATATATATATATATATATATAAATATGCATATATATATGTATGTACATACATATATCTATACATATACATACATGTATATATATACACCCACACATACATATATATACATATATATACACATGCTCATGTGTACATATGTACAGACATATATATATATATATATACACACACATATATATACATACACATACACTCACACACACACACACACACATATATATATATATATATATATATATATATGTATGTGTAATATATATTCAGAAATGCAGTTTATAAATATCTAATTTTGTCTGTCTTGGTTCCATGAGTGCTGTGTATGAAATCGTGAAGTCATTTATCATATTCAAGCATTTCAATTTTAGTTGGGACGTTAAAGTCATTTCTCATTGATGACAATTATTTTGGTATCTGTTAATATATTCAACGAATGGATATACATCGGAAAAATCAATTTATTACAAATAACTGTATCATTTATCATTGAAAATGACCTTCACAAAACCAGGCAGAAAACCTTTTCTGTTAAGATGGCACTTTTGGCTAGAGTTCGTAACTGCCATTATATCATCAGGTAATTTAAACTTCTAATCTAAGTCCAAGGAGTAAAGTGATTTACCAAGAGGAGCAGTAGTGATGAATTAGTTCATAATATATTTATTAATTCATTCATACTATTTAGGTATCACAGATTTTACAAGTACATAAATGTGCAGTGGGTAGAGAGTATAACAAAAAACTTGTCTAAATTCCAAACGATTGCCTATGTACCACTTTTGGGGGGGACAAATCAAACTCTTCTTTTCATCTCCAATGGAGTCACAATGTTTCATCCGATTCATTTCTATGGCCCTCTCCAGGTATAAAAGTTAATGTCTGTAAGAGGCCTGGAAAGAACCATAGAAATGAATCAGCTGAATCATCATGGCCACATTGAGGATGAAAAGAAGAATTCGAACTGTTGGAAGTAAAGTTGTTATGTTAATGATTCTTCTCAAAGATACAGATCATTTATATGTCTGGATGTAAACTATCCCTAACTAGGTAGGATATGTATACCTCACCTTTGACGCACCTATGATGGAAATTATCGGTAGTGCCCAAACATGCCTCCACTGGGCTACAGAATATTAAAAAAAATAACTTTACCATTAATGCTGTGATACCTTCCTTTGACAGAAATGCTAATGATGAGAAAAAAAATAGTTAAAGAGAGAATAAGAAAGTAAGTATTGAATTTTATATCCGACTTTGGCTTTACTACCTTTCTCATTTGATCTACTCATGTAAGTAGAAAAAAAGAAGTCAGCACGAAATTCATATACTATTTTTACTTTAGCACTCTGTTGGTAACTTTGTTTGCAGAGCAAAAAGTTTGTCCTGCCACTACAGGCGACTCCAATCACCAAACGATAATGTGTATGAATTTCAGTTGTATTGTCATGTTGATTTCAGTTATACATGAACAGACATTCAAGATATAGACTTTTTAAAGTGCACAGAATCTTGGAGTCCTCGAAAAAGAATGCTGAGCACTAAAGATTATAAGCATTTTACTTATCTACTTATTCATCTAAAACAGAAACTCCATGATATATAGAGACCTACAATTGCTAAATTTCTGCTTTCTCTCGTCAACTGAGCCAATAGTTCTATAATTTTCAGATATGATGGATTTTATAAGTATGTGAAAATACTATGCCAAGGTTGTTTATTGATGGAGAGCTTGTCTGTATACTTAGCCGATTAGCAAACAATAGGTAGATTCAGTGGAAAGAGAAATTATAGAAAATCACCCATGTACGAAGGTAAGTAGATGTAGAAGTAATGTAAGTAATCAAACTCACAGCCAAAATAATAGGAATGATAAACAATCTTTTATCCGCTTCCCTGGCACTACTAATGCAGAACAATCCCGATCTATCTGGGATAATAAATATATATATGTATATCAATGGCATATGGTGCTTTGTGTCATGAGCGTGCTGTGTTCTACAGATGCAAAAAAAACTCAAAAATATTTTCAAAACCTTCTCTACAATATGCCAATAAGACTTCAACTGTCCTTTACTTTTTACAGATACTAAAATATTTTACGTATTTTATGCATCTGTAGCACACAGCACACCCAAGATACAAAGCACCATATGCCATTGATGTAGATTCGTATGCATGTATTTACAGTAACTTCACTTATTCTGAATCTTTCAAAAAAGAAAGAAATAAACAAAGAAAAAATACTGTATGAAATAGTTCTGTTTATACTAAACCATTTTCTCCTTTAGTTTTTGACTCATCGACTTTTAATTTTCATTTATGTTAATATCCGAACAATATCGAGTCTAGATCAAGTGCTTATCACAATGAATTAATTTTGGAAAAGAAGTTAGGAATGGTTGAAAGTGCATCCTTAAAATTTCAACAGTGCATTTGTTTTCTTCTTCTTGATAAAAATGTCTTGGAGCTCCTCTAAACAAAAATGGTTCATTTTTTAAGATCATTATTGGATGAAGTGTTGTACTTCTTATTATCAATTTTGACTAGTTTTTACCATCATCTTGATTTTTTAGTCGTTTCTCATTACAACTTTGACTCAGGTCGTCATTCTAGGGCTATGAGTAAACAGCTTAATTAGAAATGAGAAAATAAATTCCTACCTTGGACTTATTCTTTACTTCTGATCATTCCGTTTAGTGATAGCTGTAGAATGATGGCCCGAGTCAAAGTTGCAATAAAAAGCTTCTAATAATTAATATGAACGTGAAAATTAGCCAAAATTATTAATATAAAGGGTTTATATCATTCAGAATGGTACAGGGCTCCTTTCTTCTTCTTCTTTATTTTCATTTTTTCGAAGTTATTAAAATGTGATCCAAAAGAAACTGGCATGAATTGATAGCCTTGATTGAACTAAGAGAATATTTGTATTTTTCTGATCAATTACACCAGTCCTACGGACAGGCTGGTGCCTGGGTATTCAGTGCCCTATGCTATCCAGGGTTATTATGTGAGCGGCCACCCCAACAAATTTCTCCTGCTCCATCTCCAATCCCATCCTACAACATTCCAATGAGAACAAAATTTTTCTCATTCTTTTAATGAAACACTTCTGACAAAGTTTCGCTCTCACAATTGCTATCATCAGTCTTACTCAGTTATACTGTTTTTAGTCAGATTTATGGATTTTGTCTAAACTATTCAGAATTTGTGTAGTGCCAGCCCTGTCTATGGGGAATAATGATTCAAATCATAAGGGTGACCAGTAAGAATAATATTTCAAATACAAAATTTGAAAGTGTAATCACATATATTAAGGTGTTAGAAAAGTAATTATGTATCTAAGTGTTCAGAAAGTCATAACATATTTTCAAAAAGAATGCATCTTAATTAAATACAATTAATCAATAATTCTATCCCGATCATTCTCAATGACAGCAGTTCAAGAAAAAGGCAAATCCCTCATCAAGACACTTTTAAAATTCATACAGTAAACAACAGCAAATATGTTGTTCTTTAAAGTCTCCATCCTCCATGGGGTTAAACTTTACTATACACATTAAATGACACACTGCCGGATAGAAGAGATGATGAATTAAATCCAGACATTGTTTCAAACTATCTAACCCCAGTCTTGCCTCAGTTGGTTGGCTTATAAATTATAGCAGTGAAATAAGTAATTACTTTCTGAACACAAAAACACGTATTTACTTTCCAGACACTGTAATATATAATTCTCTTTAAATCAGTCCTATGATATATGAAAGTTACTGTCTGCAATTTGAGAATTTGATACCCCTAACTTATAAAATAAAAAAAGCATAAAGATATTGCATAATAAACACTGTGGGTACCGTTTTGTTATAATAATAAAAAAAAAATGAAAAAGATTTACTTAGTATAATTAATTCTCTTTCTTTAAAAGCTTTAAGGTTAAATTTTCATTTCTAGACTAAAGAATCAATGAGGCCAAAATATCAAATCAATAATGTCTATATTTGCAAAAGAAATCAGAAAAAGTTGATTCTGTGTTGTGTTCTGAATATCCTGAATGGTTAGATAAATGTGCTTGTTAAGAATGGGGTCTTACGTAATTCTAATTAGGTGAATCAAAATTTGAATATGTATCGACTACTTTAACTTGATCAGTAAGATATTATGAATTCTTTTTAAATCTAGGTATTATAAGAAATCTTGTACAAGAAACTTATGAGAAGAAATCACAAGTCATCTTTATATTAATAAATAACAAAGATAATTTTAACAGTACGGTAAGTGAATTAAAATTTAATTCTAATGTGTAACTTGTATTATTAATCAGATAGAAAAGTATTCTTTGAGTGAAATAATTAATTAGGACTGTAGAAGTAAATGAAGTGCTGAGGGTAGGAAGTTATAATTTTGGGGGGTACTTCTTCATTATCAATATGCCCCTCATTGTGTCTTGTTCCTGCTTTTCAACAGTCCCTACATCTGTTTTGCTTTTTGTGTGTTAACTTCTGTTCCAGGGTTGACAAAATTATATTGATGGTTCACCATGGGAACCTGCTGCATTTGACTCCTCGGGGGAGTAACTCCACAATCTGAATAATGAGTGGATCCTCCAGCAATGTACTCCATAATGTCATTAAGAAGCATTCCTGCAGTTTGATAGTAATGAATAGCAACCAGAAGAGTCAACACATAAAAAGCAGAATGGATGCAAGGATCAACAAAATGGAGAAACTATGCACAATGAATGGTATACAGTTAACAAAGAAGTACCTATTTCTGTTTTTTTAGCCTAACTCGTTTTAGGAAAGAATAACAAAAAAGATTACGTATAAATATCGTTTATTAATCCTTTCAGTTCTGACGTTTCCAATAAATATTCTAAATAACGGGAAAAAAATAAATAAATTTACAAGAAAACTGAAAGGTTATTAAATTTGGATTGTCTTTGAAATTTGGTGCAAACAAGGAGAAATGTTGACTGAAGACATGAGTAACTTTTTAAAAACCAATTCCTAGTTGAGGAAAATATCAGAGAAATAAAAAGACTGGCACCCTACATTTGAATTGATTGTATCGGAGAAGCCAGAACATAGAGTTGTTGAAGTTTCATCCTAAGAGAAAGAAAGAGAGAGAGTTGAAGAAGAAGAATGTAGAGCTGCATCCAAATAATGATGTTGTCATTGAAGTCAGTAACTATTAGACTTAAAAGGCTGTACGTAATCTCCTCTGGATGGTAATTGGTTTCAATTGCCAAGGCTAGTCATTCAAGATAGATATCTTCAGTGGGATGGGTGAATGCCATATATTCTCTGTAGAACCTCTTAAAAGCATGTCTGAAAAAGAGAAAAAAAAATTAAAGAATATTCAAGCACTAATCTACCTACTACAAATACAAAATTTTGAATTTGTCTCAGAATTTTATGGAAGCCAAAGCTTTAAAATCATCTTCTAAATACAGAATTTCAAATATAATGCAATTATTCATACTTTTTATCTTCGAAGAAGAGTTTGAATTGTCCAAAACAAAGTTGGTATGTTAATGATCTTTTTCAAAGATATAGACTATACAGGTTTCGTTTTGTCTAATTACTATATTTGCCAACATATAAGACACATAGTTTACAAAGGTATTTGAGTGACTACCACTCACTGCAACTCATCCAATCCCTATCACTGTCCAATTCAAGCTGTGGTAGACGGACCCCAAGTCATAATACCAGAGCATTGGATGCTGTGTAATAGTGGCATGGATTTTTTTTAATCTAAAAGTGTATCTTATATGCCGGCAAAAAAATCAATCATATTACAGTCAGTACACTGAGAAAAAAAACATAAAGTTATACAGTGTTGATAATAAATATGAATTTAGATGTAATAAAATTTCCACATATCTGATTCACAGAACCACCAAAATCCAGCAATGGATTTATTCAAGAAAGAAAGATTCATCTATGACTATTTAGATAAACCTGATTTAACTACTCATAATTCTAGACATGGACTTATTCTTTGGCATATACAGTAATTCATTTTGTTTGACATTTGCTTTGCTCTGAATATATGAGTCCAAAATAGCATATAATAAAAATTGTCAATACAATAGATGAGAACCCATCAAATGATATAGAAGAGTTATTGTTTAATCGTAGAGAATTGAATTAATAAAAAAGTTATAAGATTTTTTTTAAACATAATTTTATTTTTTAAATGAAAAATTCTACAATGTTTTTACATGAAAGGTGAAAGGAAAAACAACAAATAAACTTACCCCAAAGCTTCCGAAATGCCACGGGTAGAATGGTCACCAAGAAATACATGACAAGCAAATCTGTATTCTCTGGGATGCTTTGTAATGAAGGCAAAATAGCTGAAAGAAAGATTCACAAAAATTCACATTTACAGTTGGATACTTTATCCCCCATACAAAAAAACCTACATGACAACTATTATCTGAGGGTCTGATTTTTTTTTTCCACATCATTGAACTTAGTATCTTTATCTTTGTTGTTTTTTCAGTATAATTGGGGGGTCTGGCAACTTGTCTCCATACAACAAAAGGACAGCAACAAATCTATCACTGGCCTCATTGACACCAAGTAACAAAAAAAGCTGACAAGAAAAATGGATTAAAGGGAGTTAATTCACTATCTAGGTGTATTTAGATGGTTTTTTTTTTATCAAGATTGAGATGTTCGGGTTGTTTCTAAATGTCAGAAATAGTTATTTAAATAACTTTAAATAAAATAATATTTTTATTTATGTATTTTAATTCTTTTCAAGATTTAAATCTGATAATAACTTTGGCATTAAACCTGAAAATAAATTCAGCATTTATTCTTATCAAATTTTTGGTTTTGGTGGGAATAATTCTACAGAGAAATTGCTAGTGAGTCCATCTAAGTAGGTTTCTCAAATGAAGTGCAACATTATATTACATTATAAAACTATTATATAAACCAAAAATTATGCAGAAGTTTACTGATGCTGCTTAGCACATTCTTTGTATAAATTTTAGATCTATATAGCAATAGGATTTCAATATATTTATTATATCTATATGTATAGGATATGTACTTCATTCAGATATGTCAAAATACACAGATTTCGAACGTTGGGGGTGAGGCCATGTGCTAAAACTATGTCCTTAGCTAAGCAGCCACACTTTTATCTACCACCGTTTTAGCATGTGGTCTCACTTCCAATGCTGGAAATCTGCGCATTTTCACATCTTTACTTTATTCGGGAAATAAAAGTACATGTTCAGATGTTGCATCAAAACGTTATTCATATACAAGAATGTTAAATACGGTTTTTGCTTACCTTTCATTTCTGGGATGATAGCCACAGTATGAAATATTTTTTAGAGCAAAAAAGTTTGAAAAATGGGCATCACTTTCATGCTGAAAAATCAAGGAAATCATCTTAATGTAGATATAAATGAAAACTGGCTGTAGCTCACAACTGTATTATGCTACGGTCATTTAAAAACATCTATACAAATATAAATTTGATATTGAATTTTAGATAAAATCCAAATGAAAAGGGCAATATTTGTAGCATTTTATGAACTTTATAGAAATCAATTTAATTTTGATATTGATTCTGTATTGATAATATAAGCAATTTGGATTAATTATTCATGCAATGATTTTAAATCTAGTTTTAAGATAAACATAATGAGTCCACAACTTAGCAACACTGAAAGAAAGGACTTGATCCATCCATTTGTTTTTGGTATATTTGCCAAAAGCATTGTTCAGTATCTCCCACACTTTTTTTTAATGTTTAGATTGTTGGGTTTTGGTACGTTTGTGGCATTTTATGTATATATTGACTGACATCATATATTCAGCCATATCAATTTACTAATATTAATCATTGTATAAACAAAAATTGGTATGATAAAGCATGCATAAGGTAGCACAATGTAAAATGCAGGGATTTTCTCTATTTTGGATATTATGAATTAATGGTGGAATTAAATGTAGTGCAATGATGTTCATTACAGAATCTTTTTGATACTTCTTTCATGTAGTACATTTACAGGCATAAAAATGGACATAAAGAAAGCTAGTATCATATAAGGGAAATAATGAATCACTCCAACACGTATATATCGCTTTTTACCATGTAAATTAAGCAGTGGTCGTATAATTAAGATACCTTTATGAAAATGCTATCAGTATGGTTTCCATTGTCATTTGAGTTTCCTAATGGATTCTATAATATCTCAGACTCCCAATTTTTCCCTAATATACTGTGTTGTCTTGTGATCTTTCCACGTGACGTTGAGCATGATTCTCTCATTTGCATATTGCATGGTTCTCTTAGTTAGATTCCATGTTTCAGCTCCATAGGTGACTATTGGGAGGATGCATTGGTTGTATATCTTTCTTTTTAGAACTAATGGGATTTTCTTGTTTGTAAAGATTTGAGCTTGCCCTACTAAAGACTTGCCATCCTAGAGTGATTCTTTGCTTGATTTCTACTTCTTTTGTGAATTTTATAGATATTTTTTGTCCTAGTGGTCTACTTTCCCCAACTTTGCACTTTTATATCCACCATAGAGCAATAGTCAGCAAGTTGAACATATAGGCCATTACTAATGAGTTTGCTCCTCACCAAGATGATATTTGTTAATATCTACTTACCACTGTTTTACTCTTATCAATCATTCTAATTCCATAGTCACTGACTTCCAGACAACATGATGGAGGAGGTGTGGATGAAAGGGTTGATCTCCTAGTCAATGCAATCTGAAAATAAAAATGAAAACTTTCTGTTTTATTATTGTTTTTATAATGCATGGAATATTGATATAGTGGAAAATAAATTCATTTTTCTATCTGATATAATCTGCTTTCAATAATAATTTCGATGTAAAGGAGAAATGATTGGTAGAGATTTTGAAATAGTTCAGAAGTTGTAATAATTGAGGTGACTTATCCACAAGAAGGAAGTTTAATTATGTTAGGACATTAACCAGAACAGCTCTGCTAAATAGGAAGTGTTTGTCTGCGAATATATATATGTATGTTTTGTTTTTAAAATCCCGAAACAGTTACATGGCAACAAAAACGATGATCTCCACTGGAGAAAATTTACACATTATAACATAATGAAAAAGTATATGTGGAATAGGAAAAAAACACTGAAGAAAATCATATAAATTACATTGACAGATATTGGGAAATGGGTGACTGAAGTGACAAAAAGATTTTTGAATTTTTCTTTCAATGTTTAGTGTTCAAATCTGTAAAGCTTTCTAGACTATAGTTATATATATATATATAGAGAGAGAGAGACAGACAGAGAGACAATGACAGAGAGACAGAGACAGAGATAGAGAGATAGAAATACAAACACACACATATAATATTTTGGTGTATGTGTATCTAATATTATGAAGGCAATGAATGTTTGTTTCTTTGTTTCTGACACAGTTTTTTTATAGGCGCCAAAATAGTTGCTCCCTCTAAGCTGGAAATCTGTATATAAGTTATATAACTTGAATCCAGGATGAACATATGATAGGTGACAATGACCTCTGGTGACCTCTACTGGTCAGGTTAATTTTGGCATTTTCAAATCTAACAGAGATGGCTGCACCCCAAAAGCTGCAAATTTTTGTACAAGGGTAACTTCATTCCAGGGTGAACGCAGGGTAGGTGATGATGACCTTTGCTGACCTATAAAGGTCATTTTGTTATGGAGTTACGTCTATGTTGGCATTTTGAAATCCAACAAAGATGGTTGCACTCTGCAGGCCGCAATTCTGTGAACAAAGGTAATGTGATATTTACAAATCTAATGAAGATGGGTGCAACCTATGGACGGCGAATTTGTATACCAGGACAACTTGACCCCAGGATGAATGTAGGAAAGAGGGAGAGAAATACACGCGTATCTTTTATATTTTTTTAAGTGTAAGTACATGTATTACAGTAAAAGTGTAAAAGTAAATTCAAGACAAAACAGGAGCAAATCTGTGAAAGAATTCATTATTTTTTATTCTTTCATTTTATTCTTTATTGGGTTCATTAGCAGATTATAGTTTTAACAAATCTGCCCAATTCAGCACATGTCAATAAAGTGAGAGGAAAGTTTGAGATGGTATTGGTATGTGTGTGTGTGTAAGTGAAATTAATGTATGTGTTAATGAAGTTAGTAAGTGTAAATGAAGTTAGTGTATGCATGTAAATGAAAGTGTGTGTGTGTGTGTATGTGTGTGTAAGTGAAGTTAGTCTCTGTGTGTGCAAGTGGTGTTGGTGTGTGTGTGTGTGTGTACAAGAGTAAGTGGAGTAAATATGTGTGTGTCTACATGAAATTAGTATGTGAGTAAGTGAGGTTAGTGTGTATGTGTGTGTGTGTTTGAGTGAAGATAATGTGAGTGTGTGAAGTTAATGTGTGTGCGTGTAAGTTAAATTAATGTATGTATAAATTTAGTTAGTGTGTGTAAGTGGTACTAGTGTGTAAGTGAAGTTAATGTGCCTGTAAATGAAAGTGTGTATGTGTGTGTATGAAGTTGGTGTATATGTATAAGTGAAGTTAGTATGAGTGTTTGAGTGTGTGTAAGTGGTGCTGGTATATGCGTATGCATGAGTAAGTAGAGTTAATATGTGTGTGTGTGCGTGTAAGTGAACTTAGTATGTGAGTAAGTGAAGTTAGAGTGCGTTTGTGTGTGAGTGAAGTTAGTATGTGTGTTCGTACATAAATGAAGTTAGTATGAATGTATACTTTTCATGTATATATATATATATATATATATATATATATATATATATATATATATATATATATATCTCCATACGTATGTGTAGATAGATAGATAGATAGATAGATAGATAGAGAGATATACGTATATATATATATACATATATATATATATATATATATATAGAGAGAGAGAGAGAGAGAGAGAGAGAGAAGGAGAGAGAGAGAGATATAATTGTGAGCAACTTCTCCATAACCGTTTGGCTTTTTTTTATGGCTTTTCCAACTTGTCTAAAGTTTAGTAAAAGTTTACACAATTGCAACATATTCATCTGGTCAGAGTAAAAAAAATTCCAGTCATAAGATTCTATTATCAATTTGCAAATAACTACATGAAAATTGAACTATTAGTAAGTCCAACAATCTTGTGTCAGCAAAATGTATGAGAGTTATTGAGCAATGTATAAATAGCCAATATTCACGCCAGCTCTCTGAATACATCTTATCATAATGCAATTTCCTCATAGATTTGTTCATTAATTGTTATAGTTTTTATTAGTAATGATAGAAATGTAACCACAGGAATACCTTGAACAGTCTGGTTTTGATTAGTGCTAGTTTCAATGTGGTATAGTTAAGGTATTGCAATACATATTAATGCAACTAAGTATAAGCTGGAAACAAAAACATATAAAATTATAATAAGATCTTGATCAGTATGGTTTTCAACAGTAGAGGAAATTTTGGCATAAATTAACCAGACTATTCAAGGTATACCTGTATTTATAAGAAGCTTGGCAACTGCAATGATGGTTAGCAAGGTACTCTAATCAGCCATTGCTAATTCCTTCTGGCTTCATCACTATCGTGGCCCTGTGCCAGACTGAGCTAAGTTTTAAAAAATGATGGGTTTTTTTATATGTATGGATCAGCACTAAGAAGCTTAAAGCTATTTTATTAGGTAATTTGTTTTTAATAATTCAAATATCCTAATTTTCAGGTTTTTCTAAGTATCTATACAACTCAAGCTGTTTTAAAGTACAGACAAATTTGACAAATTTGGTCTATTTAAAAAGCACTTGGCCACAAGCTTTTTGGTTTAGCCATATCTAAATTTTGAACCCATTATATGTTCCATTGGTATTTTTAATAAATTCTTTTTTCTGGTGTGTGCTGACAGTATTACAATGTTTTGGGGCCATTTTTTGCAAGTTTTGGGTTATAAACACCTCCAACTATATAACAACTATGAGTTCCTCCTTCCTGTCTAGCAGTCATAAAATAGTCTACAGTTTGTCAATGACTATTTCTTTGACTTACTCACTAACATAATGTCTCTTTTAGTTGCTCACTATGTACCTTAGACACATTAAAATTTTCACATGATATTCATTGTTATGACAACTGACAATCATATTTTATTAAGACCCTTTTATTTATCTGTTAATTTATTTCACATGGACCAATCCATTATTAGTTTTAAGTTATAACAGAAAGGAACACTACAATTAATCATACAATTAGACATACTAATTTGCATCTATGACTTATATATGGATAGATGTATTATATTTATGACTCAATAGCTTCAATACTTTAAACTGTGTATTTGTTTACTTGAAATATCAATATACTTAATGTATTTGAATATGTATTTGAATATATATTAAAACAATTGATTTGTTATGAATTATGTTTTTGTGGAAAATATTGTAGTTACTACAAGAACACTAGCATAATTTTACAAATCATATCATTTGAAAAATCTCAACCAATAATTCATTTATCAGTTATAGTTTCTGATGATAAATTTATATACTACTAACATAAAATACTAGGTATAACATTCATGAATTTGCTATAAACTGACCATTGCAGCTGCAGGAAGAAAAAGTATGGTTTACAGAAGATGTACGTAAAATCAAATTAATGAGATATAGAGCTTGATCTGTAGACACTATCCAACTGAAGAATCCGTACTGATCTACTGGAAATACACAGGATAACTTCAGGTTTACATGCCATCATCTAAGACTGTAAATGCAGTCTAGATAAAATCATGCTACAGCCATTCCTGAGCAGGGCAACCAGGGGTCACAGCAAGAAACTACCAATTCAAACAGCCATTGGGGTTAGAAAGCACTTCTCAGATGGATCAGCTCCTAACCGGAAAAGCAATCAGATGCCACAGTCTCCTCTCCAAACATTAACATGTTTATATCAAAACTCAGAAAAGATCTCAGACACTTAAAGTTTGGGTATGAATTTTTAAACTAAGTAATAAACCACAGTAGGACTCCATAGGTTGACCTTACTAACCTAATATTGCTCTGCTTGAGATTTAATGATGTAAATGGCTGTAAACAACACACGTATCACAGAAATAGTTTAATAATCTTACCTTATTAATAGCTTGACATATTACCTCTGTTCCTTTGTGGCAATTAACTTCTAATGAACCAAGAAACTTTACTTGGAATTTCTTAACATTATCATCATCTGGAAAAATGAAAATATGCACAATATTATTAAATATTTACTGTTTATATATTTCTGGTAAATAAAGTAAGGGGTTAGATTAATCATTCATTAAAACAATATAAATGTCAAAAATAAATTTGACATTTATGAATAGGCAAAAAAAACATTATAGATGTTCATGAATTGAATACATATTTATTGCACAAAAAATTAAAACTATCACTTTGACTAAGCGAGTGTGAAAAAATCACTTTTATAAAAAAAAAGAAGGATAAAAGCTAAAAAAAAAAGGGGGACCAAGCGTGAAATTGAAATCTCCTGACCAATCAACACAAACCAAACAATATCTTTCATCAAATAAAAATAAAGAAATTCCAGTAATAATCATTTCTGGAACCTCTGAAAAGCTCTAGATAATGAATTCTGATCTTAGTTAGGCAGTCAACATTTATCTATACTTGCAGATCTTGCTCCTTATTATTATTGAAATCTTATTGGTGGGGTGGTCGGAATAAGCTGGGAGGATGGAAAAAAATTAAAATCTATCAATCAATAAAATCAAGTGAATGTACGAGTACATATTTTTATTCATTCAATTACTGCTATTTGTTTCTTTAAATTGCGCCTAGCATTTCCGATTGCTACCCTGATTTGGTTCTGAAATGGTGTTACCTGAACTGATGATTCATAATCATTAAAAACCTGGCTGAGGTTGTCGAGGGATAGGGCATCTTCGTTAAAGTGCAATAGGAAAAGTGTCTCCTTGAGATATGCCAGATTTTGGGTATATGAAAATGATATTGTGCCAAAAGATGTATTGTATAAAGATATATTCAGGTATGACAACATACAAAGAAAGATGCCCATGTGTTGAGTCAAATCTTCTGTGAAGTTAACACAATGTCAAATTTCTTACTAGGGCGGAGAAGTGGATCTTCATCATAATAGAATAATAAGTGAGGGGATAAGAGCAGGGGGATGGAATTTTTCTCGGAAAATTAATATGAGGTGGTGGGGTGATTATTCAGTACTCAGGAGTATTCACACATTTATGTAACGAAGTGAATCTACACTCTCCAACTACTACAAAGATGATGAAAAGCTACCGATGCCTACCTGCTAGTGAAGACATGCATACTTAATTTTATGCAGAAAATAAGTTAAATACTCATCAACTGAACCTTTTGTCTTTTTGTTTCAATGATAATTTGTTAAAAATGAATTCTTTCATAAATGTTGTGACATAAAATCTCATCAATTTTGTCTGCCAATTTATAACTGTTCTGAATATTTCAAACATAAGGTTGAGTGTACACACATAAGCAAACACACACTCACATTCTTACTCTCTCTCTCTCTCTCTCTCTCTCTCTCTCTCTCTCTTTTTACAACTCTAAAGAAGATATTTACCCTCTTCCTCTAAAAATTGTAAATCTGTTGCATACATAGATGGGAAGATTCCTTTGTGGCCTGTTCGTAAATTTACACCTGAAAAATAAAAATAAAAATGCTCTTATCAGTCTTGAAGTTTGATTTTAAATTGAACAATGACAAAAGATCATTGTTACAACAAAAAGATTCCACAAATTATTGAATTTTTCAGGTACATAATAAATAGTTTTAAAAATAACAATAAGGTGAAGAATGAATATTTTACAAGTCTTTCATGCTAAGTATTAAGATTGTAAATACTGAATTATTGGTGAAAAGTATTGGCTCCATGATGCCTATAAAAGGAGGTCTGGCAAAGGAAGGTCTAAGTCTGACAGATGCTAAAAGGCAAATGATGATAAGAAAATTTAAGAAGTTAAAGTGAAATTTATGATTTGTCTTTTTGATATGTACAGGTACAAAATTTACAATACAACATTAAAAATAATGAAAACACATAACATGATAAAAATAACTTATACATTTGTGATTCTTTTTGTTATCATATCCTGCAATATGTGTCCAAATCCACAATGAATTTATCAAATTTGTAGTATATTTGCACTTTAAGGTCTGCGTTACCCTCTTACAATATTAAGTCATACGTAATTAAGACCATGCATAAGGATATCTTTCTGATTATTTTGGAAGGATATCTATAGTGTTAATGAAGCAAAGTACATTTTATGCATAAATGGATATACATCAGGATATCAATCAAAGTATAGTGAAATGATTTATTCCTGATCCTTTATAAGGTCAGATAATTCAAAACTTTCATTTATATATACATAGGTATATCAACAAGTATGTAATCTAATCATAAAAAATATTCATTTTACCCCCCCCCCCATTATCTGCTTTTTCATCAATGCAGTTAACCCAGTCATCATCATCATCAGCCTTTCAACGTCCATCGTTGGACATAGACCTTCCCTAGGATCCACCACAAATCTCTATCATGGGCGTCACGGAGCCAGTATTTCCTGAATTTGTCAAGTTCATCTCTCCATCTTGTTGTCTCTCATTCTTGCAACATGGCCTGCCCATTGCCATTTGAGTTTTTTAATAGTTTCTATGATGCCATGGACTCCTGTTTTCTTCCTTACATACTGTGCTGTCTTGTGATCTCTCCATGTAAGGTTGAGCATGATTCTCTCATGTGCACATTGCATACTTCTCAATTTGTAGGTCTGTCTCTTGTTTAGGTTCCATATTTCAGCTCCATAAGTGATTATCGGGAGAATGTATTGGTTGTATACTCTTCTTTTTTGATTATTGGGACCATCTGGTTTTTGAAAGTTGAGCTTGCTCTGCCAAAGGCTTGCCATCCCAGAGTGATTCTCCGCTTGATTTCCTCCTCTTTTGAGGACCTCATGGAGATACATTGTCCTAGGTAGATGTAGTGGTCTACCTTGCCGAGTTTTGCATCTTCTATCTTGACAGTTATGATCTTATTCTCAGCATGATTATTGCACATGATTTTTGTTTTACTGAAGTTCATGTGTAGGCCGACTTTTTTGCTTTCTTCATTTAGTTCATCTAGCATTAGTTGGAGGTAACCAAGTGCTTCTCCATTAATCACATAGATCAAACATTATACAGTGAGAATTTCAGATCCAAATTCTGCTAATAACTCAATTTCATTTCATTGCTGAAAAATTTATTCTATTCATTTATTTTTTGTAGAGGAAAAGAATATTATTTCCTGATTGTATTCAGAACAGTAAAAAAAAATCTCTCAAAATTACATTTGAGGAAGATAGTACCATTAAACTACAAAAGCACTCAGAGAGTGCAATATCATTGTCTGGGAAGGTAATTGTGCATGGATCTACCCCCAAATTAATTCACTTCCCTTGTAGTCTATCGTCCATCCTTCAATAAAATTTAATTGGAATTCATTCACGGAAAGACATTGAACAGACATGAGCATATACTTGAATGTATGAAAGAAATAGAAAAATATCTCTCTATCAAAAAAGATATTCCTGGATCCAGGAATTGTAGAAAATCTCTTTGCGTTATGACTAGAGGGCTGAAAATAAGGTTTCATGTGCCCTGAGCGAGACTAAAGATTTGTGCTTGGGTTTTATGCACCGCAAGCAAGCTTTTAAATTTGTATCCCCAGTTGCAGGATCTTCTTTTAAATTTTTCTTATCAAAGGTCAGTACAGTGCCCCCTCTGAGGTCTACACCATAGGCGGCTGCCTTGCTGTGCCTAATGATAACGCTATGTATATATATAAAGATATATATATAAAAATAAATATATATATATATATATATATATATATGTATATATATATATATATATAAAGATATATATATATACATATATATATATATATATGTATATATACACACATATATATATGTGTGTGTGTGTGTGTAAATATGTATGTATATATATGTATATATATATATATGTATATATATATATATATATATATGTATATATATACATATATGTATATATATATAAATATATTTTTATATATATATATATATGTATATATATATATATATATATATATATATATATATATATACATATAAGAAAACAATAATAAAGTATACAACAAGTGTGTGTATATGTATTATTTGTATCAAGTAGATCTTAGTTCAGGAAAGTAAGTGGTTATAAAATGAGTAAAGATTTTTTAAATGATTCATTATTGATTACACATTCTGTTTCACTCAAAAAAGATATTTTTTTCAAGTGAAACAGAATATATAATCTGTAATGAACCATTGAATAAATCTTTACTCTTTTTTATACATATATATATATATATATATATATATATATATATATATATATATATATATATATTCTTGATCAAGAAATAGTCTTCATATCAGTACTTGAATAATTCATGCTGAAGAATAGACCAAAGTACATAATGCCTATAAGATCTCACTATTTCATAAATTGAAAATTTGAATCAATAAATTAAAATTATCATAGCCATAATATCAAATTAAATCTTTTCTTTGCATAATTAAAGTGATGAAACATGCTCACACTTCTATTTGAAGGTCAGTTATCTGTTAGTTTTCAAATACCTCAATTACAAATGTATTGAATTAAAAAAGGATTCATTCATAAGAGAAAAAATCTTAAAGGCTAAAATAAAGCAATTCTATTCCCAAATATTCATTGCTTATTCATTAAAAAGTAAAATAAACTTGTCATTACAGTCAATAATTGAACAACCATGGCATCAAAATTTAAAGTCATGGGAGAATAAATATGAATAAATCCTATTTATGATATCTAGATTCTGGAAAATTTAAATGTTATTTCCACTGGAAAATATCTAAAATAGGGTAAAGAAACATCTAGATTCTGGAGAATTTAAATGTTATATCCACTGGAAAATATCTAAAATAAGGTAAACAAACATCTAGATTCTGGAGAATTTAAATGTTATATCCACTGGAAAGCATCCAAATTAAAGTTTTTAAAAAAAGTAGAAACACTTAGATTCTGGAGAATCTAGATGTTAAAAAATGATCAAAATAAGGCCCCCCAAAAGTCAAAAAAGCTTTTTTTCCCTAAAATCAAGAAAGCTTTTCCAGGAAGGGTCTATTGGTGTACTGATGCCAATATTCAAGTCTGTAGACAAAACAGTATGGACAGGGGCGCTAAAACACGCAAATATACGTCCATATGAAAAGGGATAGAACCTTCCTCAAACTTTGGTGACTACAGTTGTTCATCATTATTTTCAATGATTCTATCTTTTTTTTCCTAACCAGTATAATGATGATAAAATTGTTCAGTTTTGTCACAGGAAATTTCTCGAAATTTTGCACTTTGAATGAAAATAGGATGAAAACTGAGTTCACTTCTGCCATTTAGCACCATTTTTAAAAAATGGCAGAGTGCTCACCTCTGCTTCAGTAGGCTGTAATTCAATCTACCCCCAAGTCATACAAAAGATTTTTAAAATGGTACTCAATACCTTTCTGCTGAGCACTCAGCACAAAGACTAGGATCAAAGAACCTCTTCCTGATGCCAAGAGGTCACACTTACGTCATATTGTATGCACCAGTTCTCCTAAGATCATCAAAGTTAAGGAAGATCTAGCCTGCTCAGTACCTAGATTGGTGAACATTGGAGAATACAAAGTGCTGTAAGCAGAATGAAACTTTGACAGGCCTGGCAAGCTAAATGTGTGTGCCTTTGCCTGTGTATACCTAACCACGAGACACTCTCAATGAGAGTATAAGTGGAGAAAGATGATGCATAAAATGCACACATGTTTCATTCCAGTATTGTCTAAAGGTCATTTTGGTGAAGAAAGATGAATGGATAGCAGTTCACTTAATTTGTTGGTCTTCCTCTGAACCTTGACATTTGTGCAATAATGAACAGAATGATTTTGAAGCAAAATATATCAAGTAAAAGGTGGACATTATGTATTAGGAATTATAGCAATCCTTTTGACAGAATATGGTACAATATTTTCAAATATTGAACAACTATAGCCACAAAAGGCCTCTACAGACTTGACGATTGGCATCAGAACTCCACTACATTCTTTCTAAAATAATTTTTTTTATTCTGGGAAAAAAACTTTTAAAACCTTTTTGGGGCTTTATTTTGTCAGGTTTATTAAAAACATGTAGATTTGGGAGAATCTAGATGCTTTTTTACACAAAATTAGATATTTTCCAGTGGAAAGCGCTAGTAATGTAAGAAATAGAATTTATCCATGCTTATTCTTCAAAAGATTTTTTTTATATGACTTCAAATTTTGACACTATGGCTGATCAATTATTGATTCTGATGTCGAGTTCATTATATTCTTATACTGAAATCACTCACCTACTTCAACTCAAAATACATGATTTTTATAATGGTTATAATAGATGTGCCTCTTTATGCTATCAAAGAATATATTTGATTATTGCAATACATTTTAAAAGGGTGTTAAAAAAAGCTGTAAGAGTTGCTGTCCAATATCATATATGTATACAGCATTAACCCCTACCATTGGTTAACTCGAACAATCAGCTTAAACACACACCTTCACCTATACATTTTAATGAGAGTTCACTGTATACGAATTAAACCCTTAATTAAAGATGACAACACCTACAAGTAGACCGACAAATTGATCATCAACAAAGAGATTGAGAAATTGAACAAATCTTTCAGAAAACTAGTAAAAAATGAAAACAAATATTAAAGAAACTCATTGAATACTGCCCTAAATTAAATAAACTTCATGGACTACCCAAGACTCATAAACCTAACACTCCAATGAGACATATCATATCAGGTATAGGTAGTGCCCCTCGATAGAAGCTAATACGATAGCCAAAATTTCAACCCCCCTTCTTAAAAACAGTCAGCTGCACACACTTCAAAAATTCAGGTGACCTGATATACAAATTAAAAGACCTAAATAACGAATCAATAACTAGCCTAGAGATCACTTCACTTTACACAAACATACCAGTCAAAAATTGCCTACATCTTCTCAGGGATTTCAATAATCAAAAACAAAACTAGCTCTGCTCATAGATAGAAATATGTGCACTTGTCACCAACTGATGTTCCTTTGAATTCAACCTATAAACAGAAATTTGGTTTACCCATGGGATCACCTCTCATTAGAGTACTTGCTAGCCTTTTTCTACAATTTCAAGAATCATGCTCTTTTGTGAACATCATATCCTGGACAGCTAAATACTGCTTATATATTGATGACACCTTGTTATTATACCCCAAACAAATTTAGTTGATCTAGATGAATGACTTTTAGGACCCTCCACTACCCATAATCCTTCAAACAAAATGCACAATGCACACAAAATTTGAAGAACAAAAAAATAATACAATAACCAGTACATCCATAACAATTGAAGATATGACTAAAAAACTGCATGAAGACCAACCTTGGAAGCAGGTATTTACAAAATATCTTGAAAGGACTGCCACACTATATAAGTAGGTGACACCTCTAGATCTCTCAAAAAAAGATCATACAAACATCAGAGAGCCCTGATCTCAGATGACAATCTTGATACCCTCAACCACCATCATAATAAGATAGGCTATAATTTCCACCCAAGAAAAGCTCAGCTAACCAAGTGTGAATGTAATGATATAAGATGCAGGTATATAGAATTGGCATTAATCTTAGAACACTAAACCATCACTCATCAGCTATGCTCCTTCTTCATGTAACTGGTGTTGGCAAAATTAATTCTTAAACAACGCAGAATGCCAATCAATATTTTGGTTTATCATTTCACAGGTATTCCTAAAAATATTTTTCATACATACAAATATCATTGATCCTATGGTACACAGAATTCAGTCTCCCACACTTTCCACCCTGCTGAAATGAGACAGAAATGCACACATCTACATACCCACAAACACCAACCTGCCATAAATGATAACAACAGATACACAAACACACACACACACAAAATGACCTTAAATAGACAGATAACATATCTCCACTACCCTTGAACAAAGCGTATACCCAGACTCCACACACACCTACACATAACAATCAACCAGTAATGACCACTGTAACATGAGCCTTGGAAAACTCCACTCACACAGACATGTACACACACTAAATAGATTGGACAACCACAATTTATGATTACTGCAAACGACCCTTTCTCTCTGAAAATAACAACGATTAATAACAACCTCCGCCTAATCAACATC
>OY735236.1:28091356-28171356 GCA_963457665.1 Thysanoteuthis rhombus | reverse complement strand
GAGGCTGGCAGAATATTAGATGGAGAGACAAGCTAGACAAATTCAGAAAGTACTGGCTCCGCAACGACGCCCATGGTAGAGAAGTGTGGCAAATCCTGAGGAAGGTCAATGTCCAACGACAAACGTTAAAAGACTGATGATGATGATGATGAGAGTGATCTTGAGAAATATGTGAAATATCTGGCAAAACATGGGAAATGCTGATTAACAGGTTGATCAATTTGTTAAAATTTCCCCAACTTCTGGGCAGCTCATTTTATTTGTCCAATATTTTTACTTATTTATCCCTTTGCAACCATGCTATATGTTTGTATCAAGTTGTTCGGAAAATAATGACTGTTTTTTGTTGTTAATGGTTTTCATTGAGTTTGTGTGGAACCCACTCATTGAGCTTTTCAACTTTACTAATTTACTTTAGATGGTCCTAGATTATCATTATGCAAACATTAGTATCTGTGACATTTCTCTGAGAGTTTGGTGTGGGATTTGTTCGACCAACATTTTGAGTTTTTCATTTTCAATAGTGGACGGACGTACTCTGCTCTTTTGATTTTGAGACTCAAATTTCTACAACGAATATTTTGAAATCAATTACACACCGTATGATCAGAAGTGGTTCATTCACCCTATGCTACGTTATCATTGGAAGCTGTTTGAGACACATTTTGACCAAGTTTATACTTGAGCAAGAAGATTTTTCTTTTTATCTTTGGGTTCAAAGAAATACACCATCTACAGATAACACTGGAAATAAATGGTGAATATTGGTAAAGAGCACGTTTCAAATATCAAAACAAGCTGTATATATTGGTACAATATCCTAATGTAGCACACAATTAAAAGTTGGTATCAAGAATTGGCCATTATTTTCTTGATCAACCTAATACATTAATCTCTTCCTATTTTCTAATTATCATGAAAATATTATTGATTCAGACATTAAAATAGTCTTAGCTTTTGTTTTTTCATTATAAAAAAATATGTTATCACATACCTTCACACCACAAATCATCATCTTCAATTTTAACATGAATAGGATCTCCAATCTCAATGGCAAGCTCATCTGAATGCCGGGGTATAAACCGATGCATTCCTCGATGGGTCACCTCCAGCTCTTGATAATTGGCACACAATGAGCTTGAACTGGAAGACTTTCGTCTTGATTCTGAAAAAAAAAAAAAGAATTCAAAACTCAATTACTGTACTACAAATGAAATTTGAATTTGATTATAAAAGTCATTCAATAGAAACTGTCATGTAACCAATGTCGTTAGGCAGCATGTTGTGTTGGGGGTGATCAAATAAAAAAATTGGAATCAAGGATAAACAATGAATAAGTTACTTCTCTCACCTTTTATTAAATTACTAAAAAGTTTGAATGATCAAAAAACAAGCTAGCACAAACTAGTAACCAATTTATCAAAAACTTACATTGTAAATTGTTCCATCCCCCAGTAAAAACCTTAAAAAAAGAAAAGTTTTTCTAAAAATGATAAAGTGTAAATGTTTAAATTTTCAGCCCTCTAGTTATTTTATAGTGGCCTGTGCATGTGATACATACATGTACAGCTAGTCAACCAGACCAACTTACAAACTGAAGAAACCTATTTTGACAGTTTTGGTTGACAGTTTTTAATATTCTTACAATCAATATTTATCCCACATTGTGGATTATACAATTATAAGATCGACTAGAATGAGCATACGATCTGAAACATTTCTCCACTGACCAAATATCTGCTCTTGCACTAATAATTAACAAAGCAAACATTGGTTACAAAATGTAGCCCCGATGGAGACTAATATAGATTTAACTTCAGAATTCCTGAAACTATTCACATTATACTAAATAAATTATCAGACTTCTATTGGATGAAAGTATGCCATATTTTGCCACACCCAAATCATAGTTTATTCAGAATGAACACTCAGAAATTAACTCACACACTCATTCACATTTCATACTTACTCCTCATCCATGGATTCAACCCCATGATCTATTTCTCTCTATCTAGTAAGCATACAAACACCTGTTAAACCTCCCCCCTGGCAGCAGTTTCTATAAGATACATGACACCAGTCGGAATTAAAAAACTTCTCCATCTGCTATAATATTATTTGACCTCAAACCTTTCAACTGACTCTTTTGATCTTAATCACTCCTTAATCTCACATTAAAATTGATACTTCCCCAGAGACACATAACTCAAACATTCATCAAACATATGAAGATCTAATTCCTGGTTCAGTCCTACACCAAGCCATTATATGATACCTCCCTGCTGACCAAGCAACCAACACAGCTCTGCCTCATCCCATACTTCTTTATTGTGGGTGTTGCGGAGTCAGTACTTTCTGAATTTGTTTAGCTCGTCTCTACATCTAATACTGTACCGGCCTTAGTTGTGCATGTGATCTCTGGGGATCCATGTTATGAGTTGTGATGTCCATCAGTTACACACCAATTTTGTTGGATAATTCATAATCCACATTGATGCACTGGTCATTTTCATTAAATGTAATCAATAATTGCTTGCAATTTAATATGAACACCTCTTCACTGAAGATCATTATAAGTGCAAAATAACAAGCTTGGCTGGAGGGTACTACTGATACTATAAGTGTGACATTAATGGTAGAAAAGTAGAGGGGAGAAAAGAAAGTTAGGTAGTTTAATATGAGATTGGAAGGAATTGAGGAAAAGAGAAAGTTGGGTAGTTTCATATTAGATAGGAAGGGAGAGAGGAGGAAAGAAAATTAGGTTGTTTAAAGGGTTGGAAGGGGAAGAGGCTGATGGCTGCTACTTATACTATGTGTGACAGACACGGATTTTATTCTGTATATATGATGATTATTCTTCAAAGTATTGTCAGATATCTAGATTCACTTAATGATTTCATAAACCTTTTTTTATGAAAAAATTTTGAACACTTTTTCTTTTCTATTATATATCCTTAATTGTTGACTCTTGGATTCATAGACTTGCAACCTCCATGGAACTCTCCAATCAATAGGACAAAAAATGTAACTTTTTTGAGAGAGAAAAATTTTTTAAACTTATCAAAAAGCACAAGTGAAGTAAAAACTTAATCAGAAGTTACTCTCCTTGAATTACTTTTTGAATTCCCTAGAATGAATTTGAGAGGTAATTTAACAGAGAACAATTCTGAACAAGCTTCTCAGTAAGCAAGTAAGTAAATGAGTAAGCAAGTAAGTGAAATAATCTAAGTTAAATCTATCCATTGTCTGTTGTAGATGATAAAGATGTATGATTTCATTAATAGACTCTAGTCTCAACACTCCCCAACTCTTCTCTTCAAGGATCCCTTGCTGTGCGAGAGTCTAATGATAACAAAAAACAAGAAAGGAGTAATGAGTTGTTTTTAGTACCCAACTCTTCATCAATGATATCAATCCAAACAAGCATTAAGTAAAGCTACAAGCAGATAAATAAATTAATCAAATTCTTTACTGGTTCTCCTTATTTATTTGGAGATCCCCATGAGACATTTTTTAGTGCTTGGACAAACACTTATAAATGATTTTTATATATTTAAACAAATCATGATGTAATTTTTTGTAATCTTATCCTCATTTATTTATCTTTTATTGCAATATTTGATTACAACAATATCCAATCCTAATCAGATTACATAATGATACTTGAATATTGCTTTATTGATTGTCATATAACGGCCATGTCATCAACAGCAGTAGCCGCAGCCTTTAAGCGTCTGTCGTTGAAAATAGACTTTCCACAAGATTCACCAGATATCTCTGAACTTGTCCAGTCCATCAAGCTATCTTATATTTTACTGGACACATTTTTGCATATGATCTCTGGGGGATCCGCGTCATATCGTGATGTCCAACAATTGTCTGTCATTTTTGCAACATGGTCTGCCCATTGCCATTTGAGTTTTCTGATAGATTCTATGATATCTCTGACTCCTGTTGATTCTCTAATAAATTGCGTTGTCTTGTGATCTCTCCAAATGATATTGAGCATGATTGTCTCTTGTGCACATTGCATGGTTCTCAGTTTGAAGGCCAATCTTTTGGTTAGGTTCTATATTTCAACTCCATAGGTGAGGAGGATGCATTGGTTGTATATACCTCTAAAGCCAATCAAGTTATTTTCTCTTGTGTGGAATCTTAATTCTTGAAGTTAAATGTTCTTTTGAACAAAAACAAAGGTCCATACATTGATTGTCGTAGCCTTTAGTAAGATATGCAAGTCTTTTTAATATTTTTGCACATTTTAAAGGTTTTGCTCTACCAGTATGCCAGAAAAAAATTAATTTGTATTTCACTTGTCCAAAGGTTATGGAGAATTGTGAGGCAATATGAGTCATTATTTATAATCTATTACACATATAGCAATTTATGCTATATGGACAGAAATATAGCTTCACTCTAAAATCATCAGACAGTTCATGTGCAGCAAGAATAGTTCAAGGTCAATGTTAATCTGTCATAATTTTTGGAGACAAGCCAGATTAAAAGTACACATGCCTGAAAAAAGAAAAAATAGTGCATTACCATTGATTATACTTTTAAAAAATGTTTTCCATTTTATTTCCTTTTGAGGCATTCCAAAGTAAGTTTATTCAATCCACATACATATATATAATTTTAGTGATTTATATATATGCAGGGTGTCTCAAAAGTAATGTCTGATTAGTCTTAATAGTAATGATATTTCTAAGGTAAATAACTATTTAATCTAATGTTCGGCAAACCAGTACACCAAAAATTACTAGAACTAGCATTCCAAGGGAAATTATGAATCATCGCCACCTATATATGCTCATTTTCATGATATGAATTTAGCATAAACTTACATTGTGAAAACCCTTCACTAAAAACTGGGAGGGGGGACAAAAATCAATTTCACGACTCATTAAGGAGAGTGTGTACGTGCAGAATTTAAAGTTTCTACTCTGAATGTGTAGAGCTGGGTTCGGTCCAGGTACATAGGTAGATACATTTATATGTTTGTCAGAACACATAAATAACTTTAATAGCAACAAGTTATACGTATAACAGATGGGATATATGTGGAAATGTGTTTTTTTCTCAACCTTCAGGTGACCCATGTCTTTTTGCAGCATGTTGTGTTGGGATAACCCATTAAGAAATTGGAAAAGGGGTGATCAATAAATAAGTTACTTCTCTTGCCTGATTTAAAAAAATTTTTAGATTTATAAAAACAAGGTTGGACACAAACCAATGGACCAATTCAACATAAACCTAAATTGAAAATTGATGCCCCCCCACACACACACTAAAATATCATTTTGGAGGGGAATTTAAAGAAAAGCAAAATATCACTTTACCTACTCATGAAGGGGTATGTGCAAAATTTTTTAGTTTCAATTATGAACAGTCTGGGCATGGTGAAGTTTGGATACATAGGTACATATAAATGTCTGAACATATGAATAACCTAAAGCCAATATCTAAACCAGTGTTGTGGGTAATGGTGAGTGAAAATTGAAGACTCTTGCTAAATAATTAGATTCAAGTGAAATGGAAAAAAATCGTTCTTGTCCAATTGATTAGACTTCAATTTTACTTGTATTTTTTCATTTTTTTTTACACCTGATTAATAAGCAAGGATGAGACTTCAATATTACTTACATGAAGTTAGTCAAGTATATTTAAATTTAATGACAACTATATGTACAGGTTTCCCTGCTATCCAAAAGTATAGTAGTCTAATAAAAAAAACATTTGTAAGCTGAAATGACGTGAAGTGAAGTAGCATTTACTATTAATTTATACATACTGAGCATTACCCAGACCCCAAAAGGATAACGATGGTATGTTAGGCTGAGTGGTCGAAGTTTGGGTTAGTTGGGGTATAGGAGAGAGAGGAAGAGGTTGAACTTTCCCACTATCATGACTCAATGGGACAAATACCAAACATTATTTTTGCTTTTTGGTTTTCTTTGTGACAATGGAAAAATGGAGTAAAGTGACTTTTAAAAAGTGAGGAATACCTGTTTAACGGATAACTACTACCCCCAACAAAATGTATGGAATCAGCATACTTGGGGGATGTTCACTAAGCTTTCCTACTTCACTACAAATAAACAGTTCATAGAGATAACACAAAACAATTTTATTATTAATTTTGACCAGCATTTGCTTTCATTCTTACTTTCAGTTGCTTTTTATCACAACTTTGAATTGAACTGTAATTCTACAGAAACAATTAAATAGTGTAATCTGAAAATAAAGAGCAAGACCATGATGAGAATCAAACTCACACCCTCTAGTCATAGAGGGTCCAATATACACCTGGCCGTGTTTAACCATTCAGCCACAGGGACTTTATAGTTAAACGGAAGTTAATTTTACACCTTAAACCTAACTCCTCACAGCTGATAAATAAAATTTGAAAAATTGGATTGAAATATTCAAATCATTAACATTTTTTTTCTCCAGATCAAGTCGAGGAAAATATTATGAAATGATTCAGTGCTGAGGAAAAAATATAGCAATCATCAACAAAAATCACAATTTGTTCTTTGTTGCCTCTCCTTGAACTTTCATGATGGACTGTATTCTTTGAGACTTTTTTTAATGGAAAACAATATTCTCAATCTAGCTGGTTCCAACTTTTTCTGAGATCTGTTGACAGATCAGCTTTACAGGATGGACCATTAACTTCCAATTGGATCAATTGTTGACTATATCATTGAGTTGATATACCTTTCCGGAAAAAAACCTTTTCAGACCTTTTTATTGAGTGACATTATCGTTATCATCCTGAAAAAGTCTTCATCATCACCAAACTGTTTCTATCAATGGAATGGAAAAAGCGTCCAAATGTCAGCATGAACCAGAGCATTGATTGTTGAAGTAATGACTGCCACCACTCCTGGTCCATTTACCTAACATGCAACCGAATATCATGAATGAGTGAGGAAATTTGCTCATTTTCTTCTGGCAACAATCTTTAAATGTTTCATTGGAATGGCACCAGAATCATCACCTTGGCCAATGTTGATTCATGATTCATCTCTGAATATCACTTTCATCTAATCATCTATATTCCATAATTGCTTCTCTTTAGCCCATTGTAACCTTGTTTTCTTCTTTTTAGATGTTGATGCTGGCTTTTGTTTGGCTTTTCTGTGTGTAAATTCCATTTCATTCAGCTGAGTTCTATCACAAACATTGATTCTTTTTTCTCCCAAATTTGTTCATCATTTGTTTAGTTGGACATTTTCTATTTTCAATGCATATTGCTTCAAGTTTTCTATTCTGATTCCTTGACATCTTCTGGGGTCTACCTGTATATTTTCCTTTATAACCATAACATTTTGAAGGAGTTTTAGTAATCCTTTCGATTATGTCAATTGAGAGCTCTCTTGTTAAAGCCATGTTTCCTTCTAATAATAAATCAAACAGATTGTAAGGATCTGACAATACTCTCTTTTATCTGTAGACTAATCTGAATACTTAGACTTGTGCTGGTATTTGTTTTAGAAATCCAAATTACAAGGTGATTCCATAATTTTTTTGTGGATATTGAGAGATTCCATAATTTTCCTCTACTTGAACTAAAAAAATATGCCAATAATTCTAATAATTTAATTTATTTCATCAGCAATATTTCATGATGTCAGAATGTTAAGCTATTAAACATAAATTGTTTTGTGTCATATCTGTGATTCGTTCATTTGCTATGAAGTCTATAATGCTGGGTGAACATCCTCTAAGTGTACCATAATATTTGCCTTTGGTAGTAGCATGAAAAGTAATTTTGGTTATACATTGCAATCTAACTCATACCATCAAAATTCTCAAAACGTTATCTAACCAAGAGTTGAATAAACCTAATTCTATTACGTAGCAGGTAATGTTTCCGCCATGCTACAGATGCTAAAAGATCATGTTGTCTCTGAATATGTACAAAATTCAGTTTATGCTTGTACAGAGGAAGACAATTATTATAATCACGGATAATGTTATTGTAACATATTGGGCTGTGTGTGTGATATAAACAGCTAAGGGGAGAATAAAAACCAATAATCATTATAGTAACAGAGAAAAAAAAAGAGAATTTGGTGATTGATTTGGGGAACAGAAAAAATAATTGGTAGAAAAGATTGACACAATTCATATAACTATACTTAATTGGTCAAATATTGAAGTTGGAATCTAGTGCAGAGGAATGATTTATAGTTGATTAATCAATCTTAAGATAATTAAATTGGAAAGAGTGGCAAGTGTATAAAAAAAATCATGCTGTGACTATACATTGGAATGTTAGATCATACTAACTGGATAAATCAGAAACTAGGATTTCAAAATAATGGCTTTGTTCTATCAAAGTGTCCGTGAAAGAAGGTAAAGGAATAAATTGTTGTTACTTAGCTGAAATTGAAATGTCAGGTAAAGAATATTAGAAGATGAATAGGGATTTACAAAAGGTGAAATAATGCTGGAAGGAACTTCAGAGTGTTTTGGATTGAAAATGTTTGATGAGGAATTTAATGATTAACAAAGAAATTGACTGAATTAGACTGAGGCAATCAGAAGATCATGTAATTCGGACTGATAGAGAAGTTCAACATGAAATCATATAGATATACATATGAGATAAGTTTAGCAGAGAAAAGAGTTTGCCCACAGGAGCCAAGTAGGTTACCTGGGCCCAGTGTCCGTGGTCCCTGCCACCCTCTTCACCAAGGGTGCGATCAACCAAACTCAGTATTTCAACAGCAACGATTTATATCAAGAAGTGTAAAAATCAAAGACCTGAGTATGGAGAACCAAGACTCTCTTGATTGAGTGCACATGCAACTCAACCTGTAGCAGAAACAAAAGCTAAAGAATGAATCATAACAGAGGACGAAAGACTAGTGAAGTTTCACTGAGAAGGTTTTTTTGCTAAGTACTTAAATCAGTATGTCGTTCGGCAGATTTAAATTTGTGATGAATTTGATTGGTAGTTTTAGAAAACAAACATCTCGTTCTCAAAGTGGAATTACAACCAAGGAAGTAATAATAAAAACAAATCGTAAAATATTGGCTGACTAAGTTTTTCCCAAATTAATCATACATGAATTGTTTACAGCAAAACCATAGCAAAAGAATAAATGATAGACATCTGTCTTCAGTTACGTCTCTCATCAACACCGAAACATGAGTAACGAGTCCTTTTTTTATCTCTCTACAAGGATCTGACCAGCAGCATCATCGAGTATCTCTCTACACATCCAGTAGGCAACATCTAAACGAAGGATGGACCAAAGTCATTAACAAATGTTATCGCCAACACCTTGTGTCCATTTCTAATTCCCCTCCCCTGACAACACTACATTATCAAACAGTTATTATCAAAATCAGTTGGTCCTAAACACTTCATTCAAAATTAATTAAAAACAAGTCTAGTCAGTCACTCAATAGGAACCTTCATGTAACCAATGTCTTTTAGCAGCCTACCACATTGGGGGTGATCAATTAAAAAATCAAAATAAGGGGTGTTCAATGAATAAATTATCCCTCTCACATTCTATAGAATGACTAAAAGTCTGAATTTTCAAAAAACGAGCATGAATACTACTGGACAGGGACCAATTTAGCATAAACTTACTTTATAAACTGAACTCATCCTAAAATTTTATTTCAGGAGGAAACTTTTTTTTAAAATGTTTTTTTCAAGACATAAATGGAGTAAATGTTTAAATTCTCTGCCCAGTAGCTCAATAGCTGCAACTTGTATGCTTACACATATACATAGCCAGCCAGCCAGAATCATTGAAAAACCGAAGAAACCTTTGTTGATCTACATTGACAGTTTTGGTTGATGGTTTCTAATTTTGAAAAAAAATTTCATAATGATTGTTTAATATAGATAAAGTAAAGTTGGTTATAACAATGAATTTAATAACATAAACTTATAACAATGAATGTAAATTGTTCTGATTTGTATAAACTTTACTCAATGCTATCAGCCGGTTATTGTTATCTAAGAAACTATGTCCAAATGTGATCACAATAAGCACCTTTCTATATATATATCAAAGTCTTTGTTTTGAATAATTAAGTGCCTAATTCTGGTTTTTAAGAGGGAGCCACAGAGTTGTCACATCTAGAATTTGGAATTGGCATTCTTTCTTCTTTTTAAAATAAAAGTTTAATTCGTTTAGCACCAGGACTTGTGGTCACCAGGTTAGTACTCTATAACTAAACTGTATTCATAAATATATTCAGCAGCTGATACTTAAAGAAATGAAAAGTTCAATCAAATTAAGAAAAAGATATTATTTCATGAGCAAATGTTGATAAGTTTGCTAAGGTTTTATAAAAGATCTCAAATGAAAAGAGCATTTATTAAAGCAAAGCCAGATGAATTTTAGGAAATATCTCCAAGTTATATTGCAGATTTTCTATATAATTTCAGTAATATATTACTACATTTAAAAATAGAAATCATTTAGAGAGCACATTGCTAGAGAAAGTAATTGTGAATGGATTAGCCAAAAGATTTAATCACTTCTTCCATAGGTTATTATATAAACTTTTACAAAATTTCATTGAAATTCATAGAGAACTTATGGAGATATCGCGTGGACAGACAAGAAATTTGGGCAATTATATGTGGTTCAGACATGTATCTATGACGTAGTGGAAGTTTTCATTATGTATATCATGGTCACATTATTTTCCTCGTCTTTGTGTTTGCTTTGATTGAGAATCTAGAATCACTACTCAGAGCTCATACTCGATTAGACTTGACAGGTCATATTCACTCTCTGTGTAATCATGGATGGGTCTGGTTTTAGATTTAATCACTTCTTCTGTAACCCATTATCCACCCTTCCAGAAATTTTCATTGAAATTCATTCATAACTTTCAGAGATATTGTGTGGACAGACATGAAATTTTAGCGATATTATATGGTGCGGATGAATAATTATGATGAGGGAGAGATAATTTTGCATGGATCCACTCCAAAATTTAATCGGATATTAATTGGAGATATTGTGTGGACAGTCTTGGGCATACACATAAATATAGGAAAAGAAGAAGTATTTTTCAATCAAAGAAATTTCTTGGATACGTTCCTGAAATTCATCATTTTATTAGCCTATTGCTCACCATTCCATAGAATTTCATCAAAATCTTATGAGAACTTTTGTAGAGTGTGAAAAGACATGAAATTTTGGCAAGATTTTCTGATGTGGATATGTAACTACGAGGAAGGGGAGGTAATTGCATATGGATGTGCCCAAAAATTTACTCACTTCTTCAGTAGCCTATCGTCTCACCTTTCACAAAAATTCATTGAAATTCATTTGGAACCTTTGGAGATATTGTATCAATGGACTTGAAATTTTGTCAATATTACGTAATGTGGATATATAACTACAACGAGGAAGAAGTAACTGTGCATGGACCTAACCCCAAATACAATCACATCTTCATTTGTCTATTGTCAAACCTCCTTCAAAAATACACTAAAATTAATTAAAAGATCTTGAATATATCATGTGGATCGTCATGAGCATATACAAATACCTTCCAATCAAAAAATAATTCATGAATATAACCCAAAATTTAATCATCTCCTCCATACCTCCACAGAACATCATTGAAATTCATTGAGTACTTATGGAGATATTGTGTGGACAGACAGACAGGTTGAAAGACGGACAGAAAGATGGAAAGACCGACATGACTAAATACATATACCTCTCTTACTTCATTGGCAGAGGTAAAGGTTGAGTTGAACAGAGGTTATATATTCACCCATGTTTGTCTTTCTTTCTGTCTGTCTGTGGGCAACACATGCTTACAGTACCTGGCATTTCCAAGCAGTCATACATCTAAGTACTGATCAGGTTTCACGCTGGTTGACTTCTATGATCGAATGAGAACCAGTATTTTAAGTGTGATTTGAAAGTAAGTAATGGAGAATAATGTGTTAGTGCAATTATAGAAAAATCACCATGATGATGTCATCACTGACATCATTGTTAATGTCACAATAACAAAACAGGGTGATTGCACAATTACAGTGTTTTCTCAACAACATCTTATATAGGTGATTGGCAAAGTTTTGAAGGAATCAAAAGTCAAACAACAAATGCTTGGTAATCTCCTTGAATTCAAACTAGGTAAAACTTTCTGAAGGCTTTTGATGGGAAATCAATTAAAAATATAGATACTATGTTGATTGGATCAATGATGGAAATGGGTTTTTAGAAATTACATATGGTTTTATCTGGGTTTCATGCTTGTTGATCAGAGTGGGGTCCATCAAGGATGAGCAAAGTGAATCCATGCAGCTGGGGGTTCAGGAGCACACTAAGCCCCGGCAGGTGATTTTTTTTTTAGATATGGCTAATTTCAGAGGCATGAAATTATTAAATATGTATACACTGTACCCCTACATTACCCTACATTTCCATCACTGGATTTGGTGTTGCCAAAAAAGTCGATTTAAATATGAAAGATTCTTTATTTAGAACTCTGAATAATAATATCATACTTTATGCGGGCAGACAAGACAGACTGGTATCTAGTCAAGTCGTGGGAGGCAAGTCTCAAATTAGAGATTTTTCATCAGATATGATTTTAGATAACTGAGAAATGTCTGCAAAGAAATCTGGGATTCTGAGTGATTCATTAATGATTAACGAAAAAGAAATTATGACAGACAGAAGAAAGGAATCGCATTAAAGTTTACATTTTCAATAATACTTTGTTACTAATTTTTGAAGATGTTGGTTATCTGAATCATATGGATCCATATTGCTCTGCCGACAAAAATATCATAACTGTTTTGATTAGTTCATGTTTATAGCCTCTAAAATATTACAGGTTTACCTCACTTACATAAGTAATACAGGTTTACCTCATTTTCATAATGGTGTGAAGTGAATAAGCAATTACCATTCATTTTTATAAAGAAAAACATTTGAGCATTCCCAGACCCAAAAAATATTGATGATGATATGTTAAGCTGAGTCATCAGAAGATGAGTTGGTGGAAGAAACTGGAGCCTGGGATATAGGAGATAGTAGAAAAGGGTGTGTGCTGCTTCTATAATGGCCAAACAGTGAATTCTATTCTTACTTTATGAACAACATGTATTCATTAGCTATATTAGAAACTGTCACCCAAAACTGTCAACATAGTCAACAGTTTTTGTGTGATTCTGTGTGGCTGGCAGCCTGCCTGGTTTCATGTGTATGTATGCGTCATGTGTAAATGATGCACTAATGGAGCTATAAGGCTAACAATTTGAACATTTACTCCTTATTATGTCTTGAAAAAAAGTTTTCTGTTTTTTAAAATTCACTCAAAAATAAGCTAAAAATGATATTGGACTCATGGCAGATTTCCCAGAATGACTAACCTGACCTGTTTTTCATTTTGTTTTGTACATTTTACCAACTTTTAACATCATGAACCGCATCAAACTACTCTTTATTGATAGCGGAGCGCTTCTGAGGCCGAAACAAAGTTTGTAAAATTTATAATGTCAGATTTGAAAAATAAATTTATAATTTTACCTATAGTTAACAGGGAGATAACACTGATCAGTTGTTATTCCCCTTGAAACTAGGATTTAATTTTTTTTTGTATGAAAATAAGCTTCAAACAAGTGGGAGTCAAAAGATTTTGAGCACATTTTTGAAAGGATATAAAGTGATATGCATATTTCATCTAAAATTAAGCCACTGTCTGGGGATAAATTATTGATTCCTAAAAAATATTTAGAATGCACAAGACTTTGTGGAAAATAGAATTCAATTTGCATAAATGATTTGTGATCAATGAAAACAGAAAAATACTAATTTTTTTTATAACTTCAGAGTTTTTTGGTGAATTTATGGATCAAAATTAAAGACATCAAATTTCAGTTATTGATCGAAGCTAAGCCATCGTTTAGTTTTGTTGCTGAATTTCTTTTGCATTTTAAATCTTCAATTTATGCAATTTGATAATCACTATGGATTTTTCTGAAGGTTTAATTAATACATTTCAATTGAATCCCAAATATGATTAGGACCCCAATACGCATAAGATATGAGTTTTATTTTGCGTTTCATTTTTTTGGCATCTATTATTTTTTTTCTGTTTATGAAACTTTTGGTATAATCAGCTAAACAGGATGAGGTTGTTTGCTGAAACGGTCTGTGTTGAAAAATGGCATCACATTATCGGCAACGCAGAACTGGCAGTGATGAAACGTACCTAACCTGTTTGTAAGCTCAACTATAAATAAAAACACATTCATAGAAAACAAAAATGTTGGAAGGTTGCCTAAAGCCAAAATAGCTTAAAGGAACAATTATAACTAAAACAGCAATAAAATAATTGGAGAGCCAAAAGTTGGAAAAGGAATAATTTTTCTGCTCCAACTCGTCTGTCTAGTCTTCTTAAACAATATTCAAAGAAATATTAAATGTAATACTCTGTTTTATGCTTTCATCATGTTTAAGGCTATCAATTTATGAGGTCTTTTTGGAGGAGAACCAACCATTTTGAATACCTCGAGAACTGGTTGTGCAGTCTTGATGTAACTTGGAAACCAATCAGAGGTAACCTTATTGCACATACATGAACAGACTTTTTCCCAAAGCTGAAATCACTATTAAATAGAGATTTCAGATTGTGGAAGAGATTTAATGACGCCAATTAAGATCCCAAAAGAGGACTTGGAATAAGCACATGAAGGGATGCTGGAATAAGCACATGAAGTCCTAAGTCGTTAGTCCTTTGAAGTGGACTAAGGTGCCATTGCTCTAGGTTGGTTATCTTTTAATCAAATGGCTGGATACTTTCCAAAACAGACCTTGTATATTTGTTCAACTTTTTCTTAAGAAGGTTATACCTAGTAAATCGTAACTACAGAAGGGGGAAGAATTTTCAGTATGACTCAAGGGGTAGTTACTAAAAATGATATCAACTCAAGATTAGGACTATTAAGCAATATTTGGCTTCATTGCTCAAATTTGCTGTGGTACTTTTTCCATAACAAGTGCCAATTTTCATTATTTGGGCATTTTTCAAGTCCTCGTAAGAAACAAATTTTTGAAAGTGTAGGTTGATAAATTATAGGATATTATGTTAAGTAAATTACTTCACTTAAGCAATGCACCCATCCAAAATTGTGGTCTGCAAGTTCACAATGAATTATATGATCTTAAGTGGGGGTTTTCATGCCAACAAAAGGAAGAAGAGATTCTTTATTTATTTTCTTTGTATGAATTAAAGAGAGAATCCAATAGCAAAATAGAATTGGTAAGAAAAAGGAGAGGGGATGGCCATGTGTGGTGAGAAGAAGGAAGGAGTGAAAAATATGAACAGTTTATTAAATGGCATCCCATTAAAAGTTGAAGGACCAAAATTGGCACAGGTTAATTGAAGACTCAACTAGTTCATATCACAGATATCAGCATAATTATATCTACTTCTATGAAACTGTATATATTCTGGACTATAACACAAATGGGTTACAACAATATTTGAAGGAATCCTGTTCACTGTAACTCATCAAAGTCCCCGTATCTGTCCATATAAAACTTAAGTAGATGGCACACTTTTTCTAATTCCAGCACATTGGACTGTAATATTTGTATAGTTTTTTTTTTTTGTGTTTTTTTTATATAAATGTTCATCTTATATACTGGCATGCACAGTATTTATTTAGAATTAATGTGAAATAATTTACTTTTTAGTATTTTCAAAGAATCTATACTAATATTTGAGCTTTTTGTTTGTTTATTTGTGCCTCTTCTCTGCTAAAACTACAAGGCCTAATAGTTTGCATGAAGACTGAGAACTGAGAAGAGGTCAACTTGAAACTTAGGCTACGTAAGGCTATTAAAGGTCCCCAAGGGCATTTCTGGTCAATTTTCAGAACTGTAAACCACAAAGTCTAACCAAGGATGCTGAAATTAAGCATATCAGTACATCTTCTCACAGTGAACATTGCAATCTATGTGACATAGACTGCTGAATCATTCAAAGTCACCAGAGGTAATTTTTGGCCATTTTAAAACAATTTTTGAAGTTTTTACTCATAATTTAGCAACTATAATACTGAATTAAGCATGGAGGTACATTTTTCTATTGTAAAACTCAAATGCAAACTGAAGTTGGTCATTTCAGATCATTTCAAGCCGATTTTCAGGGTTGGAAAAGGATGCTGGAATTGAACATATGGTTACACTTTCTCATATTGAAAATAAGAGGTTGACCTTGAAGGTTATTCAAGGGCAACAGAGGTCATTTCTGGTAATTTCTACTTGATTTTATAAGTTTTTGGCAATAATTTCACAACTATGGGACTGAAATTTGGCATAAAGGTAAATGTTTTTATGATGAAGGTCATAGGCAGTGCAATATAGACCTCAGAAGTTGTTTGAGGTCATCTGAGGTCATTTTTGGTCATTTCTAGACAATTTTCCAAGTTGTTAGCCACTATTTTGCAACTATAAAACTGAAATTTGGCATAGAGGTAAATTCTTTCATAGCCAAGTTATAATGTAGTGTATCCAGAAGCTCTATCAAACTAAATATTCTTCTTAATGCATCAGGATATTTCTTCCATTACAGTTACTTTTTCATAAGTGCATAGTGTCAATAATTGTTTTTTCATTTGTTGTGTTGTGTAAAGACAAATATATCCAAGAACATAATTTTCCTGTTTGGTTATATTTTAAGTTATTTTAACCCTAGGGAATGCTAGGTTTTCCTGCTAGTTTTTTTAATAAAATCATTTACTTTCCAGTTTTTTTTGTTTTTTTTTCTTCTTATTGGGGTCTGATTTTTACATTTTATACTTATGTAGTAAATATCAAATTTGACACAGATAACAAGAGAATGCATTATGAATTTGTTCATCAAGCAATTAAAAAAATATTTTTATTGCCATCTCAGTCTAAAAATGAATCAGCTTGCCTAGTTGTTTCATTTTTGTCCAAAACGTGACATAGGATGAGTCCTTTGTGTGACTACTTAGACGAAAAAAGTTTAGAATAGGCGAAAGGAAAATGAATTAAAAATTCCTACAGTATGATAATGCTATGTCATGGTGGCGGAAAAAAAATGTATCCATTTCATAATGGATTATTATTGTGAATTGAGCACCCACTAAAAACTGATAACGAAAAATGAATTTTAAAAAAAGATGTGAACATTTTCAAAAAAGTGGATACTGGAGTTCATATGAATTTTCAAGGCTCTATTTTTTTTAAAATGTGACCAGGAGCACTAACACAGACAGACAGACAATTAAAAAGGAAAGAATACCACTCTATGTGGCTGGTTGGTTGTGGGACCAGAGTGAGCTACGGTAATTCAATAAGACAGAAAACCAGACGATTAAATCAAGTCAAAGGAATTGTGAAGTTTACACAAGTATTTTTTCACTTTTCCACAATAGAAATAGACTAACTACAGAGAGGGTAAGGAGTATAAAACATTTTCTCTATATTTAGACATCTATCATATATTCTTAGACTAGAATCAAGTTATTTATAAGAATCAATAGAAGATGGAACAACAGAAGCAAAATTACTTTACATAGCATGAACAATAGAACAATTAATTTCATTTTTAGTCTCTTAGGATGTATGCTTATAATTGGAAAAATACAGATTTCTTCACTTCTTCATTCGGATGGTGGAAATTTATTAAAACATCTGTACCTAGCATAAATGAATCACCGTAGCCTGCACATGTACCGGAATAATTATTAAAATAAATTATCTAAAATTATCTCTAAAAATAGTCCTTTAATCTAAAATCATCTTTAAAAAATATCTCAACTTTTGGCATTGCTGGTTGGTCAAAAACTACGAGAAAGACCCAAAAAGTGTTTTTGGATGGTACCTAGTGGTATACTCATACAAACTTTCAAGATTGTAACCCAATAAATGTGATCAGGGGAGCCCAGAGACATACACAGACAGACAAGCAAATAGAGGAGAATCTTGAGGTGATCAATTAAAAAATTACAAAAAGAGATGATGGAAGGATAAGTTACTTCACTCACCATTTAATAGGCAGTGATCACTGAAAAAAGTTTACTGTTCACGAAATGAGGGATCAATTTAACATAAACTTGCAAATCGGACCCACTAAAAACCTATTTGGAGGGGGAGGGGGATTTTACAAAAACATTTCTCTGGACAAAATAAGGAGTAAATGTTTAAATTTCAAACCCTCTAGTTCCATTGGCGCAGCTTCTACATATAATACACAGCCAGCCAGCCAGCCACTTTAAAAACTGAAGAAACCTATGTTGAGAGTTTTGGTGACAGTTTTGGTTGATAGTTTCTAATGATACAGCCCGTACTGGGATTCAAAGCCATCATATAGCACATACATATATTCAAATCTAATAATTTTTAATATGATTCAATGGGTGTTTTGAAATGTGTTCAACATCTCTATAACTCACTTTATCTCCACTTAAATGATGTTATTTATTCTTCTTTTCATCAATTCTTGTTACAGGAAAAAATATCTATGGTATCCTTTTTCAGTGGTTCATTTTTTTTGTCATCAAAGAACAATCATTTATACTTTTTTTAAAAATCAATTATAGTGATAGATATAAAATTACATCATCAGCATTCATAAGCATGGGATTATAGATCAAAATTGTTTTTTTTGATATAATTCACATAATTTATGGTTTCCCTTTGAGCGGTATCCCTTACCATGGTTTCTTTTTCAGTGGAATTTCTTCATCCGTGGTTTACCTTTTAGAGTCCCTACCCCCATCAACAGTTTACCAATCAGCGTTATGTGATCTCATCATTAGAATTCTGGTAATTCTTGTTAATTGAAAAGCATTTAAGTTATTCCATGTATATTTATTTACCAAGATCAACTTCATCTGGTACAAGACCAAAAATTTGGGGCACCCACAGAGGATTGAACTCACTTGAGTAATAATGATCTGTGTCATAAGTTTACAAAACAGTACTCCACAGCAAAGCACTATGTGGATTATATAGGCGTTTATGTGGTGTGGCAAGTGCAAACCATCCAATGAAGATCAAACTCACTGTAATAGTAACAGTTTGCAAGATTAGCTTGCTACCCATTATACTGGGTCAAGGCGTGCCACCCAGGTATGTATGAGTATTATGTAAGTATATTTTTTTGATTAAGTTTAAAAAATATATCATTTCAGTGCCTTAAAGCATTACTTGATTATTAAAGATTCATAAAAATCAAAAATTCTGAGTTCAATGGCTTCAGCTTCCAGCTGTCTCTTCTCCTAGAACATCTCAACATCCCCATGGAAATCAAGGCTCAGATGATTAACACCATCTTTCTGCCCACACTGACCTACCCATGTCAAATGTGGGCGTGATCGAAGCCCTGGAGAGGAAAATCACTACCTGTGAGACGAGGTGCCTCAAACGACCAACAGATAAGATGAGGAAGGACAATTAGTAATGAGCAAAATCAGAAAAATTGTTGGAAAAATGCCAATCTACAAATTCAACCAGTGCCAGAAAATTAAATGGATGATTCGGACACCTGACAAGAATGGCAACCGGCTAACTAATATTCAGAGCCTACAACCTCAAGTTCAAGTGTCTGGGCAAGACGACGACCTTGCAGGCATTGGATCAATGGCTTGGCAGGAACGGTCAGGTCCCATGACCAGTCTGTCATGGAGGTGACCCACCAAATCATCACCTGGTGTTTCCACCACCCTATGACACTTCGTAGTATTCAATGAAGGCAAAAAACGAGAGATTAAAAACTGAACAAGAGCTGAAAATTTGAAAATATTCTATAAGTTTTGTTTGGATAATTGAGCCTCTTCTTTGTGTACTTGATGCTGTTAACACATTTCAGACGATTTATTCTTCAGCCCTCATCAGGTATACAATCCATAAGAAAGGAGGAAAAACTTTAATTCTCAAGGATAAAATTGCAACAGGGAAAAATGTGGTTATTAATATAACATCCAGATTGATTCATTTCAGCAGCACTGAATGCACAGACGTACTACACATCCACTCATGTACCCAGATGATTCCTAACTGTACATGGGAGTTCCCTAACATCTTTTGCTGAGCAAAAGAGATAACATGTTGCTGAAATCCATTCTTTTGTCAAAGCCTTTTTTCTGATGCCATTTTTTCTCCTTGATAAATAAGGATTTTCCACTTTTCTTACAGATTGTACATCTGATGTAGGCTGAAGAATGGATCAGCTGGAACATAGTGTCAACAACATCTAGTACACATATAGAAACAGATGTGGTGCCATAAACAATTGGTTTTACCTCATGAGGCATGGTACCGCTCAGCATTGTCAAGTCCAGCAGTTCAGATTTCATCCTGAGACCTCAAGACCAGTACTCATATATCCTTACGACAATAGGTGCAAGGAATAAAGAAAATTTGGGGGGTCTTCTCTGGTCTCATAAATGAATGTGAGAAGTTCCCCAAATTAAATCAACCCGGTGTCCCATTCTTTTCTCATGGGAATACGGTAAACACTAACAACATCAAGTACATGAAGTAGGGATTCAATCATCCAAGCAAAATTTGAAATATCAATACCTTTTATCAAAATTATAGACAAAGTATTTAATATATTTACCTTCACTGTCTGAAGTGGTACGGCAGTTTTTAACTGTTGCACCATTTGTTGGCCGAGATCCCGATTTGTCAGCAGGGAATGAATCCTCAATGATATAAGGATTATCACAATGGATATAAGCTTTAGCGTTCTTAGCAGAAACATTAAAATATAAGAGTCGATCGAATAAATGTTCTCGACTCTCAGTGGTTAATTTGGAAGCGGTTTGTGTGGGAGATAAAAATACTTCATCATCATTATCATCTGTTTCATCAGCATCTTGAAGCATTGGAGATTTCTGGCGACTGGTAGCTTCTATCAACTCTTCAGCCAAAGATTTCTCTCGTGGTGGATTTGCAGGAGCATCTGAAATAGCAAGAACAGTAAATATTATTATATTGTAATCTACAAATAGCATTCTTGCATTTTCCTGAATGTGAATGTGTGTGTGTCTAAAACGATAAAATCTCAGAGTCTACCAAACTATTTTTCATTAAATTATACATGTAGACTTAATGTGATGTTTAGTTAGACATGAGCTAATTTTTTTTTGTTTTCACATCATAGATGTTGAATTCAGGCAGTGACATATTAACTGAATAAGATAAAACTCTTGATATCAAAATAAACTTAATTCTCTATTCGATTGAAATAAGAGATATGATTTTATTACGCAAATAAGGAAAAATAACGTGCCTCATCAAAGAAATTCAGACAACTTGAGACTATTGAAAGCTAAAAAAACCAAGGCTAATCCATTTGAAATAAGTGTTTCAACAAGTCTGCATGTAAATGTGTGTGAAAAAGTATTGAGTCCATTCAAAGAAAAAAGAGAAAGCTATATTAATAGTCCAATAAAAATACTTTTTGAAATTACTTAAAAAGGAAAAGATTTCCTACAGTTTGAACAAATTAAGTTAAAATTAGAACTTCAATAAATACCAAATGGCAATAGATTGAACACAACTTCATCCTAATCTTTATCTTTCAAACTTTGCTAAATCACAATTAGTGTCTCAGAAAAACATAATTAACAATAATTCTCTTCATTATCGTGAATTTTTTAATTATTTGGGTAAGTATTTTCAACCATTATTAATTTTTGACGAGTATTTCTTTCATCTTGATTTCAGTTGTGTTTTGTCGCAACTACTTAGAGAGCTTGTTCATTAATACCAATCTGATCTGCACTGTTCACTAATGGCTATTATAGACGGATGCTCTGGGGAGTTGTGGTGAAAAGCAATTGAGATTAAGATGAAAGAAATACTAGTAAGAAATGAAATTCTCTTCATTTTGGGAAAAATATAGTCATCGGTACTGTTACTATTTATGTCAAACTTGAGAAACATTTTTATGATATTAGGAAGCTATGAAACTGTATATATAAATGTATATATATATATATATATATATATATATATATATATATATATATATACATATACATACATATATATATATATATATATATATATACATATACATACATATATATATATATATATATATATATATATATATATATATATATATATATATATATATATATATATATATATATTATATATGAGTAGGTTTTTCATTGAGATGTATATATGCATAAATGACCACACTGCTTTGTTTAAGTGTAAGTAATCTTGTTCAAGAGGTAGCAAATGTATCTTTTCTGAATATTAAACCATGTGCAAACATGAATTTCCGCAGGCCTGAGATAACATATCATTTAACTGATTGAATCAAACATCTGGATATTCATCAAGACAATTAAAGAGCATGTTCATTCACACATATAATAATTAGCAATGAGCAGATGTCTTCTGTAACTCTAAGGGAGTATAACTGATGTAGTAAAATAGAATTTCATTCTATTTACTGACGTTAAGAAAATAAAAATATGGGTAATATTTTATGATTAAATTTAAAGTGCGAAGTCTACAGCTAAGAAATCTATCAATGGTTCTGAGCTGCCATTTTCTATAATTGATAAAATAGTTATCATTCTTGATGACAGTGATAGACTAATTGTTGATAAAAGGAATATTTGTTGTACTGTAAGTTAACAAATAAACCAGTTCTTCATTTCCATCTGTATGAATTGAAAATTAGCCAACAAGGAAGTATATATTTTGATTCATTCACTGTTAAAATCAATTTTATAACTTTACTAGCTTAGTACCAGTCAAAAATGAGGGGGGGGTATTTACATGTGGATCAGCAAGTCTGCTTAGGATAGAAGTATATTAGAGCTCTGCCTAAAATCAAAGTGTCATTATCCAGCCCTCTGCTAAGGATAAGGGTGAAGGATCTCGGTCCTCTGCCTAAAATCAAAGTTCCACCCCCTGGCACTTTTACCTAGGATCAGAGTGAAATATTTGTGTGCTCACTGAAAAGTATTATACAAAAAAACTCTTGTACATACATAGATATGCATGACCAGTGTATTAGCTTGGCTAATACTTAATCTGACAAGAGAGTGAAATGCAACATTTAACCCGGATTTTGCCTTAGATGGTTGGCTTATAATTTATAGCAGTGAAATACGTAATTATTGTCTGAACATGAAAATACGTAATTATTTTCTGAACACCCTAATAATTTTCAAGTGTAGCAATAAGAAAAAAAAAATGTTATAAACTTCAGCACAATCCTCTCATCTTTTGATTAACCATTTTATATTCCTTCAAATGTAGAAAATGGCCTCAGAAATCATCTTGCAATGACAGTTTCTAAACAAAAATGTTTCCTTCAGCGCATTCTGCAACTGTCATAATTTTTTGTAAGAATTAATGCTGAATTGACAAGAATCTTATCTGTTTAAACAAAACAGTGTAAGTCTATCAGGGCCATCAAGAACTTTCAGTATAAAAAAACTGACATGTAAGTTTTCATGTTTTTCTCTCTTGAATATTCTTAAACTCTAGCTCAAGAAAATATAAAAAAAAGAGGATTTTTCACTGGATCATTAAGGTACCTAATGAAATAAGAATATCTCCGTTTAATCAACAAGATCTGTCCTATCTAAAAGAAAACTATGCTACCATTTTATATTTATGAAAAATAGCATACCTAGGGCAAATCCCCATCTTAGGATCTAAAACAGTATTCCTTCCAATTTTTAAAACAGTCTACAAAATGTCCTTTTGGGATTGCCATCAGCTGCCTCATCACATTCACCTTAATCTTGTTTACAGTCAGTTTTATCTTTGAGAAAAGCCAAAGATCACAAGAGAGCCTGGACTGAGAATGGAGAGTTGACAGACCTGGGTGATGCAATATTTTAAAAAAGAAACCCTGTAGAAGATGTGAAAAACAGACAAGCTTGGTCATTGGTAATGTGATAGTCGCACAGTACACAAGCTCACTCTGGTGTCTCACTGCTGACTGAGAAATCTCACTGGAGAGTATTTCTTTATGTATATGCAGCAATACCAAATCTGATTGGCTGGCAAGTTACTTCAAGGACACACAGTTCTCAAGGTATTCAAAACAGCTAGATACTATCTAGATCAATACTTCTCAACCTTTTTCAACCGAGTCCTCCCACATCAAAATTTTCCTCATCACCCCCCCCTACTGAAGATTCATACTGGTGACATAGTATGAGGAAAATTATCTATAAAATCCATGAATGTAAGATTGCAATATGATGCTACACATTTTTCTTCAAGAGTTTGGTTTTTGCATTTCTAAAATGTCACACTGGTGCAGGCCATGTATCATGTGTGCCAAATTGTAGCAGTTAGAGAAAATTAAACACAACAAAAAATATTTTCAAAAATGTTATCAATGTATTCCATTAGGCCATTTCCATCATGAAAAATAGATAAGTCAGGGATTTGAAGACATAAGCAAGCACCCGAAGCTCTTTTACACACACTCCGGATTGGAAAAAATTCCCCATCTAAGATTTTGAAATTCCCCCCTGGTTGAAATCACTGTTCAAGATAAACCTTGTACTCCGAGGTTCTGAAAAACAGGTCCAGACAAATGAGCAGAAAGCAAATTTTTTGCCGTATCATAATGATACATGATTAAAAGAAGAATATCTCCATTCAATGTACTTAGCTTTATTTCATTTCAAACGACTTGCTATTCTTTTCTATAATCATACATTCAATAGATCACAAGATTTAATTTGGAGATGTGTTAATTGTAACTTGGAACAGTTTTTATAGTAAATTCTCTTCTCTAGACTCCTATAATGATTTTAGATTTTCATGTGACTTTCAAATGTTTATTGCAGACTTCGAGTTGTATAGAATCTCCTGTTTATCCCAATATTGATCAAGTCTGTTCTTGAAAGGATTCACATTTTTTTAACACACTATTTCATTAGGTAGACTATTCCATATCAGCACTATGCAGACATTGAAACAATACTCTTTTTTACATCCAGCCTGGCTTTTTGTTCGAAACTGACACCAAACCTGTCAGCATAGGTTTTTCCAGTTCTCAAGTTGCCCTGGTTGGCTATGAATGTATGTACGAATGTATGTATCACATATACAGGCTTCATCAATGAGGGCTGGAAATTATTATTATGTCTATCTATCATGTCTGGAAAAGACTTTCTATTGTTTTTTGAAAATTCCCCCTACATAGGTTTTTAGTCGAAGATTTAATTCACAATGTAGGTTTATGATAAAATGATCCTGTAGTTTGCATCCAACAGAATTCAGACTTGTTTTTTAAAAATTCAAACTTATTTAGAGATCACTGCCCAGCAAAAAGTAAGAGAAGTAACTTATACATAGATCATCCTTTTTTCTAATTTTTTAATTGATCACCCCTAACATGACTTGCTGCTGAAACATGTTGGTCTCATGAAAATTTCTATTGAGTGATTGAGCAGACCTGTTTGGATTTTCTATGTGAGCTCTATTCCTGGGTTCAATGTCTATATTAATAAAAATTTGTTGACATCACTTATTTTATCAAATTTGGAAAAATGAATTAATTGGTTCACAAATCTTGAAATACCAAATCTGTGACTCTTGTTTTCAAATTGAGTGCAGAGTTGATTTAAATACAAATTTGCAATATCATTCAATAAATTGAGATAATAATTATTAAACACTTCTAAGATCAATAGTAAAATCTAAATCAATACATAACAAAAGTCCATCTAAAGTAAACTGTTTCTATTGTTTATTCTTCACTTAGTCTGTTTAAAAAAACATTTATGATCACTTCATTTTACTCTATGCTCTCAAAAATGATATAGCATATGCAATATGATCAAGAAAGGAAGAGGCCCAAAAGAAACCAAGTACCCTCTGATAAAATTACCCACTGAGGTGCTGGATGTATGACTAGATAAAGGGCCTCTGTGAGAAATTTTATCAGGGGGTATAAAGTTTCATTTGGTCCCCTTCCTTTTTCCATTAGTCATCCAGTTTTTTCCATTTCAATATATGTAAACATTTTCAGAGATCCAGTGAAATTCCTGGGCCCCTTTGACTCCCAAGCCCTTTTTGGACTCCTTGGCCAGGCTATAATATATCTCTGCATCCTCTTCTCATAGGCCCTGCACAGATCAGACTGAAGAATAACATATGGAATGTATTAAATCAATAGGTTACCCATCTAAATCATGATAAATATCTTTATAACACTGGGTAGATTGACCAAAGATGATAAATATAAACAAATAAAAGATTGGTAAATTAATACACCCATAATTTTATCCTCAACAAAATATATAGAAAATGTAAAATTTTACAAAGATATTGAATGAAGAAAATTCATAACTACAGAATGTTTCATTTATTTCTTACAAGAGAAACTGCATCAGAAATTTCAAAGCCTTGAGCAAATAGATATCTTTTCAAAAGGTTTTACATGAATAAACTGATGTGAAATAATCACATTATTTTTGTAAGATAGTAAATTCAAAACAGTATTTTAAATAAGAAAAATTTTTTTCTCTTCATTCTGGTGAATGACTTTTCCAAGGAAACAATTATTAAGTTCAACTCCTTACATGGTATTAACCACTAGAACAGTGATTTTCAACCTTTCTCATCCCACGGCATTGTGAGCCAGGCACTAAAATGGTCAAGGCACACTAATAGTATTTAGGGATAGGTTCAATTATTTAAGAGAAAATGAATGATGATAGTGTTTTCATAAGTTGAACAAACTAATAATTTATTGATTATATTGCCAAAAGTATATTGTTGATCATAGTTTTAAGAAAAATTTGAAAGTTTTGTTTGTATTTGTTATTGCAACACATGAAAACAAGATATCATTGAAAAAGTTGCCATTCATTAAAAAATAGTATAAAACTGGCGGTTCTACAGTACGGAATTCAGGAGAGGATTTAAAACTGTCATTTGGGCCTTTAATGAACAACAAATTTATTCATTGGATCATTCAAAAAAAGGAGTTTAACACACTCTTTAAAAATACCCGTCATGTCAAAATGTATTCATATTTTATTTTTTGTATCCATGCTGTGAATACAGTCCGATAGCCCTTGTTTCAAGGGAGGATCAACCCTCCTCAAAACTTGGGTAGCACACTTACAGATGCTTCACGGCACACTTATGTACCGCAGCAGATTGGTTGAAAATTGCTGTGCTAGAGTTAAGAATCTGTCAACTTTAACTACTTTGATCCTAAATTTGAGAAACAAATGAATGCTTTCCCAAAGAAACACTCTCCTCCAGAGCTGTGCAGTTAGGGAAAAAAATGTTTCAGAAATATTTATTAATCAATGGTAAAACAACTAAATAAAAAGAAAAGATTATTCATAGTATTTGATGATATATATATATATATATATATATATATATATATATATATATATACATAATACATATATATATATATATATATATACACACACACACACACACACACATGCACACACACACACGCACACACACACACACACACACACACACACATATACATTGTTTTTTTTTGTGCGGAATACTTTTCAGTGAACACATAGATAATACATTCTAAGCAGAAGGTCAGGAAGCACCTCTTTGCTCCTCAACAGAACGCAGATACTCTGATCCAAGGAGGACATACTGATCCATATGTGAAATAATCCCGTCATTTTTTATGCTTATTATGCTAGTAATGATCATAGATGGTCACAACGCTTCACTATATTGTTGTTCTAAAATTATACTCGGTCGCTGTTAGCGAAGTCGTGGAGTAAAAGAAAATGTATTTAAGAGTCATTTATACACAAATCCAGTCAGGAATTAATCCAATCAAAATATTTACCCACTTATAATTACATTTGCAATAAATCCATTGAAATAAATTGTACAAGAAAGTTGAGATGACTACTCCTAAACCAGCAATAAGCATCCAAGCTCGGGTAGATCCACAGCAGGCACTGCTAGCCAACAATTATCACAACCCATACTACTATGACAACAACAACTACTACTACTATAAGCAAATCTAGCATAAAAGCATCTGTATGATGTAACTGACGTTGCTAGACACAAAATGATATTCAAATGACTCATGCCTGGAGTCCTTCGAGCAAAGAATGTTAACAATTTGGAGAAATTACAAATAAATGCATGTACATATGGTTAGCTTTATAAATCCAATGCATTTGAACTTATCTGAGAAAAGTGCAATATTCAAAATAATTACAGTAGTACAATACCTACTTATAAATTCATATTGTTTGAATTAATTAATATATAAGCATAAACAAAAAATATCAATTCAAATTACTAGTTGATCATTTATGATAGTGACAAATAAATTGAATTTTGACAGGTCCTAACAGAAATGTAATAAATTGAATTAATTCAAATTGCTTTGGCAAATTCATTCAGTTAATGACTTGCTAATTATAACAAACAATGAGAATTTAATAGTTTATATTGGATTATTTTAAAAACCTTTCTCTACATGAAAAATCAATTATCATGATATAGAAGAGATTCTTTTTCTTTCATCACTTATTTTTTTAATTTATGTTCTCATAAAATATTAAAAGTACCTGTTGTACAAGTACCAATATCACTGATAACATCAAACTTCTAAGCAGGCTGGGATAAATCATTATATATCAGGGCTCTAAAGGAAGTTTCCAGCCATTTTGAATATGAATCAGATGCAAGTCCTTGATCAACCTTTCAGATGGGACCTTGCTGTGCATCCATAAACAGACACTCTCGGAGAGGTTACTCAGTTGGCAGTTAAACACCATTAAGTGAGCTTGTGTACTGTGTGACTGTCTCATTCACAATGACAGTTATTCTACATATCTCATGCAGAGTCTTTAGGCAAAACATTACATCGCACAGCTCTGTCAGCTATACCTCCTCCCAGTCCAGATTTGGCTCCCTGTGGATTTTGGCTTTCCTTGAAAAGACTGTGGATGAGATTTAGGAGAATGCAAAGAGACAGCTGATGGAAATCCGCAAAAAAGACTTTTCAGACTGTTTTGGAAAGTGTGAGGGATGCTCAGCTAAATATGCTAGGTCCAAAAGAAAGCACTTTGAAGGGACCATGACGCCTTTGCCCTAGGTAGGCTATTTTTGTGTTAATATTAAATGCATGGATACTTTCCAGACAAACCTTAAATATATTATTATTATTACATATAATTTTGCATAATTTGAGAAGCATGCACAAACTAATTGTAGTAAAGACTTTTGCCACTGCCATTTGTGAGCAGAACCTTTTGAGAACTTGGTTCAAGATTGCATTCTTTATGGTATTAACTTTTTTGCCAACTCTGCATTCATCTATACAAGTCTTCCCGTTCCATGGTCAAATTTGCTTCAATTTGGAGTAGTATATAAATATATGTGTTGTACGCATGTGTGTGTGTGTGTCTTCCTCAAACGTTTTTTTTTATTCAATTTAACTTCTTATTTAAAGTTAGAATATCTATTTAGTTATAGGTTTCAATAAGAGTAAGAAAACAATGTTTATAATTGAATTTTCTCCACAATTTTTATTTTGAAAACATCAATAAAATTGACAGGATAGGTTTCATAATTTTGAGATTTCTTTATATTTTCCACTATAAGAATAAAGAAACCTGAAAAATTCTGCATACTCAGTTATGATCCTGATGGATCCTATTTGATTCTTCAGAGAAATCAATTACCAAGAAAAGATAAGAAAAAATTGCAATTTTTATATGAATAGTAATTGTAGCAAATCAAAAAAATCTTTATCACTAGTCAAACCCAAATTTTCATAACTCCAATCACTGTTTTATTGCGCAGAGAAAAATTTCCTTTCATGTTCATGGAGAAATAGCTTAATCTGACCAATAAGATTAGAAATCTTATTGATAATCAAAAGTAATTCATTTATATCCATTTCCTCAAAAGCTAAATGTTACTTGTCATTATATCCATTCTGCTATCTTGGACTGCATCTCTGAAAACCTAACAATTTCAAGAACGGAAATCAAATGGAATCAATGATTCAATCTTAACTAATCTGACATACATGTGAATGGATAAATAAATCTATAACCCGATTTGTTAGTAGCTGAATTTTTATCTGAAATTTTCACTGAATGTTTGATATACATGATTAGTATTCACTACTGAATTGAGTTCATTGACAAAGAAGGAGATTATGTTGAATAAATATTTGCTTTGTGAAATAATTGCTTTTTTCACCATTAAACTGCTGACTTATTGATCTATCTACGTACTTGAATTTCTTCAGTATTTCTATGATTGATATCTACAAGCTTTTGACATGAATCTGAGTTTCATTTTGTTTTTCCATGTCTCTATATTTTCAGAATTTTATTTGTTTTGCCTGAGAAGGTCTGCCTTAATCATAGAGATTTATGATTTTCTGGGATATTTAATCTTCATTAAACTTGATAATTTCATTTTTGATAGGAAAATTCTCCACAGGCATAACTTCCTTGTACAAAATAGATGAGAGCTTTTCCAACATCAACAGCTCAAATCTTAATATAAGTTTCTGCAGGTTAGTCACTTAATATGAACCATCACATGATTAATGTCATGACCAATGTGAGTTGGGGATGATCAATTAAAAATTTGAAAAAGGGGGATCAATGAATAAGTTACTTCTCTAGCTTATTGTTGGGTTGTAATCACTAAAAAAAATTGAATTTTCCATAAACAAGCATGAAAGTGGCCAGATACCAGCTAGGGATCAAATTAACATAGATTTACATTGCTTACTGAACCCTCCACTAAAACCTATTGAGCGGATTTTTAAAAAAAGTTTCTTCTAAATACTTTAAGGAGTAAATGTTTAAATTTTCTGCCCACTAGCTCTATTGGAGTGTCCTATATGTGTGATACATACATACATAGCCAGCAAGCTAGACTGGCTTAAAAACAGAGAAAACCTAGTTTTGGTTGATGGTTTCACAACAATATATGATATAAAGTACGAAAATTACAATCATTTTTAGACTGTTATCTTTATCGGTTTTTTCTCATGGTCTATTCTTTAGCTTTCCTCAGGTAAATGTTATAACTAGTACAGAGTTTCATTGGCTACCTTCCTTTGCTCATAATTTGAGCTGGACTCACATCCAATATGCCAAAGACAGCTTTCATTTTATCAACATCAAGTTTATACTAAATACACATTTTAAAATCGTTTGGTTGTATTAATAATAAACTTTTCAAGGCTTCAGAAAATAGAAATTTTGGAAACAATATCTTTTCCCGAGCAAGTTAAAAATTAGAGCAAGCAAATCAAAAGATAGAGTAAGCAAATCAAAAACTATGACATACAAATTAAAGACAACTACAATCAAATTTACAAAATACGTTGAATAAATTAAAAAATACATCAAGCAAATTAGAAAATAAAGCAAGCAAATGAGAAAATGCAGGGAGCAAATTAAGAACACCAGCAAGAAAACCAAATCATTGTACAGGAATGAGTGAATTTAATGCTTTAATTGCTGCAGGTATTGATTTCTTAGTCAAATTAGTTGAAACTTGTCTCTTGATAAAATCATCAAGCTTTTTAGTTAGTCCCTACTAAAATCTAATGCCAATGATTTTCAAGTATGCCACTCCCCACCAATTAAATTGAATTTTTTTCTCACCAAAAAAGACCCAGAAGGCTGGTTCTTTATCATTAGTCTTCACCACAAAACCCCAAACCTAACACTAACTCCTAACTCAGGGGAGAGGATGGGACTAATGAAACAAAATTAACAGATCTATTCCCATTGGTAATTAGAATTTTGGTTTGGTGGGGAGCAACAAAAAAGTCTTCAAATACTATATATTGCTAATTTTTTCTAATGTTGCAGATAGCTAAAAACTCGACTTATCTGGAACCCAAATGAAAAGACATGACTGTCCTTCCTCTCAAATGATCAGTCTTGAGATCTAGAACCTAACTAAAAAGATGTACGGCTTAGGGGTCGTATTTTATTTTCATGGTTGGGACTAACAATAAAGACCCAGCATTTGATTCTTTTTCAGCAAGATAAAAAATGCAATACAGTTCGGTTTTTTTTGAGAGGGGGGGTACTCTGAAATTATAAATGTTAGCTTTTGCTGAGAACCAACTAAAAGGCCAATGGATTTTATTGAGAAACAAGTTTCTATTAATTTAACTCAAAAAATTAACTTTTGCAGCAAATGCAATTATTTGATTATTCCTGTTCATTGATTCAGTTTTCTTATCTTTGTTTTTAATTTGGTCACTTTATTTTTTTGATTGCTTGCCTTAGTTTTTAATTTGCTTGTAGTAGTCTTTAATTTGCATGAAATAGTTTTGGATTTGCTTACTCCATTGTTTCATTTGCTTGCTCTAATTATCAATTTGCCTGGGAAAAGTTATGAGACCACCCCAGTAAAGTTTATTGTGTTAACAAATTATAAAATTTGGTTGCAAAATGAAAACTGATTTTGTACAAAAATTGGCTCCCAGTATTTCAATCCAAAATAAATTCTCCAACATAATGGCAATAATTCAAATATACAAAAATAAGATGGCAACGATTATAATTTATTAGCCAATCAGGATGCTGTAATCACAAAAACCAAAGCATGCTATTTAGAGCCGACCTCGTTTGTATATAAACAAACAAGCTATTCGCAACCCCACTGCAGTTGTATGACTCACAGACACACAGGCATTCACCTGTGTGCGTAAGGCACCCACAAAAGACACTCATGCAAAGCATTCACAGACATTCACCAATGAGGCAAGTAAGTGACTTACACACATATATATATATATATATATATGATGAAATAAAGGATTCGCTACAAAAACACATTGATGTTTCTGCCCTTTTAGGGCTTCTTCAGACGATTGATTTGATTTATTTTGGATCCCTATCTAGTATATTATTGGGGGTGCATCTATTCTTCTGGGTGGAGGATCCTATTTGTACATCTTTTCTTTTTTCTTTTTCTTGTTCAGTGATTAGTTTATGCTTATTTTATTTTACGTAATGGAGATAAATTACTGTCTGGTACTTATAAATCAACAGGGGATACTGTAAACACTTTCTTTATCAGCTTGTTGTTGAACCATCACATCAGATTTTGTATTATATTGTATTACTGATTTGTACTTTGTATATATATATATAGATATATGCATACATACACTCACACTCATGCATACACTCACACTACCAAAGTAAGTGTTATTAAAAACATTATGCATTCAATAATTTTTTTTCCAATAAATCAAACTCAAGAACACTTCACAATGCAAGATGCATTGCTTCCAAATAGTTCAATTGTTATGTTGTTTTTTTATCTATGAATAAATTTGTTATATGTTCCAAACAAATTTGTATTCTGTTCATTTCATTGAACCTTGAATAAAGCAAATTCAAGTTATCATTGTAGACAAAGATATACTCTTCCTGCAAAGGTAAATAGAGATAAATTTTCAAAATAAGGCCATTAAAACCTTATTTGTTGGGTTGCAAAAAGACTGTTTCTTTTAAGTACTATTAGGTCTCTGTAATACATCTCTTCACCTTTTATGATTGTTGACATAGTTCAAATGATTGCTATTATGAAAATGTCTAATCATACAATAAGATTTAAAGATTTGCTTTCAGTAACTTATAAAACGTGATTGAAGTAATCAGATATTCTAAAGTGCAAAGACTAATCTCCGTTCTACTGATGTGTTCAAACTTCTTAATATACAATCTTTCCTTTTAGAAGTATAGATCATTCATCTTTTGAATCTACAGTGAAGTGACCATTATCTGTAGGTTAAAATGTAATACATATGCTTCAATAAAGAAAAAAAAGACAATATATTTCCTTTTAAAAAAAGGACCTCATCTTCTAGATTCAGGGCAACCACAATAGCTGTCTCAGAAAGATCTTTAATGTTTACTGGTCTAACAAGATCCCTAATGAGAAACTTTATATGACAACAGTAGAAATAAATCCCTTGGGATTAAGAAAGGTAGGTTAAAATGGCTTGGTTATGTGTTAAAGATGACCATTGACAGAGTACCTACAGTTGTCTTAATACGGACTCCAACTGAGACAGGCCAAAGACCACCTGGCGCAGGACAGTGATATCAAAGCTAGGGGAGGTAGGTCTATGATAAGGTAAAGCACAAGATAAAACACAAGACTAATGTGCCATGATTGTGGCCTTATGTCCCAGCCAAGATGAAGAAGATTAAATAATAGATACTGATAATCAATGCAATAGTGGCAAAAAGCAGTTTGTGAATAATGTAAATTATTCATCAATAGGAACTATCTTCTTTCCATCGGAACCTGATAACTACAGAATCAACTTTCACATATGTCTAACTTGGATGGTTGCCAGAGAGAAACTTCCATTCTAAATACCAAGTCTCACGTATTTTCTATCCAGACACCACTCTTTTCATCTCCTTGGTAACAGCAGCTTCCTTACTTGACGCAATGTCAATTTTTATATTATTTTACATAATTATGATGAAAATATTATTCTGCTTTTCAGTAAAATGTTATGTTTTGGCACACACCCTTCCATAGCTTTCACTGAATGAATCACATTCATGATGTCTCAGAGGGATACTCCACACTGGCTGAGAAAAAATACACATGTGCCCTGTTTTAATGCAGTTCATTATAGTGTGGTTTCTGATATAAGGTGGTTGTTTGGTGAACCCCAACATTTTTACCTATATTACTGCCTATTTGTCCAGAAAATCCCAAATAAAAAACAGAATTTCCTTTTAAACCTGTGAGCCTGATATTTTGGATTTAGTGCTATTTTACTACATCATAAGCCCATTTGATGACAGAGGTGACACAACTCCCTCCACACTAACAAATATATTCAACTTACCAACCAATTGTGCAAAAATGAAAAAAACATTTCAGTAGTCAATAAACAAAACTTTTTTATTAACATATTCCATGCTACTTGTTTTTTACAGTTATACTCGCTTGTGCAACCCATTTCCTTAGGACCACCAATGATAGGTAATAAAGTTATGTATAGTTACATCAGGAAAGTACAGGAAGTAATAAGCACTGATAGAAAAACGAAGATCTTGATTTGTAGCAGTTATGACCTAGGAAATGAAAAACATTAAAAAATGCCTTTGTTCATTTGCATAAATCTCACTTAGATCTGCCATCTTTTATTTATCGCTAACCTTTGGATATCACCCATACTCATCCCGCAGTTATCACAGCTTGGTTATAACGAGGTTGCCTTTCTTGGACCCCAACAACCACATTATAACTGGTCTGCAGAGAGATTTTTGAAAAGTTTGTGGTCATATAAAACCTTTTTTTCAATGATACCTCATGTTACTGATATAATCCTCTTCTTGCAATCAAGATATGGCTGTAAGAAGTCATTCAAAAACTACCACAAGTAATTATTTTGGGATAGTCTTTTTTTAATTTCACTTGTGTTTTTATTGAAACTCTCAGATTGTTATTCAATAACTATGAATAAGCAGTATGGATTAGAAAGACAGAATAAGCCTCCGGCAAGATTCAAACTCACATCCCAATATCCTAGGGAGCCTGTCTATCTGTGACAAGGATTAGGGATGCAAGATCAAATCTCACCAGAGGCTTACGCTTCATTTCCAATCTACGCTATTTATTCAACAGTCGTAGAATAATGATCAGGGAGTTATATTAAAAAGTAAAAGAAATATGATGAAATGGAGACAAGTCAAAAATTAGTAATAATAACAATGTTTCATGGACTAATACACCACAAGAAAAGTTAAACATATAATAGATAAGTATACATCATTAAAAGTTGTTTTTTTTCATTTATATATATTCTCTTATTTGATAAACATGACTTGATTGTTATTGAACATGTATCAGACTCAATCTATTTCTTGAACAACTAAGAAGCAAGAAGCAATTGCTTTGATCCCACAAAGAACTCAAAACCAATATTTTGACATCACCAACAATACAAAGCCAACCTGTATTTGAAAAGAAAAACTTTAAACATGTAGGGTATTTAAATGAGTACAGCCACCATTTATACCAAATTCTCAAAATAAAACGAACATCTTTTTTTTGTCAAATACATAGCAACATACACATAAAACCACATTGCACATTTTACAGAAGACAGCAACGATTTTAATTTTCTTCTGAATTCTTAAAATGTCAGTAGTGTTTGTTTAATCTGTTTATACTTCGGATTTTTTTTACTGTTCTTGAAATGAAGTTATTTAATCATAGATTTGACTTAAAATTTATTTCTCCAAAAATTTTTAAGCACTAATTATGATTGCTTTCAATTGTATCATAGAGATATAAAGTCTACAATAATCTTTACGTATATCTCCAAGATTCCACTGAACATGGAGGCCAGCAAAAATTTTTCTGGTTGGTACCTGAACCAATTAAGGCCAGCCCTGAGCCCAATGTATAATTCAGAAACATTTCTAGTGAATCTTGACAAAACTTAGATGATGGATTCACTGGATGATTGATTAAAAGTAATTAGATTTTGGATTAACTACTAATTTTATGAATATTTGGCTAGTAGGATCTTCATTTGCTGTGAACAAAGCAGGATAGAATTTCTTTACTTTAATTGAATGAAAATCTAAATACTGGTTCACAACGGATTTTCCAGCAAATGATGGCCTGGCATCTCTTCTAACTCAGACAAAATTATGAGCAGACATTTGAATTCCTCAAGGCTCTCATACTAACCAACTGAGTGGCTACAGGTGCTGTTGAGTATGTTGGGCCATCTCTTAACTGTTTATACTGCAGTGGTTGTTGCTTCTCCTATTTAAAAATTCCTAGCCTAATTTGCTTACATTTATCCCAAGTACAGGCTTTCAAGCAACGTGCAGATGTCAGTGGTTGTATAAAGCGCAAAAACAAGTCCATATCAATGCAAAAAAAAGTAGAAGTGTTGAGAAAACTCGGCCGTTTCAGTACAGAAGCAGTGTTTTAGAACAGAAGCTGTGAGAGACATGCTATTGGCTCATCAACTATAAATGGTATTTGTCTTTGCTTAATTAATATACCTGTAATTGTTCCTTTTATATCAATAAACTGTATCATTTATATCGATGTGTTGTATTCAGTCATTCAATTCATGTTTGATATTTGTCTAATTCAGAGGTCGGCAAACTTTTGGGGAAGTGGGCCAGATTAGAGGGTTTTTATGTGAGCCAAGGTAATTGAAAAGGTGAATGCAACATCACATATTCAATGGAGTTGGCCGGATAAGATGAGGCCGCAGGCCAGATTTGGCTTGCAGGCTGTAGTTTGCAGACCCCTGATATAATTTAATTTTCAACAGTCCTCATACTTTAAAGATTTGAGATGTGCATAATTATAGGATCAGAGGTGTATTATTGAATTATTATTACATAACCTCCGTTGGTCTCGCAAAATGGATAATCCGGCACGGTTCTGGAACCAAGGGTGTCGGTAAATAGGTGATGTACCTGTACTGAGAAAAGGGCAGTAGTTGTGAATCAGTTTTAGAGAGTAATACTATGTAACAAGTGAAAAATCAATTATAACTTCAAAGACAAACAGAGCATAGGACAGAATACTACAAAATTGATGTTCCAACCCCTAATTCCAATTTAGGGTATTTGTTGACTAAAAATCATCCATTTCATTTTTATTTTTTTTTTGCAAATTCAAATGTACCAGTTTGTTTAGATACTAAAACCTAGTGTAGATAGAGTTAGAAGAGAATACATAATATAAACATAAGATACAAAATATAAATGTTTATTGCTCCATTGCTACATCCACCAATGGAATTGAAGAGGTATATGTATTTAGTTGTGCCTTTCTATCTTTTGGTCTGTCTTTCGGTCTGTCTTTCGGTCTGTCTGTCCACACAATATCTCCAAAAGTACTGGATGGATTTTCACGAGTCCGTAGAAAGGTGGTTAATAGGCTATAGAATAAGTGGTAAAATTTTTGAGTGGATTCATGCACAATTTCTTCCAAAACGTCATAGATGTCCAAACCACATGATATTGCCAAAATTTCATGTCTGTCTGCACAATATCTCTATAAGTTCACAGTGAATTTCAATTAAATTTTGTGGAGGGGTGTATAATACTAGAGAAGAAGTGATTAAATCTTTTGGCATACCTATGAACAGTTATTCCCCCAGGAAATGATGTTGGCTGAGGTATGCTCTCTCTGAGTTCTTTTCTAGATTACCTCTGCCAACAGAGTGGGAAGAGGTATATTTTAGAAAGAGTATTAATAACACTGTTCCATTTACAACTCAGTTGCTTGATATGGTAATTCCATAAGAATCAATCAATACATATGGAAAATATTTTGAATCGTTGGTTATTTCGCTTTATTTCATCAGCCAGAAATATATGTATTCGGTTGTGTCCATCTTTCCATCTATATGTCTTTTCATCTATCTGTCCACAAGATATCTCCAAAAGTACTAAATGAATTTTAAACAAATTTTGTGGAAGCATGAGTAAAAGGTATGGATGAGTTGGTTGAATTTTGAGACAAATCCAAGAATGTTTTTATGATTAAAAGATTTTTTTTCCCTTACTTTTATGTATATGCTCATGACTGCCCACGCAATATCTCCAAAAGTTTTCAATGAATTTCAATGAAATTTTGTGAAGAGATGGATAATAGGCTATGGAAGAAATGAATTTTTTTGGCGGATTAGTGCACAATTACTTCCCCTACGTCCTAGTTATACGTGAAAACCACATATTATCACCAAAATTTCATGGCTGTCCTCATGGTATCTCTGAATGTTCTCATTGAATTTCAATGAAATTTTATGGAAAGGTGGCCATGGAAAAAGTGATTAAATTTTGGGGCAGATCCGTGCATAATTACTCTCCCTGACAATGGCACTTGCAGAGATATGCACTCACTGAGTGTTTTCTAGTTTTGATACATTTTTCATTTATTGAATTCTTTTATTAGTAAATTATTATTGATCTAAATGCTTTATTTAGTATTAATACACAAGATGTCCAAAGAATATATGTACATTTTGTTTTATTAATAGCAGCTATAGTTATTGATAAATATTTGAATAAAATCTAGAACACATTAAAGGTTTATGCTTTACAGCACTTTATTAGAAACCATCAACCAAAACTGTCAACATAGGTTTCTTGCAGTTGTCTGACAGGCTGGCAAGATATGAATGTATAACTAAGGCCTGCTCCAATGGAGCTAGAGAGCTGAAAATTTTAACATTTACCCCTTATTATGATTTTTGAAACTTTCTCCCAACACACTTTTAAAGGACAGAGGGCTCAGTTTGCAATGTTTTTCATTTATGTAGCTTATTAATTGATCACTGACTTTTCCAATTTTTTTTAAATTGGTTACCCCAAACACAGAATACAGCTAAAAGACAATAGTCGTCTAACAGTTTTTACTAAGTGTCTAAGCAGACATGTTTCATTATATTTTTTATTCTCATTAATTTCAATAATTTTAAATCAATTGAAAAATCTTCTTCAAGTCTTAATGAGGAAAATTAATTGAGTTTATTTTCTGTCGTATTGGGTGCATAGTGTCACAACCACTCCACTGCAGTTTCATTATCGAGTACATTTTTTCCCCCCATAGAATGAAGTTGTTATCTCCAGGCCCAATCCCTCTCCTTCACCTGGGCTTAGAACTGGCTATGTCGACTGCCAATCAGTAGTTTTTGTCTCTCTGAGTAACTTTCTTTCAGATTGACGGGCCTTACAGGGTTAATGGCTCCAACTGCGTCACTATTTTCCCATTGCTAAGGGGAGAAGTGGATTCACATTTTCCCAACTGTATTAGTATGAAGTGAACATCAACAGACTCAGCTGAAACTTGAAATTGGTCGGCCAGTACCTGTCACATCACTCGGCACCTCTGTTCTGTGGTATTGACAGATACTTATTAGGCATTCAGAGACCGCACACCTCCGCCAACACCATGGTCAGGGGTAATTATTGAGCAAGGATCTACCCCATAATTTAACCAGTTTCTCCATAGCCTATGTCCATCCTTCCACAAAAAATTGAAATTCTAAGAGAACTTTTGAAGATATTGTTTGGACAGACGTTAAATTTTGGCAATATGATGCGCTTTGGACACATAACTACAAAATAGAGAGTAAATGTGCATGGATCCACTCAAATATATAATATGTTCTTTTGAAGCCTATTGTTTGCCCTTCCACAAAATCTAATCAAAATTCATTGAGAACTTCAAGGATTATCGTGTGGAAACTCATTAGTGTATACATGAACATATTGAAAAAAATGGAAAAATATCTCTCAATCAATGAGAAAAATTCTGAATCTGCCCCAAAACGTTACCACCCCTTTCCTACCCCATTTCCCATCCTTCCACAAAATTTCATTTAAATCCATTGAATATTTTCAAAGATGTTGAGTGAACTGACAAACAAACAGATGCGACCAAAAACATATACCTCTTTCCAACTTCAGTGACAGAGGTAGATAAGACGGCCTTTTTGTAATTGCTTACACCCAAGTTTTAATGTTCAAGAGAAATGGTTCCTGCCACAAAATTAAAACTGATATAAACAAAACATGATATGACAACAAATTTCATTTCTAGCAGAGAGTAATTCATGCATTTTGGATTTAATATTTTGTCAAGCAAAAATTGCCAAATATCTCCATGGAGTTGGTTAACCCCATTTCAATTTGCAGCACAAAGTATGTTGTATGCCCACATGCATTTAAGCCTAGAAGCAGGGGGACAACTGCCCTTCCTATTTCAGGCAAATCAAGCTCTTTGCATACCTTAACCAACAAGCTCCAATACCCGTGTGTGTATCCCTTACATTTTTCTATGTTATGGGGGTTGGATACAAAGGAAATAACCATGAAATTCGAATATTTTCTTTTAGCTCATATCCTACCCATACTCCATGGAATTGTCCCCTTTAATATCCGTAACAGAAAAATTCTAAATGATTTGATCTACCCCGATGTACATTGGGCTAAGTATATGATATCTATGCAAGGTCCCAATTTTTTTTAAGCATTTATATCAAATATGAATCTAAGTTATTATTCCATCCATAGGCTAATGCTTTTCATTATTTTAACTATAAGAATACTATCATTCTGGAAATGAATATAGATAAATATGTTCCTCTCAATTGTATAACCATTCAGAATGAATGAAATTGAATGGTACTTTAAAAGTTTTAAAACATACTTTAAAACTGGAAAGCACTCAGAGAACACATACCTCTGTCAAAGCCATTGTTAGGGAAAGTAATTGTGCATGGATCTGCTGCAAAATTTGATAACTTCTCCAATAGACCATTTTCCGTTCTTCCAAAGAATTTATTTGTGAACTTTTGGAGATATTTTGTGGACTTTGACAATATCAATATTGATATTTGATTCATTTCTATATACAATGGGCCAAGTATATGACATCTATAACAGGCTTCTAAGAAAATATTCAAAACATTAAAATCAAATACAAGTCTATTTTATAATTATCCTTATTATTATTTCATCCAGTGGATAATGTTCTCCATTGTTTTGAAACTAGTATACATCAGGAAATATATATATATAAATGTTACTGTTTATATTAATTGTATAACCATTCAAGATAGATTGAATTGTATGGTACAGACTTTGAAAACAGAAAGTAAAATATTCGAGATGAATAGCCAGCTGACTACAAGGAGTCTGTTCATCACATTTTGTTTGCTTAGCTCTAATCTAATTCTAAGTAAATATCTCCAATTGAGAAATGATAACTGAATAAAGCATAAAGAATCACATACCTATTAATTAAAAACATCCGATTAAGTATTCCAGGTATAACTCATGCTTCAAGTTATAATTTGGTAACATGCACAATAATGAAAAGATATATATTTTCGTGAATAGGTAAAATAAGTACACCTGCCTGATGTTATGTGTATACTGACTTGTTAAATACTGACAAGATCAGTCTGGGTGTCCAGATCTAAATTGAGTGATTATTACAGAATTAAGTAATTAATGGAATTGTCTTTATCAAAGGGACGAAATGAGTCAATGTTTTTGAGCAAGGTCATGTCAGTAGAAAGTGGCCACCTGAGTCAGGAGCTTAAAAGATTAAAATTGTTCCCATCAACATACTTAGCTCCTGACCTAATAACATAACAGCCTAAACACGTGGGCCTGCATTGTAGAACCAAATCCACACAATACAAATGTCAATTTACTCATAAAATAACATGGCTGCATTTAATCTTGTCTAAACTAATTCAGGCCTGTCTTTTTTTAAGGGTTCCAAATTAAGGATAGCAAGGACATAATGGATGGAAATCATACATCATTTTGAAGATTATAAGATATCTATTTCATTTACAGCAAACTTATACAAAATAAATGGACATGTGACTTCACTATGTATTCAAAATGGCTGCCTTATTCAGGCATATCATTTATATGGGTCACTACATTTGAAGCACACATAAGTATGCTCCTGGACCGAATGAGTAAAAGGAATTGATATAAGATAATGAACATGCATTGCACAAAACAAGTGAATTTTTGCGGGACTAACACCACTTTGGGGGGGGGGGGGTTGATACATCAACAACTACATGGATCATTCAGTGTCAAGAATCATTTCTTTCATCCCCTATAGCAAACAAGATGTGTTGCTGTATCTTACATGAGAGAGAATTGTGTTCTTCTTCCACACAGACCAAGTCATTCAAAATATTTTTCTCTGTGCTGACATCCTTCTGCCAGAATTAGCAATATAGATAAAAGGTAAATACCACAGGTGATACGTATAAGCTCTGGTAGGAACATCAATGTCCAAAATGATGAACTTCTTGGAACAGATGGACTATCTTTTCAATGTGTTAGATAACATCAGAAAGATTAACTCATTCAGGCCAGAAATGCACATAGGTGCACTTCAAATTTTGCAGCAAGACAGCACAGTATACTACAGAAGAACAAAAGTCCGATACATCATAGAATCTATAAGAAAACTCAATTGGCAATGAGCTGGCCATACTGCAGGAATGGCAGACAACCACTAGACATCCTGACTCACAACATGGATTCCCAGACATCAAATGTGAAACTGAAGCCAATAGAATATAAGAAGGCAAGATGACTAAGCAAGTTCAGAAAGTATTAGCTCAACAACACCCGAGATAAAAGGATCTGGCAAATCCCGAGGAAGGTGTATGTCCAACGCCGGACAATAAAAGACTGCTGATGATGAAATCCATATCTTGTAACCTTCAAAATGTTATATGACTTCCCCACTGCTAAAGGGAAACCAGCCTGGGTTTAATTGCAATAAAAAGCAACAACAATTAAGGTTAAGGTAAGTAGTAGCAAAAAATAGTAACAATTATTTACAATACTTCATCTAATTCAATAAATAACAAAATTCAAATAATAAAATTTAAAAAAAATAAGACTGAATGAAAATGTTTATAATTAACTGCAGTGAGCACTGATATTAACAAACTCTTTTCTCAAGTTATCCTTTTACCAAATGATACTGCTTCTAATGTTTTAACTAAATATATTTATCATCATTATCATGGCTTGGCTTTGCAGATAAAGATTTAAAAGGATGTTCTACTTCTGATGCTTGTCCTCCAATGACTACTGAGGCTCACACATGACAGGCAGGTTTTTCTGCAGCAGCTGGAAAAGGAGATCTGGCAACCAGAGGAAGCTTTGGTTTGATAGTGCTGTCTCTTCTCCTTCGCTCTTGCTCTGAGGTTTGCTTCAGAAAGAGAAGTCACCAGGAAAACCTTGTGCCACAGCCTCTGTTGTCAACAGGCGGAAATTCAATTCATAACATATTTAATATTTATTGTTCAATTGTAATCAAACTAGCCTCACTTTGAATCATACAATGGTAAAATTTGTCTGTTGTGTTAAAAATCAATGTTGGTACCAGCGTTATCTAACGATTTTGGTATAGCCATGATAGACGTTTGTAGGAGGTCCTGCAGCATGTTGGCCATAACATATCAAATGTATTCCTCTAGTTGTTCCAGAGTTTGTGGTTTGGTGTGGCATACTTCCTCTTTTGCCCACTCTAACAGGTGGAAGTCCCAGAGTGTAAAGTCAGGGCTTCATGCCTGCCATGATTTTCTATAGGAAGATAATTCCCACCATTGAGATGTATTGAATTGTTGGGTAACTGTCTAAACTACTGCTGTCCCAATCAAAATATATTAATCAATAAAGCAATACTTGGCTTTAAAAAAGAGTTTGTTTCAAGCTAAGACAGAACTTGACGAGAGAGCGCATACCTCTGCCAACACCATTGTCAGTCAAAACTGAATGAAAATCAATTTATGTATGCAGGGGAGGTGACTGTGAAAGAAATTCCTGGATCCACCCCAAAATCTAATAATTTTTCATTAGCCTATGGTCCACCCTTCCACAAAATGTCACTGAAATTCATTTAGAACTTGTAGAGATATTGTTTGGACAGACAGACAAACAGACATGAGTGAATACATATACCCCTTTCAACTGTTGGCAGAGATAAAAAAACAAAACAGAAAAACAAGTGGAGGTACAGGTATATATACCTAAAAAAACATGGTACCTCAAAAGATACAAAGATACTTATTGCTCTACATTTTTTTAAAAGTAACACGAAATCCAAAACTGATTGATGTTTTTTATTCGCAAAAAATTTTTTTATCTCTTTTTGGAAAACTACTGACAATCGCATTTCTTCATATTCTGTCGCTCCCAAAACTTGTTAACATGAATTTAAGTTCACCTATTTAGTATTTTATTAGAGGTAAGTACCTCATCCTTTCTTCTTTAAATAGAAAATCTGCACAGAACCCAATAATTCATAGTAATTCAATAGTAAACGAGAACCAAAAAAAGGGCAGTCTTTGTATCTTTTAAGGGATGCAAAAATGTATCTACATAAAATTATATATTGTATTGCAGTGGATATAAATCACCAATATAAGTCTACATTTTATAAGGTATTAATGAGACAATTTAGTGCAACAAAAAGCACACAAATAATTGGGCTCAAGGAGTAATAGTTTTGAAACTATGAGTGAATATGTCCGTATATCTTTTGAAGTACATACTGGAAGAAAACAAAAGAACTGGTTAGACACCCATAGATACCGTCACATGACCAACATCTTTTGACAGTATGTCATGTTGGGGGTGATCAATTAAATAATTGGAAAAAGTGATGATCAATGTATAAGTCCAAATTTTTAAAAAATAAGCATGAATGCTGCTAGACAAAAAAATAAGGGACCGATTTAGCATAAACTTACATTGCAAAGATTGGAATTATCAAAAAACAAAAATATGTTTTCATAGGGGTAAATGTTAAAAATTTCAGCCCTGTATATATAATACATACATAGCCAGCAAACTAGCCAGCCAGACTGACCAACTTGAAAACTAAATAAAGCTATGTTGTTAGTTTTGGTGACAGTTTTGACTTGACTGTTTCTAAATACTCCAACTATCACTTAAAGTATGATTTATAATGTTTAAATGCCCTGAGACCCAATTTTACTAAGTAGGTGCATACAAAAAGACTAAAAAAAAAATTTCCCCCGTCAGATTTTATGCAAAAAGTACATTTTTGAGGTATGTATACCTGTAGCCAACAAGAGAAATTTCAAGTTTAAACAAAGACATAAATTACAGCACAATTAAGACTGACAAGATGTAAGACCAAACATGGGCAAACTTTACTTACATTTACTTTTGGTTTTTGGAGTTTCAGGTAATTTGCGTGGTCGCCGAGGAGGCTTTAACTCATTTCCAGTGCTCTGATTATTTGTAGGCCATTCTTTGTTGTTAACACAATTCACAGCCTTCACCGATGATAACTGTTGTAAGAGAATTTTTTAAAAGTATTAATACTATCAACACACAGAGAGATAGATTAAAACAAAATCCTTTTCAATAAGAGATACTGTATTAATTAACAATTCTACATTAAAACTATTAAACAACCGTAGTCACCAATAGTGGGAAAAGCGTTCTATTGCTTTTTATATGCGTGTGTTTGCGTGTTTGTGAGCATTCATGGCCATACTGTTTTGTCTACAGATTTGAAAATTGGCATCAGTACTCAACTAGACACCTTCAAAAATCTTTTCTTTTTTAAATCAAAAATTTGTTTTATCAAGCTGTTTATACCAGGTCTTTCCAGAAAGTATCCAGCCATTTTGAATATCTCATAAATTCATTGCAAAGTCATGATGTAACTTGGCAACCAATCAGAAGTTACTTTACTACACATTTGAGAACAACTCCTAAGTGAGTCATTCTTCACACTTTCTAGCAAAGTTCTGGAAAAACATTGCAGCTCAGTTAGCCCCTTTACAGTCCAGATTTAGCTCCTTACAATTTCAAACTGTTCCCCAAAGAGACTTCAGAACATAGACAAGATTAAAGAGAATATGACAAAGCAGCTGATGGGGATCCTGAAAGAAGTGGAGGGGATTATAGGATACAGGTTTGAGACCCTAAAGGGAGTACTTTAGAGAGACTAAGGTACTGTTACCCTAAGTAGGCTATTTTTTTTTTTGTTATTGTTAAGTGATAGGATACTTTCCAGACAGACACCGTACTCAGTAATTATATGCAGTAAGTATTGGATAAAATTGTTTATTCAATGCTAAATAATGTTTATGTTTGTCTTAGCAAGTTGCTTGATTCTGCATTAGATACTAATTAATTTTATTTCATGTTAAAGATTTCAAAGGTTGAAAATTTTTTTCCAATATTTCAGATGTACAATAAACCCTCAATTTAATGAATTTCAGATTTAAAAAAAAAACATTCATGGATCCATCTCGGATTGATTGAACAAAGTTTGTCAAATACAGTGAACCGGTGCGCTATAAAAAACTTTATTTTTAGCAAACAAAATTAGATAAATACAAGAACAAATTACAGATAGAGTTCTTGCCAAGTGTAGAGTTATGTGTTGACTATTTTCAACATTGCAAGCAATAAATTCAGCTGGAAATATAACATCTTGCTAATTTTAGCCATTTTTAGCTATAAATAACAAAGTGTGTGTGTATGAGAGAGAGAGAGAAATACACACACACACACACACACACACACACACACACACACACACAACCATCTCCACATTGCTGGCTGTCTGTTATAGCCAGGTCACCAGCTTATGGTAAATTGGTCAGCTCAAAATGGCCCAAGAAGTCAGAGCTCTTAAAAAACTGATTTTTAGAAGGACGCATTGAAAGTTTAGTATGTGGATGCATAGCTATGGCATAATCTCTTTAGATAACTTGTTCAAATCAACTCAATTTTCATTTTGTGCTTATCATCATCGTCAAATTTATTTATAGGGTACTTATTACCTTTCATGCTTTTTTTGTGTTGAGTAAAAACATGACCTCTTTCCTGTTTTTTATATTTTGTATTTGCCTTGTTAAATATTAGTATTTTAGCCAACCGTCACATGCAAACTATTTACATATTGTGTTTTTATATGTATTTATGCCATGGCTTTTAAATGCGATATACTGGTGTCTATCCTTCAAAAAAAAGTGCAAGAGGAATGTATTATCTCTGAAGATGAAGCTGGAAGGTATTATGGAAACCCAGGCTGCACTCATGGAAAAATTTGGTTTTAAAAAGATGATGACCCACAATATTCTGAGGGTGAAGGACTAGACCAGGGAGAGTGTGAAGATGCTGGAGTATGAACCTAAGGGTATGGAATCATTCAGGTGAAAGAAGCTACCCTTTGAAGGCCTTGATGAAGCAATCTTTTTGTGGTACAAGCAACGGCGAGCTGAGGAAGTGCAAACCAGAGGCTTGAATATTTAGTATGCTGAAGAGAAGTTGGCTGCTTGTTTTGGCTATAAGAATTTTAAGTGAAGTGAAGGCTGTCAGTGTCATTTTAGATATTTTACGCATTGTCAACTAAGTCAAAACCGGAGAAATGCTGAATAATGACACTGAGGCTGTGAATCCTTTCACAGATGAATGAAGCAGCTAGTTGGAAATGAAGAGCTCCACGAATTAAAAATCTACAATGTTGACAAGACTAGGCACTTCTGATGATCACTACCAAGAAATACACAGGCCTCAGAGGAGATCAGCAGCATCCAAAGACTCAAGGTCATGAAGGAGAGAGTTTCCATACTAGTGCACTCAAATACTGATGGTTCTCATTGCTTGCAGTCTGGTATTGTAGGGAAAAAATAAGAGACCAACGGAACTGAAAGACATCATAACCCAGCTGCCTGTAGAATATCATGGGAACAAGTTTGCTCTGTTCACCAAAGAACTAACTGAATCCACCATGTTTTTAATCCTGAAGTTCGCCATCATCAGGTAGTTAGGGATCAAATCAGAAGTGAAGGTTCTATTGCTCTTAGACAATGCCCCACCCGATCCCATCTTATCCAAGCTCATCAGCAAGGCCATGTTTTTGCATCTTTTTTTTCCTTTTCCAACCAGGGGTGATTAAAAGCTGCAAGAGTCAACACAAGAGCCTGCATATGAAGCAGTCTTGTTGTAGTTGAAGACGACATAGACAAACTTGATTATATTGATATCAGAGGGAAAAAGGACTCTGGAAAGCTTCAAGAAGTACAGTTTGAAGCTTGTGAGAAGATGCCTTTAAACACGTTTGTAAACGTCTGGACAAAGCTGCTGGGTATCTCCAACATTTCCAGTAGTGATTTTGTGGGACTCGATATCAGTGAGATGACAAATATGTTGGCAGAAGCTGGATAAAGAGAGCTTCAGGAGGATGTGCTGGGAGACTAGATGAATGAGAATGATGAGGTGTCTGGTCACCACCACTTGACCAAAGGAGAAATTGCCAGAGTGTTACTGGCATTGCAGAGACCCGAAAATGAAGAGGTAGAAGAGGCACTTCTCTGGTTATAGACGTTAATGCTGCTGACATTATTTTCAGTATCACAAACAAGAGAGGTGATGAAACATCACAAAATGATGTGAACTTTGCAGCTGGAGTTGCTATAGCAACAGCAGTAAAAGAAATGCCAATGTAAGATTTCCAAGTTTTTAAGCCAGTTTTGACCGCTGTGGAGAGAATTTGAGAACATTCTTTATCGTCAGAGGACAACGATTTCTCTGTGGCATCAACTTCTTCTGCCAGCCTTGGCATCATTTCAAGCCTTCTGAGCACATATCAGTTATTCCCACTTTCACACCAGAACCTCCAAAAGGAATATTTTTTTTATTTGAATCACTGCTTTTTATATATCATGCTATTTAATTCTCTGATTACATGATAAAGATGCTGAACTTAGAGAATAATAAAAAGTGATGAAATTATTTCAATATTATAATGTTCAAAGTTTGTTAATTTAAAAAATCATGAAAAAATTGTCATTAGGAAAAGTTTGTAATTAAAAAAAGTTTGTAATTACAGTTTGAAGTTCATGTGCAGTATCTCCTTACGGATCATATGTACAGTGCAAATTACATCTACAGAACCTCTTCCAAAAATCCTCTCAATATGAGCAAGGGAAGGTAAGTATGATTGCTTTTATTTGATATCTTATACAACTGTATGTAACATTAGTCATTTGCGTGAAGAGGTAAGGTCAAAAATAGAAGAAAGAGCAACAGACCACCTTTGGATCTACTGAATGATGTTCATTAAATGTGGCGAACTACTGAACTTGCTTCTTATTCACCAAATGAGGGATTTAAAGGATTTAACAAACTTTTGGATTTAACAAACACCTTCTACACCCAATTAGCTCATTAAATCGAGGGTTTACTGTACTTTTCAATATTACAAATAACAAGTCAGAGAGGTAAGCTTTCATATGAGCATACCCTCGGTTTTAGTCAAACTATTTTTTTGTATCAGAAATTCTCAAGAAAAAGCTGCAAAAATACCATATATGTCGATATATAAGATGTAGATTGATTTTTTTTTTTGAATTACGCAAATATCACATTGCATCCAATGTATAGGTCATATGACTAGGGGTGCATCTATCAAAACTTGATATAGACAGATATGGGGCTAGGAAGAGTTGCAGATCATTTACTTTATAGCCCAGAATATATGGTAGACATTTGTCTCAACGAACTGCTTGATTCTGATGTTGATACTCAATGATATTACTTAGTAGATTTCACTGTATCAAAATATTTTGTCAATATTTCAGAGGTACTTTTGATATAATGGATAGAAAATCTAGAAAGTAGCCCTTTTTATAGGTGCATACAACCAGGGATACAGAAACACTTTTCTGTATAGGAAATTCTGAAGATAAAGCTGCCAAAATTGCTGTTTCCACTTGAAAAATCTGCCGATTTCAGAAAGTGGCAGGTAATTGAAGTTCCATGGTACCTATCCAAATCAGCAAAAGAAGGAAACTTTGAAGAAATAAAGATGACAAAACAAACAGAAAAACTGGATAAAATCTCATCAGCCTTTGAGAAGTTCAAACTTTGGTCATTTGATATATCAATTGCTAATGATAGTTCTGTTCACTTCAAACTAATGCTCTTGGAAAATGCATGAATCTATTCCCCCACCAGCAATGGGTAAACAGCAGGGCAGTTGGAGCTCTTCAGCTTTGTAAGGCAGTCCAATTCGGTCATGGGGCTAGCAGCTCCACCCCATAAGACTTACTGCTACTGAAACCGCAATGCAGTCCTACGCTCTAGGAGTCAACAGGAATTTTTTCAAAAATGTTGGTTCTTCGCAGATAGGATGGGAAAAAAAATAGAAAAGAAGAAGATAGAACAAATGAAGCTGGCTCTTATTCAATTGAACAAAATTTAGTAACATAGAGTTAGATATCATTAATGATCAAAAGAGAAAAAAAATTCATGAAATTCTTCAAACTCAATGCCAGTACCAAATTGGAGATGAAAAAAGATGCTAGAGTAGCTCATATATCCCTAATTGTACAAGTTGTTCAGTTCATATGGAAAGAGAAAATCAGGAGGTCATATCAAATACAAGCAGAGATACCTGGCATTGCTCGGGCAAAATTAGTATTTCAAAAGAGACAACACATTGAAAAATATGAAAAAATATGTCTTTTATTTTTTCTTACCCAACACAATAAATGGAAAAAAATATTATTTACACAGAGACCTAAATCTTTATTTTCACTGTTGTAGATTGATGGCCTTATTTGAGTTATAATGAAAAAAATCAATCAAAAATTAAGATGAGAGTAAATAGTAGTAAAAAAAATTAATGATAATGGTTTTCAATACTTCCAACAAAAAAATAATAGAATAATGTTTTTAAATTCTATCATAAAAATGACCAGATATAGGAGTAACATAGTTATGCATCCAACACCTTTTTACTCAGTTTTTACCATTGAAGAGAGGTAGAGAGAGAAGCAAAACTATTCATGTTTTACTCTTACTTATGTGATTGATTGTTTCACTGTCAAAAAAAGTGATACACGATCATAAAACATCAAAATTTTTTTAAGAATTCATTTTATTTCAAGAAAAATATGTGCCATTCATGATAAGAATAAATATCAGGAATCCAGGTGAAAAATTAATTTTTTTTTAATGTTTAGAATTGATGATTAGTTAGAAAATGACCTCAAAAGACCTTGGAGGTTAGTCTATGTGGGAAGTTGATTTTTATTGATTCTGCATGCCAAATATCAGATCAATCAGCCTTATAGTTTTTTGCAGAGAAAAAACACGAACAAACAAACAAAAGGCTCAGATATTAGTATAGATTACTTGAATAGATTTCCCTATGAAGAGATGAAGTTCCTTTGCTTCTGAAAATATTTTCAGAAATAGTACAACTCCTACCAAAAATTATGGAATCATCTCACTTTGAGGAAGTTTGCTCGGCTCTTTTTGTTTAGTGACACAAATATGACACAAAACAGTATTTGTTTAACAGCTGAACATTATGCCTTCATGATATATACTTCTAACAAATAAGATTGAATTATTTAAATTACTGGCATATTTTTCTCCAAGTCAATATTGAGGCAAAAATTATGGAATCACTAGTCATTTACATTTCTAAAACAAATACAAGCACAGGTCTAAATAAGCAAATTAGTCCACAGCTAAAAGAGAGTGCTCGAAGACCTCAACGAGCTGTTGAACTTATTGTTAGACTAGGGTAATGTTAAGGAAAAATAACTTCAAAAAGAGAGCTCCCAAATTACATAATGGAAAGGATTATAAAACTTATTTGAGAAGGAAATACAACATGGAGTGTGGCAAAATGAAATGAGAATAACACATAGAAAAGCCAAATGCAAATCAGCCCTAACACCTAAAGAGAAGGAAACAAGGTTACAGTGGGCTAAAGAGAAACAATCATGGAGTATGAATGATTGGATGAAAGTGATATTCAGTGATGAATCATGAATTTGGATTAGCAAAGGTGATGAAGCTGTAACTTTTGTCTGGTGCCATTCCAATGGAACATACAAAGATGACTGCCTTGAGAAAACTTGTTAATTTCCTCCCTCATTCATAATATGGGTTTGCCAGGTAAAGAATATGGAAAGATGGCAATCATTACCTCAACATTCAATGCACAGGTGTAAACTGAAATTTTGAACATTTTTCTTATTCTATTAATAGAAAATATTGCTGCTGACCTCATTGTCCTGATTGCTGATGATAGAGTCATTTTCCAGGATGATAATGCATCCTACCACAGAGAAATGAACATTAGAGGTTTTCTTTAGTAAAGGCATATAAACCGTATGACATGGCTAACAAACAGTCCAGATCTCATTCCAGTTGAAAATTTATGTTGGAAATTTTTTTAAATAGTCCATGACAAAGCTCTACCCAGATAAGCTGACCTGTCAACCACCAATCGAGAAGGTAGGAACCAGTTTGATGGAGGATATTATTTTTCCATTAGTGAACTTCATATCTCAAAGAATTTAGGCCATCATGAAAGCCTGAGAAGGAGCAACAAATTAATGATTGAGATTTTTTTGGTGGTGATTCCATAGTTTTTCCTCAACACTGAGTGATTCAATAATTTTTCTCTCTATTTTATCTGGAAAAAATATCCCATTAGTCATGATACTTGGATTTATTTTGTTATAAGTATATTTCACAAAGCTAGAATATTCAGCTGATGAACAAAAATTGATTTGTGCTATATCTGTGATTTGTTTATATGCTATGAAGTAAAGAAGCTGGATGAACATCCTCTATGTGTGGTGATTCCATAATTTCTCCTAGGGATTGTATTAATTCTAAAACTATGCAGCAACAACAATTTGTAACATCTTGTTTAGGTGTTTTGGCAAATTGATTTGATGTTTTCACCATACACAGCTGATTCATTAGATTCAGAAGCTGTAGATATCTCCATTGATGACAAAGGAGTCATTATACAAAGTATTAGGCAAGAGGTATAGAACTGGAGTCCATTCGATATAAATATGAATTCCATACATGACATTCTTTGTGATTGTTTTTTGACAAACGTCGGTGAAATATTCAACTCCTATTAAATTTACGGACAAGAAAAACAAGTGCTAGCAAGCATTAGGAAAAAAACAATCTTGTTTAGGTGTTTTGGCAGTTTTGCTATGGCATCAATTTCTGCTTCAAAATCAATAAGACAGCAGCAGAAAGTCACCAGTTTCTTTTGGAAACCTCTGGTGACATTGCCATGTCCAAAAGCAAAATGTTTTTTCTGGTACATGCATTTCAAGGAAGGACAAACATACATCAATGACAATAACCATTCGAGACATCCATCAATGAGCACAACACCAGAGAATGTCATAAAAGTGCACTAGGCTTTCCTTGATGTTAGAGATATTGTTGGCCTATTGGGTGGGAACGTACAATGTATTTTGTCTGACGTGTTGGGTATGAGAGAAATGAGACAGGTCCTGGCTTCCAACATGATAGTCATTCCCCGCCCACACTATTCACCTGACCTTGCAACTTTTTCCTGTTTCCTAAGCTGATTTTTTGACTGAAAGGGCATCATTTTGACTAAACTGAGGAGATCCAGAAAGAACAGCAGGAAGTACTCAAGATCATCACGCTTAAAGCCTTTCAAGGAACTTGGAATTGTTGAAAAATCGCTGGAGCCTCTGTATACATGTCCAAGGGGACTACTTTGAAGACAACAGGGGAAACTAGGAGCTAGGGCAGGTTAATCACCAACAACATTCAAATTACTGGAACTTTTGGGTAGCACCTTTCATCATAATTTACACATATTATAACCCATGAGGAGGCAATGATGCCATCCAACATTCTTCTTGGATTCAGGAAAAACATGATTTTTAGATGAGAATGTGTTTTCTGAAGATTTTCTCAGCTCTTGCCATCACAGATCAACCAGCCCGATCGACCAACAAGGAGATCACCATTATCGAAGGAACAGTTGGAAATTCAAATCAATTGTAAGAGCCATACACGTCAGCAATATTTTGTGCTCCATAAGAATTCTGAGGATTTCCCTAATCCAAAACAAGAAAGGAGAGCATTTCAGGCAAACAGCATTATAACAGGAGGAGAGCATCATTGCCAGTGACTCTCTTACAAGAGAAGCACTACTATCAAGGAAGATTTGAACCACAATAAAATCCAGGGAATTCAAGGCATGAAGAACCCCTTGGCAAAAAAACGGCTCATTGATGATGTATCATCATCAGATCCTAACAGTGAGGAGGACATGTTCTTGATGAAAGTGAAGATGAGGCTGAAGAGGAATTCCAGGTCTTCAATCCAACAAATCAATTTCTCAGGGATGCCTCTGAGTGTGATTATGTTCTCACTGAATTTATGACTAAGAAAAAAGATGAAAAAAATCTACCACATTGGGGAGATGTTGAGGAGCAATGATGCATCAGGGGATTATGAGATGAATTTTCTCCAGCCTTGCCCAAAGATGAAGGGAAATTTGTGCTGCCAACCATCCCGAAAATAGAAAGTGCTTCGTTTATTGTTTTTCTATGTGACATGTGGGCTGTCTCAATGTGTTCAATCAGCTGTCTCAAGGTACCTTGATGCAAGGCATACAGTGAGACATCTCACAAATCCTTTAAAAATTGCTCCCAGTTCTACCAGGTTTTGCGTTTCATAATCATTTATAGATTAATATATGACAAATGGAACACCATATTTTATGATACCTTTAGGGGATAGAATATTCTATCTTTTACTGATTCAGAAGGGTTACAAATTCTATTGTCATGTTATCTCCCCTACTGAACCCTAAAAAGATTTAAAATGATGATTCGTCCTGGCACAAGCATTATTAGGAAAGAGCCAATGAACAAAATAATTCTGATAATTTAAAAAAGTTTTACCTTAATACACTTAAAGTATAATTTCATTTGAAATCAAATTCAGCATCAGTACCTTAACCCTTTAGAAGTGAAAAGATTTTTATTAAAATGTTTTTTATAACCATATTTGAAATCATATAAAAAAACCCTTTTTACCCTCAAAATAGCTTTAAGCGTAAATGTAACCTTCATCGTCTAGTCCTGATTTGGCCAGAAATTTTAAAAAAAGTTAAAAACTGGATAATAAACGAGAAAGTTTTAGGAAAATGCATTTCTTTCTTAATATTCTTGGGGGGGGGATCTTATATGTCATCAAATATGATACTTACCCTGCTGGAAAGTTCTTGAAAAATTATATTAGTATTTAATACGACAATAATAGAAGTAAAAAAAAAAAATTACTTAAATTTTCTATTACTTCTCTGTAAATGTTGTATTACTATGATTGATTATCTTTTACAGTAACAAACTGATAAACATGAGAGATAAATTATGTTTGTTTTCTTTTATAACAAGTAATGTTATATTTTTCCTCCTTTTTATCTCTAATGTTGTAATATTATTTTTTTTTCAGTTTTCAGGATAATGCTAATGCAGTATTCTGATCTTGGGGCATTATCTATAGTTTTTCATTTTTTTCATTTAATTAAAAAGTATTTCTCAGAATTTTCTCCAAAGTCACTTTGCGGGAAAGAGAAATGGTAATGAACGATTAGGGTGGAGTATGTCAATATATTAGAAAAAAAACATTAAAAAATTAAATACAGATGTAGAGTTGAATTTGAATTTAAATATAGGATTGAATGAAATTTTACTTTGATATTAGGTTCAAGTTTAAATTGTGATAGGCTAAGTAGATAATTCTTGGATTTTTTTGTAAAATTATTCTAATCAGAAATACATTTTTTATGAACCTGCAAACAAGAAAAATCTACATATTCTCACTCTCATTCCCTCAGGCAATGACAACAGAGATACTATGTATGTAGGTATATAAGATGAACATGTAAAAAAAATTATGCAAATTTTACACTGTGTCCAATACACTGGTATTATGACAAGGGGGCCCCTGCCAAAGCTCAATATGGACATTTATGGGGCTTGGATGAGTTGCGGTGAGTCCTCCAAATATCCTTGTAAACCATTCATCTTAGCATATACAATAGTATTAATGATTATGGTTTCTCATGGAGGAGGACAGGGAAATGAATGAATGAATAATAAATGAAGCAAGTGTAACTCACAGAAAATGAGATTAAAGAAGAAAAAATATTGCTAAATTTTCTATCTTACCTGTGTGAAGCTATTTTTATCTAATCTTTGAGTACCGTTTCCATTATCAACATTACTGTGCAATTGTTTGTTTATTTCATTCTTTCTGAGGACAATCTCAGTATCTGAGGAATCAGAGTCTAGTTTTTGAAGTTTCTGAGTCAGGTTTCCAATTTCTTTGGTAATGTCCTCAATGTCTGACTTTTCATGATCTTTCTCAGCCACATCATATTTCTTGTCCTTGCTTTGAGTCAGAGAATAGAACTCCAATTCTTTGGGACTCAAGTCAAATTCCACGTCTGGATCGTCATCAGGGAAACTGTCCAAGCTGATGTCATGAGCTATCCTGAAAAATAGATTGAAATAAAAAACACATTTATTCATTTAGTTGAATAATGTTAGCTTCTTCAATTGGTATTTGACGAGTTATCAAGATTTAACAACAAAATAAACAGTAGGCAATGATAAAAAAAAATTTTCTAGTTTAGTATAACTAATCCAAGACTCATCACTTAGCTGACTGTTATCATGTGTAGAAAAACAGGCTCAGCTGATGGCTGCTGCTGATACTATAAGTGTCACAGATCTGGTAGGCAGGGAGAGGGAAAAAAGAAAAGTTAAGGTATTTTGATATGAGGCTGGGAAGGGAGAGGGGAGAAAAGAAAGTTGAGTAATTCAATAAGAAGGCAGGAAGATGAAGGTAAGGAAAGAAAGTTTAATAAGAGAGTAGAAAGGGAGAGGGGCTGATGGCTGCTGATGATACTACGTGGGACAGACACAACTCTTATTACATTTAAAGCATATAAGATATTGCGCCTTGCATAGACTGATTTTTTTATATTTATATATCATTACATATCCTTATGGCAAAAAGCCTCTTTTGTTATTTCTTGATATTTTAGAAAGCAAACACCTATAACTATATTTTGTTTGAAATTCAAAATAATAATAACACTGTACAACACGATTTTTGTTCCTGGGTAGTGTGTGTTATTTTCAGATTGATTTTGTGTAAAAAGTACAGAAAATGGCTATAATTCCCTTCAAACTTTGCTTTTGTGACGATGAGAGCGTTATCATAAAATTTACCTATATACAGATGAATTTGCATATTTTTATTCATGTAGAAAAAACATATTTTTCTCAGCAAAAAAGGAATATATGAATCTAAATTAGGTTTTTTTTAAGCTGATGTTAAACAAAAGTGACCACAAAAGATTTTGAAGAGTATAGTTTTTTAAGATTTATGATTATACTCTATTAAGAGGAACAAGGCGACATCATTGTATGCCAGTGAAAAATATAAAAATGGTTATCAAATATAAGAATAATAGAAATAATGATAACAATACATAACATGACTTTATATGGTATAAAATAATATATAACATGAAATGACATACCATGACATAAGATGATATAACATGGTATAAGATGACATAACATAATAGATGATGACAAAACACAACATAAGATGACAAAACATGATGACATAAAGGTAAAAGATTATTTTTTATCACACTCTGCAATGCAATTTTTGTTTTTGAATAGTTAGTATTATTTTACTTATTGTTTATATAAAGGTCTCCAAGATGGTTTTTACCAAGTTCTCTGCTATCTTTGCCTTTGTGGCAGACATCAAGTAAGTCCTGTGGACTGTCTGATGCAAAATAGGTAAATTACAAAATATCAATGAGAAAACCTAAGTTTAAAAAGAATAATAGCTATTTTCTATTCTTTTTAGACATAATCAATCAGAAAATAATACTTATTACCAATGAACAGAAAAAAGTTTTAAATAATGTTGCATTGTGTGATTGAAAAAAAAAACAGTCTGCAATATTATGTAGCCTAAAAAATACTTTGAGAAGATTCTATTTGTTTAGGAAATCGGTGAAAAAAAATACATCGTTCTATATCCTTGGTGAAATTCTTTTCTAATGTCTTATGTAAATACTTTATACATGGGTATTTAAATCTTGATACTTATTATTTTCTTTGTATACATTAACTTGTTAAATTTTTTGTCAAAGTGAATTTTTATGTATTTTTAGTATTTGTATTTTATATAATTGAAAAATCTGAAAATGTTAACATAAAAATAGTTGGTTTTTTTTTGGCAATATACAATCCCAGAGAAACATTTCTTCTTTACACCTGATCTAGTTTATGGTGAAAATTTAGTCTAAAAATAAAGTTTTGTGAATTTTGTAGGGACCACTCAAACTCAGTGAACAAAAACAGTGCAAAAATAGGCTCCGCCGATTTCCCTCCAAAATTGTAACAGAAAATACTCAAAAAATTAAATATCAGAAGTATTCATGAATATTCAACCAATCACAGGCCAGCAAAGGCCTGAGAGTCTAACTATTTCCCATATTAGCAATGATAAATCAGATTCATTAGTCAGTCTTGACTTCACTGCTTCTGGGCAACGTCATCTGGCTCATAGATACACAAGCATTCACCAGCGCCAGAAATTCATGCATGCACCTGCACATAGAAAGTCTTTCTAACATTAAAGGCAAGCAAGCAAGGTGGACATATATACATGTATACATTTGTATTACACACATTTACTCGCACGCACATCAATAAACAGTAACTTTTTCCCTCACCTAATCCTTTCTGATGTTTCAACACATGCATACATACACAAACAAATACATGTACCTGGAACTAAAAGCACACTCGGAATCTTACACAACCTGATACCTATATCCGTAACTAAAAGAATACACACAATCCTACACAACCAGATACCTGTACCTGCAACTAAAAACACACACACAATCCCACACAACCTGATACCTGTACCTGCAATTAAAAGCACGCATGTAATAATACACAACTTGATACCTGTACATGCAATTAAAAGCACATGTGTAATATTACACAACCTGATACCTGTACCTGTGACTAAGAGCACACACTTAATCTTCCACAATCTGATACCTGTACCTATAGCTAGAGACACAAGCACAATCTTACACAACCAGATGTGTGTACCTGTAACTAAAAACATACATGTAATCTCACACAACCTGATATGTATATATGCTGCTAAAAGCACACACATAATCTTACACAACCTGATACGTGTACCTGTGAATGAAACCATGCATGTAATCTTCCACAACCTGATACCCGTACCTGCAACTAAAAACACACACATAATCTTACACAACCTGATATGTGTACCTGTAACTAAAACAACACACGTAATCTTACACAACCTGATACATGTAACTGCAACTAAGATCACACACAATCTTGCAAAAGATGTTGTGTACCTGCAACTGAAAGCACACATGTAATCTTACACAATGTGATACCTGTACCTGTAATTAAAAGCACACGTGATCTTACACAACTTGGTATGTGTACCTGCAACTAAAAGCACACATGTAATCTCTGACAACCTGATACATGTACCAGCGACTAAAAGCACACACACAATCTTACACAACCTGAATGACTTTATCACTTTCCTACATTCAAACTGTTTCTACAAACATTAAAGGTATATGATAATCCATACAGACCAACTATCTTTTATTATTGTTGAATGAAAAAAATATTTTTTTATACTCAACATCTTCATCCAATGAACTCGACTTGAATATTATATTCTCATATCTTGTACATAACCAATACGTATGACAATCCTACAGTTTTGAAACAGTTTGCGTATTTGAACAAATTATTGATTTTAGAATCAATATCAAATTGAATTTTTTTTCAATCCAAGTTATTAAGTACCTCAAGTAAATCCACTTTTCAAGTACTCTAATCGAGAAATAATAAGTTGATATGTTTTGCTATGACTATTTGTACTAATCTGAATGTCTTTTGCCAAACAGTTTAAAAACAAACATTGTGAAAACAAATCTTTTTCAAAGAATAAGTCAAATAAAAGAATAAATTAGGTTTGCTTGATTTACGATCCAATCTAATTTACATTTTTTCTCCACCTAAACATTTTATTATTTTCAAAAGATTTTACAAAAATTCATTCAAGTATCATTTTTTTTCTATTGATAGTAAGGGGGGGAGGTTACAAAATTTAATCCTAAAAAAGCAAGGATCTTTAGCCTTCTTTTCTCTATCGAAAAATATTTATTTACTTGTACAATCTACTCTGGATATTTTGACATTAATTGAAAAAAAATCAAATTTAAAACAAACATTGTATCAAAAACATGGCTACGATTCTAGTAATAAAAGATTAATCATATGATTGCTTTTAGAATTCCTTTTCAATAGAGCCTAAAAGCAAACTTCCGTGCATGTCTTCAAGATAACGAACATTGCACAGCTTGAACATTATTTTTAGATTCAGTACATTTTTTAAAACATGAAGGAGATGAAAAGAAGGTTAAAATTATCAGCCGTCAAAAGAAGTAGAGAAGTAATTTCATCTATCCGGCAATTTTATTGCATTTAATGGTGCACAATGAGAGTCACATGAACAATACGCCCCTCATACACCAAACTTGAAAACATTTGATTGATCACAGCCTTAATTTGCAAAACTGCAGCAGATTTCAAGAAAAAAACATCAATACTTCCTACCCACTTACATTCAATACTCTTGATTTCAATCTACAAAAGTATCTTTCATCTCAAATTCTGAAGGTAAGTCCTATTTCACCAAGAATCTTTAAGTAGTAGGTTATTATACATCAAATGCTGTTTTCTAAATTAAAGAGAATAATGCAAAAAGTAAAAGATTTATAAATGTGATTACATTTTTTTTAAGCTTCAATGTAAATAGAGATATCATTCATTAATATTGGAAGGTTTGGGGCCCTTACCAGTAATGGCGTCTAACCAGGAAGTTGAATTTGTTTTCAAATATAATTTCGAATCAGGACATGATGCTGCTCAAGGTACAGATAATGTCAACAAAGCATTTGGAGTGAAAACTTCTATAGTGTGAACTGTTCATTGTCAGTTCAATAAGTTGTGGTCTTGAGATATCAGTACCAATAATAAACATTGAGGGAATCCCAAATCTATTTTTAGTGATGAATACTCATCAATAACAGTTTGAGCACTTTCTGGAAACATTATGATTTCAACAACAACTGTATGCCATCTCAAGGCAATAGGAAAGGTTTAAAAGTTTTAAAAAATGGGTCCCATGTGAACTGAATGTAATACTCCATGACAGTGCCAACCCGACACCTCTCAGCAGACTGTGTCTATGCTTAGAGAATTGGAAGATTAAATCTTACAGCATCCATTATATTCACCGGACATTTCTCCAACAAGTTATCTTTTCAAGCATTTTGAACTTCATATCCATGATAAAAGGTTTGATAATAGGGAAGCCATAATCCATACTTTTACTGAATTTGTGACCATTAAACCTAAAGAAATTCATAGATATGGTTTATTATCATCAGAGGGTCATCGGGAAAATATCATCACTTCAAGTGGATATCATTTTGCTGAAATATTTACCGTTTTTTGTTGTTTATATTATCCCTCATCAAACTATTCAAAAAACATTTCATGTATAGCAAATTAATATACTTGTAGAAGCATTTTATGACAGATATAATTCAAGGTATATATACTAACTATGACTTAATCTGTGGTCATCCAAACTTTTCAAGGGTGGATACTACAACTGATTTTACTTTTCATACTGAATAGTAAGATTACAATTCAATAGTGGTCGGTTAATTAGTTTGTTAGGTATTTAATTGGAGTAGTCAGATAATGATAATTTAATTACCTCAACAAGGTACACACTACAAATCATAGTCAAACTATTTTAAATTGACTGTTTTAATAGCTTTTCACAAACAGAAAATAATTATGAAAAAATTACATACATCAGTTAATAAATAAAAGCTTAAAATGTAATTAATAACTGTGATATTAGCCATGTATATAAATGAGAGATACGTCAGATCATGAAATTATAAGTTATATATATAATTATGCTGTAAGTTCTTACAAGAATGAACTAATTTGGTTCAGATAATCCCCAAATACTTAACTATTGGTACTCTACTGATTTTCCAGCACCTTTGTTTCCAGAACCATGCTGAATTATCCATTTAGATGGAACAACGGAGGTCGCGTAACAATGATTCAATAACACAGCTATGACCCTCTAATTATGCACATCTCTGACCCTCTAATTATGCACATCTCCTACCCTTAAAGCAAACTAAACAAATATCAAATATGAATTAAATGGTCAAATAATATCCTATGTAGTAATTTTCCTATTTGTATATTATGCCTTTCTACCACGGATCAGAACGTAGTATCTGCTCTAACCCCTGTCCTTTCGAGCCGGGAAGAGTGAGGGAAAGGAGCATGAAGAAAATGAGGGTATGAAGAAGGGGAAGTAGAAGATAATAAAGCTAGAGAAAAATGAAAAGAGAACCAAGCGAAAGGACAAAATATATATATATATATATATATATATATATATATATATATATATATATACATATATATACATATATATATATATATATATATATATATATATATATATATACATATATATACATATATATATATATATATATATATATATATATATATATATATACATATATATATATATATATACACACACACACACACACACACACACACACATATATATATATATGTATATAGAAATAGGGAGAGGATGGAGACAAATGAAAAACATAGAGAGGAAGGTTTGCAGGCTGGATATCCAGAGACAAAAAATAAAGGAAGGAAAAGCATGAAATTTACGATACATTAAAATTTTTTATGGAAAGACGGGTGAAAAGGAAAGATAAAAGAGAGGATATCATAGAAAATATCCATGCATTTTTTATTCCTTTTTCATAAATGAACCTAATCCATGTTTGTATAACATTTAGATAAAAAGCATTGCCGGGCTGAGGTGGGGGAGGAAGGAATAAGGGAGAGAATGAGAGCATATAGGCAAAGAGTGAGAGAAGAGCTGAGACATGAGATAATGGATAATCTTAGGCGTCAACACCCAAAGAATTTCCAACATCTGTTTTCTTTAATTTCAAAGAGGACATTAATACTGATAGAATTTCAAAAGACATACTTACAATATAAGAGACAACAAAAAAATTCACTTTTTTCCTAACTCCAAAACAACCTTAAAATATTGTTGAACATCTTTAAATTTTAGAATCCTGCATTCTTACAAATATCGAAAAAATCCAGTTTGATTTATTGCTTATAATTTTGAATAGGGTCATTAACATTTGAATATTTTTTCTGATGATTGATCTCCTCATTGTTTGTGTTGTTGACATGATGTTGTGGCTGATCCATTCTACAGCCTTCTTCAGGTGTATTATATTCTACAGCCTTCTTTAGATGTGCTACTGGAAAAATTCTGTTTACCAACATCACATTCAGATAGTATACTTGAAGAAAGCTATAGAATGGATTGGCTGGAACATCGTGTTGACAAAACAAACAAGAAGGAATTCTATTGTCAGGATTATCACAAGAATATTTTTTCAGTTCTCTACCAAAATCAAGCTATTAAAAAATTCTTAATCTTCTTTATTGTAAGCTCATTTCTTAGATCCAATTCTGATTTAGATGTTTTGTTAGTTGAAGTATTCCATACTTTTTGAAAGTTCACTTTACACTACTTTTTAGCTTTTACGAAAAAAGGTGAAAAGTAAAAATAAACCATTGTGTTTGTTTTGCAGGGAATCGTTATAGAGGCAGCAATACCCTTTTCTTCACTCTTCTATACCCCAGTCCCCAGTAGTTCCCACCATCCCAATGCAGCCTAACATACCATTTCACCATTTTTTTAGGTCTGGGGATGCTCAAGAAATTTTTCCATGAAAATTAATGGTAATCACTTCTTTGCTTAACACAATTTCAGCTAATAAAATGTTTTTCATAGGAATGCTCTATTTTAATGAGGGAAACCAGTACCAGGTCATCCTATTTGCGATTTACAACAAGGAATCTGGCTATTATCAAAAAGTAAATATTCCAATTATAGGAAATCATTTTCAGGTAAAGATTTTGAGATCAAACATTTCTTATTTTATCTTTACAAAATTCTGGTTAGTCATCCAAAAGAAACCATCATGTAACCAACATCTTTAGACAGCCTGCCATGTTGGGGTTGATCAATTAAAAAATCAGAAAAGGGATGAATAAGTCACTTCTCTCCCTTTTTGTTGTGCAGTGATCACTAAAAGAGTCTGAATTTTCAAAAAACAAGTGTGAACACTACTGGAAAGGGAAACTAGGGACCTGTTTAGCACAAACTTACATTGTAAATTGGACAACCCATGAAAAACCGATTTAGGGAGAGAATTTAAGAGAAAAAAAAAACGTTTTTTTTTAGATGTAAAAAGTAAATGTTTAAATTTCAGTCCTTTAATGTCTGTATGCATGAAACATGTACACATAGCCAGCCGGACCAAGTCAAAAACTGAAGAAACCTTTCTTGACAGCTATGGTTGATGGTTTCTAATTCTTGATTAATCAAAGTACAGAGAAGATAACAATAAATTCAACTATTTTATACTTCTGTATACAAATAAATTCACAGAACACAGGGCATCTGGTTGTGAAAAAAAATCACAAGATCTCAGGGATGGATCCAGGACTTTGAACAGGGTGGGGTCCACATAGTAGAATTTCTTTTCACAAATAAATACGTGAAAAAGAAAACAAAACATCAAAAACAAGAAAGTAATATGTGATCCAGCATTTTTCACTTACATTTGGGTCGTAGCTTTTTAGCACTAGAATTGACAAAAGAGTAAAGTAAAAAAAATTAATGAAAGTAATTTACCACAGAACCAATAAATAAAAAGATTTATTAAGAATAAGAAAGAGGATATCTTATTTATGTTAGATAGTAAACAGAATAATATTTTTGTTTTTAAGGTTAATTTATGATTACTTGGGATCATTTGTTTTTTTTATTAATGAAATTTCTTCATGTGGATATTAAACATATTTTTAATTGTGCTTTACCCAAGCAAGAGGAAGCTCTGGACCCCCTAACCCTGTACCCCCCACCCCAATCTGCGACTGCAATCATCATTTGATTGCCAGAATATAAATGGATTCCATTGACGTATTGAGAATTTAAGTCAGAATATCCTCTTACAATAAAAAAAAATATGCTCTGATATAAGATATCAGTGACATACCCCAATGAAAAATGTAGAAAATGTGCTGCATATGTTAATCAAGAATTCAAAGATTCAAAAATGATGTGAAAATTATATAACATTTTAGGATTAAATAATAAAATGAAAATAATAAGAGTAGTTAGTATATTTTAATTGTTATTATTGGAAATTTCACATCAAGGGCAGTGCAGTTTTTCCAGACTGAATTTACGTGTCAAGATACACAAACAAATTGATAATGCAACTACCTGCAAATTGAAGAGGTTATATGACCTATATTTTTTTTAAATTTCATTATTGAAAATCCCAATTTATTGTGAACATTAATTTTTCATTAGATCCATTCTGATACAATGTTAGTATTTACTTTATCACAAACAAGGAAAGACACAAGGTTAATGAACAACTATTTTGGTTTGTAATGATGGCATAGACATTTTATGTCCCATGATCAGTCTAGCTAGTACACTCAAATTCTCATAGAATCTGATACATCATAACAAAAATATGCAATCCCACATAAACATTGTTCATAGCAAACAATGATATTAATAATATTTTTTCTCCATTTATTATCATTTCTTTAGTATAACACCTAAGAGGGAGTTTCCATAGCCTGACATATTTATGAGCAGGATTTTGATCTGAAATTTTCCATGTATAATGTTCAATATACGTGATTAATTGAGAAGTGTTAGGCCTAGTGTATTGACAAGGAGGGAGATTATGTAGAAAATAAAAACATTTGTCCTGAAAAGATTTTTTTCATCCTTAGGCAACAGACTTATTTAATTACTTACGTCTATACTTTAAGAATAAGATAATACTAATTAAGTATCATTCAATTTTACTACAAGTTAATGACAATAAAAAATATATCATTGATACCTAAATTTTTTCATTAAAAAATATCTTCAACAATTACCAATCTCAAAAAATGAGTGTTTTGATAAAACTGTTCAAAATATACAAAATCCTTTTTACATTAAGACGGTACATAATGAATTGCTGTAAAAAAAATAAGAGTAGGAATTATTATTATTCGAACCCATGCTGTAAAGATTTGACAAATATTTGTGAGAGTCAATATTATCGTTACGTAAATAGATTGCTAATCACATAAGTCTTTATTTCCTAAGTCAAAGATAAAGGTAAGTACAAGCCATAGAATGTAGGTAGTAAGAGAACTATCAGATTCAACCATTTTTTTCACATATGCTTAGTATGAATGGCATTGTTTCTAACTGTCTATTCACAAATATATATAATATTTTGGAGAAATATAATATTTTCTTTTGACATTTCATTCTTAACTAAGCCACTGTAACAATTCCAGTATCTTAAACATAACAATGAATTGAATATATATATATTCCTAAAACCCTAATCGTTTTCATGATACACATTAAAATACAGACACCTACTTAAAAGTATACATCTCTATTTATATATTTATGTATACACACACACAAAAATACACACACACACATATATATTGTATTTTTTTCAACACTTAATCACAAATCTTTAAAAGTGATATTCACTATTATGAATGTCAATATTCTATGTAAATACATATATGAACAAATATAAAAGCATCTGATTGATGGCATTAAAAATTATCAATTCAAGAACCTTATGGGTGGCATACCAATACAAGAACCTTTAATTTTGGAGATAATAATTCTGTTAAAATCATATAAATACAATTTTGGTATTGTTGTATGATATTCTTTTTAAAATTCAGTCACATTAAACATTTTCATATGTAATCAGGTGACTTACAAAAACAAAATGAACAAGATGATTGGGAGGGTAACAACTACTTGTTCACTCAGAATGATGGGGGAAGAGCAGAAACAAAGATATTTACCTGAATGTTATATCAGGACAAGGTTGGATCTTCAACATGATGACAAGCTCGAAAATTCTTGTCAATTTCAGCTATTGAAGATTGATCATCATGAATGAAAAACAACAGTTAAACACAGAGCCATCCTCAACCTGTAGTAGCAGCAACGTCCATCTTAGAGTTGAATGAATTATGTTTATCGCCTGTGGAATAAAAGATGTAGCAGTCAGCTAACTGACAACCCATAGCAACAATGATGTTAATATTCATGAGAGGAGGAGGGGGAGGGGGGAGAAGAAGCAGTAGCACACACTACAACATGAACAGTTTAATTTCTTCCAATGACAGATCAATACAAACAAGTGCTGCACGTTTTTACCTAATCCTGCAGTACAGCAGTTACAGCAGCAGTCACTACAAAGGCGGCTGCCTACGTTATCACTTTCAACAAGCACTGACACCATTTGCTTTATAGCAAAGGCAAAAACAGTTGCATCATTAGCTATTAGATTCTGTGGGTTATTTGCTTATGGTAATTACAGCCCTGAATTACCTATTATACCTGGATCAGATTTAATGACAACGATATAAATAAAGAGGATATATTTTCTGGACAATATTAATTTAGTTTAGACACACTGTATCAAACTGTCTCAGTCAATAAATGTTTTATCTACCTGATTCCACCGTAATAAAGCAATTCAGGTGATTGGTCAGCCATTTCATTCAATACTTTAGTGGCACATTTGATAAACAGGGAATAACCAATAGAGAAACACAATTATCAAATATTTTCTACCTCTCGATAAGTGGCTATTCAAAAGCAATAAAAGCAGGTTTGGCTACTCACTTAATGGAGACCATCATATGACCAATATCTTTTGGCAGCATGCCATGTTGGGGGTGATCAATTGAAAAATTGGGAAAATAGTTGATCAATAAAAGAATTGCTACTCTTGAATTTCATTGGGTAGTGATCACTAAAAAAGTCTGAATTTTCAAAAAAAATGGGCTTCGAGGTTACTGGGCCCTAACTGAACCAATTTAGTATAAATTTACGTTGCAAATTGAACTCCTCCACTAAAAACCTGTTATGGGGGAATTCTCAAAAAGCAAAAAAAAAATTTTCTCTAGACATAATGAGGAGTAAATGTTTAAATTTTCAGCCCTCTTGCTCCTGTATGCATAATACATACTTACATAGCCAGACAGACAGACTGACAGACAGACAAACTAGAAAACTGGAGACAGTTTCCAATTATCACTTTAACAATAATGAATACAGAAATGTATATTTGATATACTGTAATTCAAAATTTGAAGGAAGATGAAGGGCCCAACTCCACTTCAACTATTCTGACTAAAGATGATTACTGCAACTTTTGCATTGTATATATAACTAAAGAATTATAAAAACATATATATTTTTTGTACAAATGTATTCATTTATAAGAATGAAATAAACCCTTGTGTAGCTGTATGATGAATTTCCATTATTATCTAAGACAATAAGACGGCCCCCTTGCTATCTGTTGGTCATGAGTCCAAACCACTGTAGGGGAATGTGAGTTTTATATACTGGTTTATACCCCTAATTTTGACGAGGATCATTCTAAAGTCAATTCCAGTTTGGGAGTTTGATAATAACTCAATATTTTAAAAGTGAAAATAATGATTAACACAACTTATTGTTCTTGGACTTCTCATGAATTATTTCAGATTGTCAGATGGGAATTCAGTGATTAGCTTACTTTGTCTTACTTTTTTTCAAGAATTACTTGCTGGGTACAATGGGTCAGACAAATTCTTTCCATGCCAAATTTTTTTTCCAAAAAATATATGAAATGATGAAAATACTTAATCTCAAAATTGCACATTTCAGTATAAAATAAAAGATAACATTTATATATCACTTATGATATAATTTTGATAAACCACAAAATGACAAATCTTTTTCATAGGGAATATTCTAAATACAGTATGTTATTTTTCAACAATCATATCTAGTTTTGCACTTTTAATTTGGAAATAAGGGTGTAGCTGGAGATTAAGGGGGGAAGGGAGGGGCACTTTGAGGACCCCCTTCCAACATCTGGTGATATTTGTTATTGTATAATGTTAGTAGAAACGCAGTAGGTGAAGTACTATTTTGCTTTCAACAAAGATGTGCTGAAATAGCAATTATCAAGGGAGATATTTCTTTTACATTTACTGGAATTCTAAGTAAACATTGTCAGAAATGTTTGCCAATTTTCAGAGTAAAAATCTTTTGAGTGCATTTGAAAAATATATCCATGTAATTTTATCCCAACACTGTTTAACAGGAAGCAGAAAAAAAAAGGTCCTAATTTTCATATGGACATTTTAGATTCTAAGTACTACCCAAAGATTTGGGAAACTTAAGGTGCAAAATGTCTTCCACAAAGATAGAAAAATTATATCATATGAGGTTCTTTCTTTTCTGATAGAGTGATTTTGGTAAATGTGCGAAATGTCTGACTACAGGTAAAACTGGCTCACTTAATGGATGAACTGATTGATGGATACTTAGGAATTCCACAAACTTTTGGGTATCCCTTTGTATAAATGGAATATATAAAACAATCTAAATTAGGTACGGTTAGTCACTCAATAAAAATCATCACCAGTGTATTTGGGCAGTAAGGCTATGTTGGGGTGATGAATTGAAAAAAATGGGAAATGGAGTTATCAATGAATAAGTTACTTCTCTTACTTACTGAATTGTCAATTTGACCCACCCACCCACTAAAAACCTATTTATGGAAGGAATTTTGGAAAAATGAAAATAAACTTTTCTTCTGGTCATAATGAGTAAATGTTAACATTTTCAGGCCCTTAGCCCCATTGATGTGGTCTGTATGGGTGATACATACATACATACATAGCTAGCCAGACCAGCACAAAAACTGGAGAAACTTAGGAAGACAGTTTTGGTTGATAGTCTCGAATATTGTTGGATATTATTATTCTTTCTGTAAGATTACATTTAAACCGACACATGAAATAAATTTGTTTCGTAACTGACATGAAATATTGCTATTCATGAATGTGATGTGAGAAAATACAATGAGATAACCTGATTTGTTCTACTGAAAGCATTTATTATAAATATCCAACACAAATTTACTTATGCCATCAAAAATGAAACCTTTTTTTTCTATGTAGGTAATAGAGATTTGCATTGCCACAAATGGATTTTTTTTTAAATTTTGTTTTTGTTTCCATTACTATTAGAATTTTTATTATTCAGCATTTTTACCATGCAAACAGAACATGAAATTCTATTTTACAACACCAATTGGGTCCCTTACTGTGACAGAGTACAAACACATATTGTTAATTATGATAAATGCAGATTTTTAAAATATAACTCTATATGTTTCTATGTCACTCAAGAAAGTATGCAAAAATTTTGAATATCTCAAGAAGTAGATGTGCGGCATTGATGTAACTTGGTATCTAATTAGAGGGGACCTGACTGTACATGGGTAAACAGACACTCTCCTGTCAGGTTACTCAGTTGCCAGAGAGATGCCAATGAGTGAGTTAGTATACTGTTTGATTGTCGCATTCACAATGACTGAGCAATTGATTCTTCAAGACTCATCCAGAGTTTTCTGTCAGCACCTACAGTCCAGATTTGGCTCCCTCTGACTTCTGGCTTTTCTCAACAAGAATTCAGACCGTGGATAAGATTAAGGGGAATACGATGAGGCAGATGATTGCAATCCCCCAAAGACTTTGCAAACTATTTTAAAAAGTGGCTGGGATAAATGTGTGAAGTCTCAAGGAGGAATACTTTGAAGGGAATTAAAGCTCTATTGCCCTTGGTAGACTTTTTTTCTCATTAACATTAAATGATTGGATACTTTCCAGACATACCTTCTGTATACATCCTTTTTTTGGTAATCTTGAACAATACTACCTGTCTTTTTTCAACTGTACAAATTAATATGAAGTACACTCCAACAAATTTTGTAATCTAAATAATCAAAATAATAGAAAGAACTAGTTATTTTTTCAAACAATCTGCTATAGTTTAGTAAAAAGAAAAACCTTGTTCCCACACAGATGGGTTGAGTATGTCACATACCAATATCATTAAGAGATGTGCAGCTGAAATGCTCTCATTAAAATTTGTCTGAATCACTGATGCTTGTTTCATAAAATCCAGAATGATAACGCTTTTTTTAAAATGTATATTTTACAGATGAGGTAAGTGACAAAACTTTTATATTAATCACTACTACCCACAATAGACTGGCTTAATCACAGTTGCTCGCCACATTTTGTCCAGACCTAACCATTCTTAGTAAAAACTTGAAATTTTACGCACACACCCCTCAACGAGTAGGGATAATGTTTGTTTTTTTTTTGTTGTTTTTTCAAAATTCCACCCTGAATCGGTTTCTATTAGAGAGTTCAGTTTACAATGAAAGTTTATGCCAAATTTGTCCCCTAGTTCATGTTCATGTTTTTTTTTTTTTTTAATCATAAATTTATGTTTTAAACCATACTGGTAGTATTTTCATTAAAGTAACTTGATTTTACCACTATCACTGTATAATTTATAAGGTAAAAACCAGCATATATGGGCGGCGGTGATTCATAATTTCCCTGCATACTTTTAGAAATTATTTCATATAATCTTATAAAGACAAATCATTAACTCTAGGATTGCCATACCTCCATATTTCCCTAGACATCTTCTCTGTCTAGGTCTCAAAACCTTCATCCAGAAGGAATTTTTGAAATCCTTTAAAATTAATTATCATGGCTGTTCCAGAGTTACACAGCACTAAAGTGTGGGTTGGGCAGGAGCAAGATGTCTTTGGGAACATTGTCTTCTTGAATCTCCAGATATGGTAATCCTAATTAACTTAGACAGAGAAAAATTGTTTTTTTTATTATTTCTAATATTTATCCGTACTTATGTAGAGATATTTACACAGATATGAGAATAATGGAAATAATGTTTTTCTTGATAGTTTTTTAAAAGGAAGTGATAAAATACTAAAAAAAATTTTATGAAAGAATTGATACCATCAGTAAAATAGATACAAAATGATTAGAAATTATTTTAATGTCAACTACAGCAATGTAAGCAGACAGGCATGAAGTTTGGATGAGATTCAGGTTGGAAATAATTTAAGCTTTTTAGTGTTTGTGGGCAGGGGTAATATTTAAGAGGCTCTCAATTGGATTTTAGAGCAGTTCCCTAACCATAGCTATTGAAGGTGTCAAAGAGTTCTATCCCTGTTTATGTGTTTGTGTATTCTAGCACTCCTGGTCACACCATTTTATCTACAAATTTGAAAACTGGCATCAGTAATCCACCAACCCCCCTTTTAAAAATTTTTTTTTTGTTTTGTTTTTTGAAAAAAAGTTTTTCTTACCTTTTGGGGGGCCTTATTTTGATAGGTTTATTGATAACAACTAGATTCTGGAGAATGTACATGTTTTAGATGTTTCCCCATGGAAAACGCCATAAATGAATAAATAAATAGAATTTATTCTGGTCATATTTCTTCTCCAATGGAAATTTTTTACATGACTTCAAATTTTGACGCAACCGTTGTTCAATTATTGACTGTGAAGGCATGTAATTTTTCATTTTGATTTTGATGAAGAAGCTTTGTTAACCAGTAACCAAATGTGAACATTTATGCACATATATATAAATATATATATATATGAATATACATATAAATGTATGTATAAGTATATATATATTTATATATATATACACCATATATTTCAACAGATAAGACAACACTTGAAGCATCCAACCCTTCCCCCTAAAAATGGGATTGTCATAGACCAGGCACAAAAATAGTGTCTAAGTGAGCTAAAACCATGAAATTCAGACTAAAATTGGGGTCTCATCTTATCTGGAGGTCGCTCTATCCCCTGAAATTTACAGTATATATGTATATATATATATTTAAAAATTTGCCAGTTCATTCAAGAAAAGGGTAAAGGAGATCGTCTGTTTTATAGGGTCCATGTCTTGTAGTGGACAGATTTGAAAATTAAACTAAGTGTATTTTGAATGTACAAAGAAACCGGGGTAGGGCAAGGCTGGGATGGGTTGTGTGTGTGTGTGGTCAGCAGGGAGGTATCAAATAATGTTTGATGTAGGACTGAACCAGAAAATACATCTTTAAATGTTCCACAAATATTTGTGTTGTGCGTCTCTGGAGGAAAATATCAATTCTCACGTGAGATTAGGAAATGATGTTATTCAGATCAAAAGAGTAAACTGAAAGGTTTGAGGTCAAATAATGTTGGATGGAGTAGTTCTCAATTTGGAGTGTTTCCATGTATTGTATAATAAGTGCTGCGTGGGGGAGGTTAAATAGGTGTCTGTGTTCTTATTAGATAGAGAGAAATAGATTATGGGGATTGGGGTGGGGGTTAAAAGTAGTATGAGGTACTTATAAGTTTGTATGTGAGTTAACTGGAAACTTTTCTTGAAAAAAAATAGAATTAACAGGCAAACATTGATATAAACACTAAAGAAATCTGATTTATACAAAACATGGTCTTCTGAATCATCATTTCATTCTGATATATGTATATAGATATAACTTGATGTTTAATGTTAAATGTATCCAGCACTTTGTGAAATAAACTCATCACACATTGGATATTGCATTATATTATATCATATTCCTGATTCTGTACTTTGCATATATATATATATATATATATATATATATATATATATATATATATATATATATATATATTCTCTAAGAGTAAAAAATGTAATGATCTTCATTTAGATGAAAAACAGTTCAGCACTGAATTTAGCTAGAAAAATAAGTTGAGAATGATATTTCATTATCCTGCAAAGATTTTTTCTTCAGAACTAAATCAATTCAATAATTTAAGATCTTTTCAATAAGTCAAAAATTTATCATTACATATTAAAACAAAAAAATATTGATTTTAATGTAGAATGACTGCACAGTTGATTTTGGATGCATGTCAGGTACAATTCAGCATAGAAATTAAAATTTTTGGAGGAAATGGGTGAATAGCTTGGCAGAGTGGGCATTTCAGTCTTGGTTGGCAACCAGTCTATGCAAGGAACACTTCCGAATTCAAGCCACAACACATAGTGAAGCACAGAGAATGTAGAAAAATATGCAGAACGTTCTTGTCATCTACTGCATCCCGGTTTATCTCCAGACTGTCTATGGCATGCGACTGGAGCCAGGGAGGTACAAGAGAATGACACTGTCAATGTGCACAATTCTCCCTCACTTTAATCCGAGTCAAGCATAAGTCATGACTTCAGGTCTTATTCACTCAGAATAGAGTTAACTTTAACTAAAAAAGAATAACATCATTATCAGCAATGGTATTGTGCAGTGGTATTGTGCAGTGGTATTGGAGTGGTGTTCCCTTACATTGCAATGTAAGTTATTGCAAAATTGTATGATTATCCTAATTATTCAATGTTTTGATCGAATGATAACTCAATTTTCATGGTAAAAACTGTTATAATGGTAAAGATTAAAGGACTTGACAATTCTTGGAGATAATTCCAGTTCATCATCATCATCATCAGTCTTTTAACATCTGTCGTTGGACACAGACCTTCCCCAGGATTCGCCACAATTCCATATCATGGGCATCGCGGAGCCAGTATTTCCTGAATTTGTCTAGTTCATTTCTCCATCTTGTGTTCTGTCGGCATCAGTTTCTTATGTGATCTCTGGGGATCCATGTTGTGAGATGTGATGTCCATCAGTTGTCTTTCATTCTTGCAACATGGCCTACCCATTGCCATTTGAGTTTTTAAATAGTTTCTATGATGTCACGAACATCTATTTTCTTCCTTATATACTGTGCCGTCTTGTGATCTCTCCATGTAAGATTGAGCATGATTCTCTCATGCACATGTTGCATACTTCTTAGCTTGCAGGTCTGTCTCTTGGTTAGGTTCCATGTTTCAGCTCCATAAGTGACTATCAGGAGAATGCATTGGTTGTATACTCTTCTTTTTAGGACTTTTGGGATCATCTGGTTCTTGAAAGTTTAGCTTGCTCTGCCAAAGGCTTGCCATCCCAAAATGATTCTTCGCTTGATTTCCTCCTCTTTTGAGGGTCTCATGGAGATTCATTGTCCTCAGTAGATGTAGTGGTCTACCTTGCCGAGTTTTGCATTTTCTATCTTGAGAGTTATGTTCTTATTCTCAACATGATTATTGCACATGATTTTCGTTTTACTGAAGTTCATGTGTAGGCCGACTTTTTTGCCTTCTTTGTTTATTTTGTACGATAAAAATTCCAGTTACTGTTCATTAATCATCCAAATCACTCTCTTAAAATGCAATCTCAAAGGACAAAATGCAATATGAAGTGCTTTTTATTGTGAGAACATTGTTATATAATTACACTTAAGATTTTTAGAAAATTGAAATAAGTCAAAGTACTTTGTATAATTATCGTTTACTTTTGACTAGTTTTCACATTCATCCTAATTTTCAGTTGCTTTTCATCTCAATTCTGAATTGGATTGTTATCCTACGGCAACAATCAACCAGCCTAATCAGAAAATAAAGAGCAAGCCAACGGTGAGAATTGAACTCTAGCCAGAGGGGGTCCAGTATACGCCTGGCTGCTTTTAACCATTCAGCCACATGTATCCCCCCTCTGTATGTTTGATTCTGACCATAGGCTTGCTCTTCATTTCCAAATTATGCTGTTTAATTAACTTTAGCTGAGGTACGAAGTAATCAATACTTAAAGGTCATGCAGTAAATTCTAATACAAAGCTTCTCAAAATATGGTTTGCAACCCTTCAGATAGGTGAAAAATCAACTATCAAATGTCAAAGCTGACCCTACCTCTAATTGATCACAGAGGTCATCAGGGGTCAGTTCCACCTAAAATATGCTCACCATGTGGTCAAGTTAGATTTTTACACAATTTTTCGGGTCTTTAAGGGGCAGCTACCTCCATCAGATTTGAAAATGCAAAAATTTACCTTTACTGAAAATGGCAAAAATGACCTGATCTTAAATTGACCTTTAGAGGTCATTAGAGGTCAGTATCACCTATCCTATGTTCTTCATGGGCTTAAGTTACCATGTACACAAATTTACAGACCTTGAGTAGCAGCTGTCTCCCCAGGGTGTCTATAAAACATAAAGTTAGAAACAAGCAAACATTTGTCAACTTTATAGCATTATATATATATATATATATATATATATATATATATATATATATATATATATATGTATATATATATGTTTGTAGTGTGGATGTAAGGTGATCTGACAGAATGTTGATGAAAATGACAATTGAAAGGTGGATAGAAAAAATTTAAGACAAAAGCAGGTATTACACCTCAAAAATCATTATTAATCATTCATTACCAAGTGGGCATATTTTGACGTATTTTGTGGTTGCCAGCCATCCTTTTCAGAGAAACCTGCAGCGGTGCAGAAAAAATTGTGTGCTGTTTACATGTTTGCGATTGAGGAAAGAGATATTTTCATGTTTTGGGTTATTTAGAAGGAGTAGAAGGGAAGGTATCTGTGTAGGGGAGAGTCAATTTTGATATAAAATAATAAGGGTCGGGGAAAGGAGAGGTCGAGTCTGTTTGTATCTGTGTCAGTGAGTATCAGACTTGTCTAGGAGCAGTGAGAGGAGGGGTCAGGATGAAAATGGTCAGTTCTCAGGGAAAGTTTGTTTGGCTGTGGGTTTTTTTAGAATGGAGTGGCAGAGTCAAGCATTCAATGGGTAAGTGTTGGCATACACAGGGGTGGAATTAGGATGTGTTGTTTTTAATCTTCTGGGGTGAATGTGGGTGAAACTTCTTTTTCTTTTCTTAAAGGGGTGGTATGTGTGTGCTAATACCATTTCCTCAATGTTCTGTTGAGTTTTAGTCGATTACTTGTATGTCAATGTCATAATGTGTTTTTATGTGATTATATATATATATATATATATATATATATATATATATATATATATATATATTTTGGACATAAATTCTGAAAATGTTTTTTATTTTTATGGAGCAGATTATATAACCACTACCATAGTACCTTTAAAAAATGATGTTTTTTTTTTAGGTATAGATCTACACTCCTATGAGGATCAGAGTATCTATGTTTTCTGTCCACGGTCAAAGTGTCACTCACCAGTCCTTCTATCTTGAATCAGAGTATAGTATCTATGAATTCATTGAAGAGTGTCACAATATATATATATATATATATATATATATATATATATATATATATATATATATATATATATATATATATATATATATATGTATAGATGATAAGATATGGATTTGCTACACAAACTAGTTCAAGTTTCTACCCTCTCTGGGCCTCATCAGGCAAATGATTGTCTGTGTTTTTGGATTCTAGATTGGGAAATTTAGTGAGAATGGTCATGAACTAGTTTGTATAGCGAATCCACTTCTTATTATTTATTTCCAGCTCTACTCCAGAACAACTAGACTTTCAAAGTATAAAGTTGAATGTATCGAGCACTCTATGATATAAATCAATCACATATCAGATGTTGCTTCATATTATGCTATATTGCTAACCTGATCTGTACCAATTGTATTATATATATGTGTGTGTGTGTGTGTGTGTGTGTGTGTGTGTGTGTGTGTGTGTGTGTGTGTGTGTGTGTGTGTGTGTGTGTGTGTGTGTGTGTGTTGATACACATTGAGTTTTATATGGGTGATACCATGAGAAGGATTTATTAAACAAATGAATCAAAACTTTCATTAAGTCATGATTACATGTATAATAGCATAGCAAATTCTAGAGTGAGAGAAAAAATGAAGCTATAACCACAGTAATATTTCAGTGCTGACTGCATTCTATTATGATGTATGTTGGTGAGGTTTTGGTTATTCTTATCACTGGCCACTGACTTAACCACTTCTGTACCATTACCCTGCACAATTCAGGTTGTTTTCTGCACTCACAAATATTTCTGGCTGTAGAGAAAAAATTGGATGATTAAGAATTCAATTTTGCTTTTTTTAACCTAAAATTTGTTCTAGCAAGTTTCAGCACTCAGTCTCTTTTGTGCATTGAAAATGAGGAAAGAAAGACTTGTCAAGAGTTGGGAATTAATGCAAGCATTACTGACGCAAACAAGCAATAGTGCTATCTTTGCTAATAAAATTAGGAGGTGCAGTCGGTGTAACAGTTAGCAGCACAGGAAATCAAATTCAACTGTGACAATTAGTGTTCACATCGCACCAATGACCTTGGGGAAAGGTAAAAATCCTTGTCTTCTACCTCCCAGTAATGAGTACATAGCAGGGCAGTCTGGGCTCTTCTACCATGGTTGGCAACCAGTCTAGGAGAAGGACAACTCTGAATTCAAACTCTTGCCTAGCATCATTCGAGGTTGGTAATAGATAGAGCAGGGAATGAAATATATGTCTAATGGGCCCTAGTGAATCTTTGACAGGCCTAGCAACCCAGAAGTGGATTATAATAAATTGCTCAAGTAAAATAAAGGAGAATAGATATGTTCAGATGAAATAATGCGACCACCCTCTCAATCTCCCCACTAAAATTTGAGCAAAGTGGAAGATTTCAATTTCTTTTAAAACTTATAAAACAGGTCTGGTTTGTCACTCAGCAGAAACTGTCACATGACCAACGTCTTTTGGCAGCATGCTATGTTGGGGTTGGGGGCAATCAAGTATAATATAAATTGGAAAAAGTGGTGATCAATGAATAAGTCACTACTCTCGCTCTTTCCTGGGCACTAGAAAGTCCATATTTTCAAAAAACAAGAGGGCACAAACTAAAGGACCAATCTAGCATAAACTTACATTTCAAACTGAAACTACTTCTAAAAAAAGTATTTGGGGAGTAATTTTGAAAAAAAAATGAAAACATTTTTCCTAGACCTAATTAGTAATAAATGTTTAAAATTTCAGTCCTCTAGCTCTATTGGTGCATATGTACATACATACATACATACATACATACATACATACATACATACATACCTAGCCAGCCAGGTCCTTGAAAACCGAATATTGTTTTGCTTGACAATGGCCTATGTTGAGTTCAATGAACAATCATATTTCTAAATAATGAATAACATCCACTGGATAGGGGGATAACCATAGAAATTTCAGCTTTGAAGACAATAAAATTATGCTATGTGAAAATAGAAACCTTATTTATATTACAGAAACAAAAAATAACTCACAGAAAAAATCCATTGAATCCATAGAGAATTTTGATCACATTGAAAAATAACCTCCTAAAAATCTCTAAAAACACTTCCTCTTATTCAAACAATTACCTAACTCTGTTGAAAGCAGTTCCATACTATATAATAGGTAGCTACTTTTACTCATAG
>OY735236.1:27923856-28086356 GCA_963457665.1 Thysanoteuthis rhombus | reverse complement strand
GTGCCACTGAATTTGCGGGAGGCCAACATTTCTTACAATCATGCAAGCGGTGAAGCTTTTGCGGTCTGGTGAGTGTCAATTCCTTCCGTAATATTTAATTTCATGTTGTATTTAATTCAAATATCTTTCAATTGGTCATTTTACCTTTTTCCGTGGTGTTGAACCACAATGACCTTGAGGCCGGGCCAACCTTTCTCTTCTTGTGTAACAGTGTATTGAATTATCATGTTCTAACTTTCATCTTTCTAAATTATTTCTGATCATAAAGACTGAATTTAAAGTTAATTTTTGATGAATTAATAAATAGGCACGAACATTGAATCTTTCTTTTAATTTTTTTTTTTCAAGTGATGATAATTTTCAGGTGTTATAAAAAGGGGGATCACTTTCTAGAACATACCGTCTCGTAAAATGAACCCCCATTTTATGTTATTTGTCTGTCCGGTACGTCCTTACGCAAAGGACATCGTGTCTTCGAAGATCTTTCAAACATCTAATGATTATTAAATAACATTGACAACTCATCATTTTGATTATTTTTTTTTAAATAATCGTAGAGAAAAGGGCATTACAAGTCCATTTTGTTTTTGTAAACTCGAAATTAAAGGAAAAGGCTGTAAACTTCTATTCGCGACACCAAAATAAAATCATAGCATATAAGTTTTTATTTACACAGACGAAGACGATACATTTTTGTTTTGTCATTATCTGCTGATATTCACAAGTAATTTTAATATCGATGATTGAGATTTACATGCCATAATGTAACCTTTTTCTACAATGGATTTAACCTCCACCTCGACAACCAGAGTCAGTCATTAGGCAAAAAAATTGATCCAGTTCTAATTTTTGGAAGGTGTTAAGATTCTGAAATGGGCTGACACAACGTTTACGTTGAAATTGGGTCTTCATATTAAATCATAATCTAAAGCCATAATTTTTGCCTATTAAATTTTTCCAAGTTGAATTTCAATCCTGTTTAAACCCACTTGTTTCTAGTTATCTCTTTTCACTTCGTTGTAGTGTACCATGTGATAAGTTAAAATAGCCTACACTTCAGTAATCTTCAAATTTTTTGCTGAATAAACGTTCTTTTCAATAATTAAGTTAGTGACACTTGATCTTGAATAATACACTGCAGTATACTGGGTCATCTTTTTATTCAAAATGAAGATACTGGCACAAGTTTCGATCGAGGCCGCTTACATTCCTTTCGTATTAATGCCCTTGGGAAAGACCTGAATCCCCAAGCTATATATAAATAGGACCTATGTAAGACAGACCCTCTAAGAGAAGGTTACTCTGATTGGAAACCACCCAGCTTATCAGTCGCCTTAGCTCGTCAAAAAAACCGGTATAGGAGACGGGTTGAGCTCGGGGCTAGCAACTCCACCCCATTATACCCTTAGCTGCTCCTGAAATTGCAGTAGGATGATTGCAAACCAGGAGTATTCTGGAAAGAAAAGAACCTGAATTCATCTAAATGTTTCATAAAGGTCACTAATGACTTTTTTGTAGAGGTTATTTTACTGCTTCTTGAAAAAAAACAAAAAAACAAATATCAATATTAATGGAAGTCTTTTTGATAAAGTAGAGAATAACCCAGAGCAATAAGTATGAAAATCTTCATCCATTATAGAATTTGACACGGGTTCCTTGTATTGATGAGGAAAAATATTTTGTTTATACTGATCAAACATTTTCTCTCATTACAGGACAATTTGGATGTATCCTCCAAAAGTTGCCCAACAATCAGTGAGTATTTCTTTTCTATTTGACTCTTTTGATATAAGATTTTTGGAACAAGTTTTTCAGTCTCTAAAATAATGTGGCATCTCCTACTGAGCTGATAGTATTTCTTAATTTTTTTTTCTTTTATCACATATTCTGACATTCCTATTGTACCATGTTAGGGTTCTGGCACCACAGTCATTGGAGTATAAGTGAAGCTGTATAGGAGGGATCGCATTAAAGTTTTCTTGTTTTATGAAACTGTTCATACTTGAATTATCCTAAATATGAATTAATGGCTTCATTTTGATAAGCATTTTCATTCCTACTGAAGTCATTAAATATTTTATAACAAATGTATTGACTATGATTTTAAGAAGTGTGAAGAATGGATTTTCTGGAATATAACATCAAAAGCACTAAGAATGAGTTAATTTCTCCAAACACTTTGAATTTTATAGCTTTTTTGTTTTTCTAAAGTAGAATAAATAGTCCTGAATTGGCTAATTTCAAAGGTTTGTTAAAGTTGCCAGAAGATTTTATAGTTAACTACGTTTTTCAATTGAAAATTATACTTGTACGGGTAGGTATTGTAATCACTATATTATAGATGGTAATTTTTTGTATACAAGTCTAGAAATTACAGATATTGGCAACAAAATAACTATAGTGTTTTGTTTTATTTCTTTTCGAAGGTTTTCTTAGTACTGCCTGCAAGTTTAATGAAATAATGTCTAATTCTTCAATTTTTTTTTTTTTTTTTTTTTTTTTTTTTTTTTTTTTTGTTAGGCTTGCTCAGGTTCCAGCAAGGACCTCTTCTGCCGTTGCAGCTCAGGTAGAGAGATGGGATAAAGCTCACGAAAGATACTTCGGTCCCGAAAGGGATCTCAAGAACTTCCCTCATCCTATTATGAGAGTGAGAGGCGCACCTGTCAGAATGGGATTCATTCCAGAAGAATGGTTCACAGCTATGTACCCCAAAACTGGTGTCACAGGTTGGTGTTCCTGCTTTTCTAAGTTTAAGAAATGATGATGATTTTAGCTGATTAATCTGTAGCCTCTCCAAGTAGTTTTAATTGTGGACCTAGAAACCTTTTCAATAGTTGAATGATTGTCTAGAATTTTCATCATAAAATGTCTACTCCTCCTATTTTTAACTACTGGCCTAACAAGGTCTCTAATGAAGGACACACAGTAGGAATATGTCCTTTGAGATTAAAAAACGTGGGTTACAATGGCTCAGTTATGTCCAGTGGATGCCCATTTAAAGAATACTTGAGGATTGACCCCAACTGGGAAGAGGAAGTGAGGCAGGTCAAACACCATCTGGTGAAGAACTGTGATAACAGGAAGAGATGGGAGGCAAAGTACAGGCCAAAACGCAAGGTTCGATAGTGTGGTATAGTTGCTGCTTTATGTCCCAGCAAGGTCAAAGAGAATAGAATAATATTATCCTTATGATGTTTATAAACATATTGTAGCATATTGGAATCATCATTTTGGTTGCTTTGCCTTTTTCTTATTTTATAATTTATTTTTTGCTCCTGTAAAAAAAAATTTCAACTAGAGTTCATTCTCAAAAATTTCTCAAAATACAGGTGCTCAATCTCTTAACCAAAACCCCCGGGCACTGTCTCTTTTTGGATTTTTGAATGATAGTACAGGTATCATAGGGTAGTCATCCATGGGAGGAATCTGAAATTTTTAACTTCTTCCAATTCAGAAAATCGCTGAAAAATAAGCAAGATATCCAATGGTAAGAGAGGTTTATTTGACTAGTGGAAACAATGAGACAAGTTGTCTCAAAATGGCTTTCACCATGCTTACAAGGCCTCATAGAATGTAGCAGAAGTAAACAAGACAGTATTTGTTGAGTGTAGATCTTGTTTGGTGGCAAATGTAAGCTTTAATGTTTAGATGACATCCATGGAAAGAATGTTCAGTTTTCAAAATTTTAGGTAAAGTGTACTTGTAAGTGAAACTAAGATCAATTGCTAGAGAGATTTGAGACAATTTTTCATTTTTTAGCCTTTTCAGAACTATACTTATTCTCAGTAACTACCAAGTATTTTTTGTAACTCTATTTGCCTTATAGCCTCATTAATTTCTATAGTTGGGAGTGCCAAAAAAAATTTCAAATCTTTGTTGAAAATCATCTTGGTAACAAATGTGTTTCTCTTCTGCAGGTCCCTATGTGCTTGGAACTGGACTTCTTGCCACTGTACTATCAAAAGAAATCTGGGTTATTGACCACGGTTTCGCTGATGTCATCGGATTTACTGGTGCATTTTTGTTTTGTGTTCTCAAGTTGGGACCTGGCATCAACAAAATGTTGTATGATAAACAACAGGTAAGCGTTTTTTTATCTGCTTAATAGTTCATCTCTATCGACCATCACTAATCTGGCACGAGTAATTTCATCTGTTAAAGACTAGTTACGTCCCTTTTATCTAATGTGAAGGCCAGTTGTCTCCCTTGGATTTTGGGCGCTAGTTTTGTAAGTAAATACACTTGTAAACATGAAACCATCCATGGTTCTGATGAATGATGTGCTTCTCTTGATGTTAAAGTGGAAACACCTTACGTTGTCTATGAACAATAAGGTTGAAATTCTGGAAACTTGAGAATGACGTGTCTGTGAGATTCTTTTGTGAATTATATAGCATGGATAATCTTGTAAATAGATGAATTATAATCTAACAGAACAATTCATACTATGGTTTAAGCACATTTTTCTTAATTTTATTAGCATAAAAACCTTTTTCTAACCACCAAATTACCACATTTATTTGTGTACAATGTGGGGAATTAAAAAATTGGTATCATAATTGGTACATAGCATTTTTTTTTCCCATTTAAAGAAAAAAATAAGTTACCAACAAAAAGTCGGCAAATCATATTTGATATTGCATTGTACTATTCAAATGAAACTGAAACTAAAAATGTTTGCATTGGTGTCCAAAATCAGTTTATTTGACTGCTTTCTCATGAAAGTCAACAGAATTATGTTACCTTTTTGTTTTACCTATGCTTCATTTGAATTTCACTTGATTTTCATTAAGGATTTTTTTAAAAATTTTTTTATCACCTCACTTGTACCAATTTATGGGATATTTGTTGTGGGTGGGGACGGTGGGTATTGATTTTCAGGATTATCCACTTCGTTCATACCTATTAGATATCTTCTAGTTAACCATTCTGTCTGTGATCTGGCATCTCACAGGTCCCAGTGATGCCAGATAAGTGATGGTCAACTGTACTAGTGAAATAATTCACACACATTTTTTAACCGTTTACACACTCCTAGGCCGACACCCTCGAGCACGCCTGCAAGCTCACTCCTAAAACCTCAACGAATAATTTTTCTCAATACTGTGGATTCATATACTCGCTTTTGCCATTAGTCTGCTTTGATTACTATTGGATTTAAATTGTGCCCATGTTTTTTGAGTTGGGATTAAGGATTTTGTTCCAAGAAAAACATTTTATTGTTGGGTTAGGAGTAGATTCCTTGAGAAAATACGGACATAAGCTCTAAGAGAAAGATAACCGGATGTTTATTTCTCTATGAATAATGGAGAGGAAGGGTGCATTTTAGTATTATCACTAGATTGTGAATAAAAACCCTCTTGAAATTTCTTAAATATATCCAGAAAGTTAGGGCTAATTGATTGAGAGCCCATGAATAAAATTTTCACCATCTTATTTTCAACTCTGTATGCCAAATGTATTTACCTCATTTTTAAAGATTGGTGTGTTGTCCTCACTGATTTCTTAAGCAAGGAAAGTTAGGTTTTTTTTTGTCTGTTTTTTTTTTTTTTTTCTTCTTTTCTTCTCTCAATGAGCATGAACACCCCCCCCCCCCCTGGGAAATCCAATTATTTTTGCAAAATTCAACTTGAATATGTACTGTAGGAAAATTGAGAACTGCTGATTTTAAACATGACTATTCCTCTGATGCATTGTTCTCGTCTTCAATGAGTACACATGCACACACATACTTTACTATTTTATTGATTTATTTTTCCCCGAGATAGAAATTGATAGAATGTCTTACGAACAAAAAAAAAGTCACCCTGTTGATTGTATAGATACATTGTTGTTTAGTTATATGAGTTCTTATAATAGTAAATCTTGATACACTCCATGCTGACGCCCTCATGCAGGCCCGCAGACCTACTCCTGAAACCTTAAAAATCAATTTTTCCCTACTAAGAATTCATATACCTGCTTTTGCCATTAATCTGCTTTGACATGCAAACTATTGGATTCAAATGGTGCCTATATTTTATTTTTGTGTTAAGCTCTGCATACTATCAACTCTTATAAGGGTGAATCTATTCTTACAGACAGAAACAAACAGAAAAGGTCACACTGTTTAATATATAGATTTTTCTCATTTAATTCAAAAGTTTGAATCATCAGAAACCTTTGACCTCTTTCTTTTCACACGTGTGTATGGAGGGCATAACAATAAACAAAATGGAAAATAATTGTCAAACAGTTCAATTTTTTTTCTTATTTTGTTGGCAAAGACAGTCATTTCTTCCTGTACTATACCCTATTAGACATCTTGAAAGATTTCTCCTTACCAGCATGCTACAATGATTGATGGCAGGATGGGTCAATACCCCAGCAAGCTACTCTCCTATAACTATCATACCTGTTCTGACATTAGCAGCAAAAAGCTATTGCACTTAGTCGTCCTTGTTAAGTGATCTCCTCAATGAACATAGCACACTGGGCCACGGCATTCTCAGTAGCCTATGTCTTGTAGTCTTACATGATATACGTATACCGTTCAAAATTTTTCTATGAAAAAAGCTCCAGGTTCTTATAGCCCTAATCATAAAATTAAAAAACCCTGAACTAAATAAGATCTCCTGTGATCTTGGAACTAGACTTGGAACTTTATTCAATGTCTGAGAAATACAATTGGCCCAACTCAGAATTTAACTGGCATGCAATCCAGTACGTGATGTTACCATATAGGACTAAGAGAAAACAGAGAGTTTAAGAACTGAAAAACAATACCCATTGGTGAAACAATTCACTAATGCATCAATATCTTTCATTTAGGCAATACCTTGGTACATGAGATTTAAAGAATTCTAATCTTTTTTTCCGCAAGCTTTTTTACCTTGAAATTTTGAAAATGTTGTTGCGAAGTTTGGAAGGTTTTTTGCTAGAAGGAAAGACCAAAAATTTTCTTCAAAATTGCAATGTAGTACTGTTCTGAAATTTTAGTCGCTATTTTTGCGAAGAGTAACGAATATGAATTTATGATAATCGGTAGTAATCCTCAATCAGCCTAGAATGTATGGGGAAGGAATGCAATATGTAGCCTATTATGCATTTTATAAACTGACATCAGCTGCTTTTGGTCGACTGTTATTACATTACATTTTATGGTCACCACACTTGTCATAAAGACCCCAGTATTGAAAGAAAAATAATTTTTTTTTTTTTTTTTTTTTTTTTTTTTTCCCTCCCTCACCTCCGAAATACATTCTGAACATATCAAACAATGCTATGAGACACTTATTTTGATAATTTTTTTGGAAACCTACACTTTTAAACTTCAGTAACATTTCTATGACATTTCTCTCAATACACTATGTATGTATGTGTGTGTGTGTGTGTATATATATATATATATATATATATATACTCATATAGTGTGTGTACCAAACCTGGCCACATTGGAGATATTTCTGCACATCACTAACGATGAAGAACATGTCATTAAATAAAGTTGTGTTGATGTGAAGTTTTATTGATTTTTTAGCCAAGGTGAAAAGATTTGTGGCTCTTCCTTTTTAACTTCAATGTTAGTTGGAAAAAAACGAACACCTTGAATTGTAATGAAGTTTTGGGAAATTAATCACTCTATTCAAGATGTTCTGTATTTTCTTTATTTATCAAGTGCCATGATGTGGTTTCATGCTTTTTAAAAAAAAATTATAATATTTCTTTTACAGAGAATGCATGAGGCAACTTATGTTAAGCCAATCGCCGCAGCTAAAGAAGGATATGCTGGTACAGTAGAAAATGCCAAGACTGCTATTTGGCGTCTTGAGGGACAGAAGCATTTGTTTGAAGCTAAGAAAGTAAGTAGTTTCTATTTCTATTGCTTTTATGTTGTGCATATTATTTTCTAAGTCTAGCAGCCTCTTTATTATTTATTTACTATATATATATATATATATATATATATATATATATATATATATATATATATATATATATTTATATTTATATTTATTATTTTTTATTTATTTTATTTTATTTTTTTTATTTTTTTTTTTTTTTCATTTTATTCTTCCTCTTCTAAATAATACAAAATGGATTGAAGGTTGGTGGTTACCAACAGATAAATCACTTTGAACCTGGTTATGTGATATCTTGCCAGAAACTTTTTTTTTCTTTTGTCCTGGACCAGATATTTTATCCATTTAACATTACTGATGATATCAGTATATAGAAACCACATGAGTGCAGGATTATTTCTCACTTTTTTTTTTTTTTTTTTTTTTTTTTTTTTTTTTAAACTTTCAAACTACCTGCCTGGAGTAAAGTTTGGAAAATATATATCATAGTCATGGATAATGTTATCAAATTCAGTCAGTCCCGAACACTTTAATGTGAATTAGAAATAGTTCATAAAATGAGTAAAGAAATTCACACAGCAACTACAGTCTAGTTTAATATGTGGAAAAGATAGAGGAGAATCCTATGCAAAATTGCATTGTTTGGAAAATTCATAATCATAATGATTGTAAATTATTCCAATTTTTATATCCCAGTCCTAAGTGGCCGAAAAGAAAAAAAAAAAAGCTGATCTGTAAAACTTCAGATTATGTTGAAATTTGGACTTAGTATTCCTCTGACCATTAAGACAGATTTATGTTACTATAAAATGGAATTGAAGATATTTACTTTTTTAAAGATTTATAATCTATCAACTTCCCATCAGGGTTTGTTTGACTTTTGAGGATTATACATTGCTATTATGAAATATTAAATCTATTTTGAAGTTTTAATTAATGTTCATTAACAATTACAGTGTGACAACATCTGTAAAGCAAGGTCATCCAGACGAAATGTTTAGTAAAGGGAGATAACTGCAAAGTTCTTACGATCTTCCAAAATTCTATTTTCGTTTGAATATGGTCTTCATTGTTAGTGTAAAGCCTATGCCACTCCCAGAAAGACTAATTTGTCATAAGACCACATTTATGAAGCGCTCTGTCTTATATTTACTACCACCATATTTTGATGACATGCATAATACTATATCATATAATTACCTGATACTGATAATCAAATGCACATTTTTATGTGCACTTCATGTATGGTATTGGGTAAATTTTAAACTTCTATACGGACATAAGTATATAAACAGTAAAACTTTATTCAGATACACTCCTCAACAATAAGTCAACTTACTGTAATTAGCTAGAGAAATAACGGAACAATAACTTCACTTCGAGAACATGGGAATGGAAGCTGAATTGAAAGGGGGGTAATGTGTATTGAACTTTTCTTTTAGGAAAAAAAAAATTTTAAATAGGAGGGATGGGTTAGAATTGATCATTTGACAATCATGAAGTTCTTGTTGCTCAGTTGGCAATAATAGCTGGTACGGTTAACCAGGCTCCTGTGAAGCTGAAGGGACATGGGTTCGTGTTTCACTAAGAGCTGATCCTTTATTTCCAATCTGTGCCTTTTGCTCACTGTTATAGACTAATGGCTTGAGTTAAATAGGCATAGTTAGCAACTGGAAATAAATTTAAGATAAAGGAAAACGAAAGTAAGAAATATTGCTTGACAATGCTTCATCTAATTATAAAATGAAGATAATATTGCTGCTAATGACAAATTTTATTTTGCATAATACAATGATCTCGGCTGTAGATTGAATAAAAGTTTGTTTGAATATCTTCACTTCTGTCATAATTATTTCCCTTTGATTCAAGTACTCGTAACAAATTTAATTCTTCAAAACTGCTGGCAAATCCAATGGTTCCTTTCCTGGGTCTTTGTTTTTGTAACCGAAATGTTATTTACAAATTTTATGATTCTGTCTGATCAGGCAAATTAGGATCTGCATTTTAAGGGTTGTAGAACAATTTTCAAATGACTGATTTTTTTTTTTTTTCTAACCTAGGAAAATGTTGATCTCCAATTGGAAGCTGTTTACCGTCAAAGACTTCAGGCTGCTTTTTCTGAAGTAAAGAACCGTTTGGTAAGTTAAAATGGATTTTTTTTCTTTCTTTCATCATCTACTTTGATAAAGTATTTGTAATATTATTAGGTTGTTACATGTAAAATGTTTTTTTAATTTTAAGGTGAAGGATGATATAAACAAAAAACTTGATATTTAATCAAAATATCATCCATTTGAAGCAACAACCGTTCTCCAATGATATGCTATGCTATCTCCAAGAATTCTTTAGGCTTAGTGGTCATAAATTCATTGAAAACACAAACTATGGCTTCTTTATTTTTCAATTTTCTATTAGGGATATGGAAGATGCTGCAAGACTTCTCATCCCAATTCTTTAAACTTGGAATCAAGTCACTTCTAAAAATAGGGTCTCATGAAAATAGCCCCATTGCTCTAATTATAAGATATAAAAAGTCAACCAGTGTTTTTTGAAAAACAATGGATCATTGAGGGAAGCTTTTGAATTTTTTCCCTTCCTTTCTGGGTAATAAGCAGTAATCAGGTAGATAATGGAATAGTGGCAAAATCAGTATCAGCTCAAACATGGGGGGGGGTGTACAGACCACTCCAGAAAATACTTGAACCACTGTTCATGGATCATTTGCCACTGTTGTTGATAATTCTTAATCATTAAGAACAGATTTAGGTCTTTGTCAAAATTCATTATTGGTATCCATAATTCGAGCCCTAACCCTATTGAACCAATGCTGAACAGTTTGCACTGCTGTAGTGTTCATTCCAAATGCTTTGTTGATATTATCAGCAGCAGTCTAAATTTGAAATCATATTTGAAAATGATTCTAACTCTTTGGATTGGCACCATTGCTGTTAAGTGCTCAAAAAGCTTCAGTAATAAATTCTCAATTCACATTGAATCTGCCAAATAAATGTTATTTCATAAGTAGTGCTATGATGTTAAAAGAAGACATTTCTTTTGATTCAATGATGGTAGCTAAAATTAGAAATGCCTTTAGGTTAATAAAAAAATATATATATTATTTTAGTCTGACATTTATCCCACTGAAAAATTAATGTCTGCTTTAAAAAAACTGAAGTTCGCTTGATTATGGTGATAATTTTTGCACATTTGTGTTCATGCACTGCACAAAATTCTCTCTTGTGAGAATGTCATTTCTGCTCCAAATAATGTGATGAGGATTCGATGTGAAAAATGATTTATAACTTCCTAATATTTGTTTGTCTATACTGCCTAGTAATGACTTTGATTTTTTTTTTTTTTTTTTTTTTTTTTTTTTTTTAACTTGTGACTAATTTGTTTTCCTCTTTTAGGATTACCATTTGAATGTACAGAATACTAAGCGAAGATTTGAGCAGGAACATATGGTCAACTGGATTGTAAGCAGTGTGGTGAAAAGCATTACACCACAACAGGTTAGTAACATTTCAGTTTCTAGTTTTTCTTTTCTCTTCAAGAATCTCATTTTAAAATTATTGATTGAAGTTGCATTCAGATTACATATTTTATTAGTATAATTCATGTACAGCTAGAGCTATGGCCACCAAATTTTCTGTGGTTACTGATGGGGTCTTATTAGTTTTTTTGAGGATTCAAAAAAAAAAAGTGGCTGGGGGTAGTCTCCATCTGACACCCCCATCCCTGTGCCTAAAAATGATCTAATGTAACTTAAGTAACCAACCGGTGCATTGAAGCCAGAGGTATTGAAATAAGGTAACCTGAACTGAAGGATACAAAAAAAAAAGAGAATTTGCAATTGAAGGATGATAATGTGGGGCCTGCAATGATTTTCACTCTGATTCAGTTGATATGTGTATGACCTTCAAATAGTGCATTGAGATAGGTTTTGAATTAAGATGCACTGGGTTGGGGTGACATCTTATTGGGGCCGAAGGTCACAATTTAGACTTTCCAAAGTAACTAGTCAAAAATCTCACTCATAAAAATTCAACAGAAGTTTTTTGTTTTTTTTTATGTAAAAACTACACTCTTCTACTTCACAGCTTTTATAAGCTTACAGAAAAAAACAAAGTTTTTAAATATGTTTAAGTGCAATTGCTGTCCACTTACAAATTTTCGTACATAAGTTTTGTTTTGTGTGTGTGTCCCATTCCCCCACCGTTGAATATTGACTTCTTTTAAATGTATCCTCAAATATCCTCCAATATATTCTTTTCTATTTTTTGTGCAGGAGAAAGAAAGCCTTAAGAAATGCATAGCAGATTTGAAAGCCTTGGCTACTGCATAATTCCAACCAGAAAAAAGTGAAAGTTGACAGATTTTTAGAATCCTTCTTACTTGAAGGATGACAATATTTTAAAAAATTTTTTCAAAGACAAGTTGTTAGTGAATATTCAGCAAAATTTTCGCTCGGAATAAAGTCTGTAAACTGTTGTCTCGTTTTGTTTTAATCAATTTATCATAATTCCCCCTCCCCCATGTTAAGAACTCTTTGGTCTCAAGAATACACCCCAATTTTGAAAAAATTAAAATTAAAAAAAAAACATTGATTTTTAAGGTGCAGTGTAAATTATTTTTTTCTTTTCAAGGGGATCTCATCTCAACACCAGGAAATGACTTTTTTTAATTGTTAATTCTTTTCATATATCCTTGGATTTCTTTTAATGATAGTTCTAAGCTTATAGGAAAATATCAGTATTTTAGCAAAATTTTTCACTCCTAAAAACTTGTTTGTAGTTTCTCATGACATATAAAGTGACTTTTACTCCTGCTTACTTGTCTTGCAAGATCAATTATTGGTTTTTATTGTTCAGTTGTTGATAGAATCGTATTTTTTATAACAAGCTGATACTACCAAGCCAAGGGTATAAAAATTGGAGCATTGTAATAAACCACTTTCCATCATGAAAAATTATTATATATTCTTTTTAAAGTGTTTCAGACTGACTACTTACCATTTGATATCCTTCAATATCATAATGAACTGTTTCCCCTTCATTTACTTCTATGAAATCTGGACTCTTCCCAGTTTTCTTTGACTTGAATTCAAATTTTGATTTAATCATAGGCTTATGTACGGGTTGGTTCTATAAAGTGTTACTTGAACCATAGAATAACATATTAAATAAAATAGAAACTGAACCGTACTGCACAAAATCTCCAGGTCTTTTTTGATATCTTACTCTGAAGATCCAGAAAACAAGTGAATTTGTATATCTTAATGCGAATTTTAGTAAAACTCAATTGACAATATCAAGTGAAATTACCCTCTAAGAATTTATTAACCAGTTTAAACAACCAAAAAAATTCAGTTTACCAAGACCTAATTGATGAAATCATCAGGTTTTTCTTTTTCTAAAATGTAATATCATTCGCCTTATAGCTTGTTGTAACAGAGGTTTGATGAATCTTTGGAAGGTTTATCATGGGCTTAATAATACCTTCTTAACTTCTCTAGTTGGTCACACCTTTTTCTATAATGAGGATCCATGCATATTGTGATCAGTGATTGTCTTGCAACACAACTAACCCATTGTCATTTGAGTAACTGATTTTTATTTTCTAATATAATGGCGTCTTTGAGATCTCTCCATGTGTCTGACCCTGGAACTGAGAATTCTGCTTACCTGAAAGATGTGTTGGTTATATACTCTTCTTTTTAGGACTTACATTTTCTTGTACTTGAAGATTGAGCTTGCCACCTTGTGTTGTCCTGTGTTCCTATGAAGTAGAGAGGGGATCACTCTGAGGTTGTCAGTAGACCATACACCAAAAAAGTGTTTCCAAAGGGCTTCAGTTCACATCCACCAGGAATCTTGTTCATTGAGGTCCTTGGAGGCTGGCTCTGGGACCCGAACTGCAACTACCACCAGATGATGCCCTCTGAAGGTGAGCTGTGGGGATCACGGAGGTTGTTCAAAGAAGATAGACCTAAAAGCAGCATCTTAAAATCAGATTTTAGAATAACTTGATGTAGCACCCTACTGTTGAGTGAATTTAGTAGGATATCAGTTGAGTATTTTTGTTCACATGGAAATACTAAATTATCCCCCCCCCCCAGTTGATACTGGATATTGAAAGATATCTCTGATACATTGTCTGCATACCTCAAGATGCTCTAAGACATGTTTTTTTTTTTTTTGGTACCTGATTACCATTGAATAAGGTTCTGTGCTATTGTAAAGCCAAGATGTTCACCTCATAGGATACTAAACTTATTTGAATCCATGTTCAAAAACTATTAATGACCAGAATTCCCTCCAGTGAATAAAAACTCATTCTTAGATTTAATGTTATATTTTTTTTTTTTTTACACTAGCCAGTGCTGAACTTGATAGTCGGGGGGCAGGGGGCTCACTGAGCAGAGCAACAAGTTGAAAAAAAAAAAAATGCTGAGATTCAAATTGACTTTCATATCAAGCCTTTTTTTTTAAGCACTAACACTATTTTTGTGGACCAGTCAATTACACAACATGGGTGGGGAGTCACTCTTAAAAGTGGCTAATCCATTTCATTTCTAAAAAGATCAAGTTTATTGAAAAGATCATAGGGAAACAAAGGTTTTTAGGATACCAGGCAAGCAGCAAGAGTTCATTGAAATAAGATGTGTAACAGGACTGAAGTAGATTACCAACCTAACAGGAATGAGGAAAGGTGTAACCAGCTTATTAGTGTGGAACTCATGCTTGTTTCCTACTGCACATCATGGGGGAGGGGTGGTAGTCATACTTTAGTTTGACACACGAATTTCATCTTTCACTGAAAAGGAGACCTGTCCTTTTGTCTATACTGGTTCAACACAAGTTAGCTCATATATGTAAATTGAGGAATATTTTTCATGTCCAAAAAAAAAAAAAAAAAAAAAAAAAAAAAAAAAAAAAGCCTTTTTGGGAAAAGTCGATAAGTTTTCTATTGTCTCCCCACTTAAGTGACTGAGCCTTTTCAGTCGGTAAGACTGACTACATGTTATGTGAACTAGGCATCAGTCACATCTTTCTTCATGCATTAATGCTAGAGAACAGGCTTACTCCATCTTCCAGCCTACATACATAAATGAGCATAAAATTGGATGGCTATAATTTCATTGATTGTAAGACGTACATTGTTCAAGGATTTCATTAAACTTTGATTTCACTGATCCCTGGTTCACCTTAATCTCATAAGTGAATGAAAAATATCTAATTACTGTAATCTAGAAAGATTTCAAATTGGTTTCTAAATAGAAAACATGAACAAAGTTCATTAAGCTTTTTTTTCAACTACAATACTCTAGTTGTTTTCAACCAAATTTTACTTCAGTAAATTTGGTTCTTTTTCATTGCATTTCAATATAGCAGTTAATTACCAAGATTAAATTTATCTGGATCTTCTGATTACTTACATCATTTCACAAGTCTTATCTTGAATTAAGAAACCCTGAGAACTGAGTATTATGATGCAATATTTCATACGACATCCATGAGTGGAAGCTGTAATAACCACACCTAAAGTTAAAGGGTTTACACCTGAACTACTGAAGAAATAAGGAAATAGTAAAATTCAAGACTCAAAGTTGACTAGAGAAAAATAAAATCTGAATGATCAGGAGAAAGTTACTTCAGAGAAAGTAAAAGAAAAAAAGCGAAAAGAAAAGCAAAGCAGAAGTTCTACATTCAAGTAGTAAGCATTTCAACATTTAGCACTCTGCATTCTTTGATGAATGACAAAATTGTATAGTATCTTAAACTTATAGATTGTGTTTTTAATTATGATTGATAGAAGACTAGATATTTGAGCCCCTATTTAGAGATGGAGTCACTTGCAGAGGAAAGACAAACTTTGCTTGGCAAAGTTGGCTACAGAGTGCTAAAGGTTAAATTTTCAACCAATACACATTAGAAACAATTACAGGTATTTATTCTTGTTTATTATATCAATAATCTACAGCTGATAAAATTGAGGAAATTCCAGATTCAAGCCTATGCAGAGCATACTCTTATCCAGTTAAAAGAATTTGGTTTTACTTAAATTTTCTACATCAAAGTGAAAATTTAATTATGATCAGTTGAGATTTTTTTTTAGAATAGATAGATCTCATGCTAAAAAAAATTCTGAAAATTCAAAACTGCATTACATTTGTGTTTTAACAGCTGCAATAATTGTTAGAACACAAGTGTTTAAAAAGAGAAAGCTGCCCTCAAGGAGAGGGACCAAAAATTTTACAATAATGCTTTCATTAAAACAAGGCACAAGAACATTAAAACTCATTCTTTTATTTTCTTCAATTAAAATCTAGCCAAATTCAATACTGAAATTCTGGAGTTGCAGGAATTAAAAGTTAACTAGCAACTTCACTATTTTATTTTTCAATACAATTTTAGATTTATGAATAACTGACAATTTTGAGTTACTGTCCACCTCTCAGACGAAGGACCAAGTGAAGGGTGGACTCCTTCTGAATATTGTAGTCGGACAAGGTGCGACCATCTTCCAACTGTTTACCAGCGAAGATCAGACGTTGCTGATCTGGGGGAATACCTTCCTTGTCTTGGATTTTAGCCTTCACATTCTCAATAGTATCAGATGGTTCTACCTCCAGGGTAATGGTCTTGCCAGTCAGAGTCTTGACAAAGATCTGCATACCACCTCTCAAACGAAGGACCAAGTGAAGGGTGGATTCTTTCTGGATATTGTAGTCGGACAAGGTGCGACCATCTTCCAACTGTTTACCAGCAAAGATCAAACGTTGCTGATCTGGGGGAATACCTTCCTTGTCTTGGATTTTAGCCTTCACATTTTCAATGGTGTCGGATGGTTCTACCTCCAGGGTAATGGTCTTGCCAGTCAGGGTCTTGACAAAGATCTGCATACCACCTCTCAAACGAAGGACCAAGTGAAGGGTGGATTCTTTCTGGATATTGTAGTCGGACAAGGTGCGACCATCTTCCAACTGTTTACCAGCAAAGATCAAACGTTGCTGATCTGGGGGAATACCTTCCTTGTCTTGGATTTTAGCCTTCACATTCTCAATGGTGTCGGATGGTTCTACCTCCAGGGTAATGGTCTTGCCAGTCAGGGTCTTGACAAAGATCTGCATACCACCTCTCAAACGAAGGACCAAGTGAAGGGTGGATTCTTTCTGGATATTGTAGTCGGACAAAGTGCGACCATCTTCCAACTGTTTACCAGCGAAGATCAAACGTTGCTGATCTGGGGGAATACCTTCCTTGTCTTGGATTTTAGCCTTCACATTCTCAATAGTATCGGATGGTTCTACCTCCAGGGTAATGGTCTTGCCAGTCAGGGTCTTGACAAAGATCTGCATACCACCTCTCAAACGAAGGACCAAGTGAAGGGTGGATTCTTTCTGGATATTGTAGTCGGACAAGGTGCGACCATCTTCCAACTGTTTACCAGCAAAGATCAAACGTTGCTGATCTGGGGGAATACCTTCCTTGTCTTGGATTTTAGCCTTCACATTCTCAATGGTGTCGGATGGTTCTACCTCCAGGGTAATGGTCTTGCCAGTCAGGGTCTTGACAAAGATCTGCATACCACCTCTCAAACGAAGGACCAAGTGAAGGGTGGATTCTTTCTGGATATTGTAGTCAGACAAGGTGCGACCATCTTCCAACTGTTTACCAGCAAAGATCAAACGTTGCTGATCTGGGGGAATACCTTCCTTGTCTTGGATTTTAGCCTTCACATTCTCAATGGTGTCGGATGGTTCTACCTCCAGGGTAATGGTCTTGCCAGTCAGAGTCTTGACAAAGATCTGCATACCACCTCTCAAACGAAGGACCAAGTGAAGGGTGGATTCTTTCTGGATATTGTAGTCGGACAAGGTGCGACCATCTTCCAACTGTTTACCAGCAAAGATCAAACGTTGCTGATCTGGGGGAATACCTTCCTTGTCTTGGATTTTAGCCTTCACATTTTCAATGGTGTCGGATGGTTCTACCTCCAGGGTAATGGTCTTGCCAGTCAGAGTCTTGACAAAGATCTGCATACCACCTCTCAAACGAAGGACCAAGTGAAGGGTGGATTCTTTCTGGATATTGTAGTCGGACAAAGTGCGACCATCTTCCAACTGTTTACCAGCAAAGATCAGACGTTGCTGATCTGGGGGAATACCTTCTTTGTCTTGGATCTTGGCCTTTACATTTTCAATGGTGTCGGAAGGCTCAACTTCTAGAGTTATAGTCTTTCCAGTGAGTGTCTTAACGAAAATTTGCATTTTTCTGAAAAGAAAAGAAAAATAATTCAACTCAATTGAAATAACATGAGTATTTACCAGATTAATCATAAGGATTAAAAGTGCTAATTTGCATTCACAGTCCTTTCAGAGAAAGTTCAACCATTTTCATCCAAGAATGTAGATAAACCAGTGAATCAGATGAAGATTCAAGTTACATTCATAGATAGATTTTCTTAGGTAGACATCTACAAATCTGATACAAACAATGCTATTATTCAAGCGGTTAGCTTTTTAACATACGGAAAACAGACACCTCAGGGGGAAAAACCCAAACGTGAATAACGACTCAATTTTATCATAGATGTACACTGGATCGGGACGAATGTGAAAAGAGTCAATGGTGTTAGAATTTTCTAGGCGTATGTATGATTGGTGTCAAATCTAACAAAATCCGACTAATGGATTTTTAAAGTTTTAGTACATTTCAAATTTCAGAGAAAAGTTATGTATTATCAGCTCAAAAATTGCATTGAGCTTTACAAGAATTTCACGGAGAAGTTTTACCTTCAGAGTTGGTTTGGAATTAAAAAAACTGGAAGATTGAGTATATATTACTTACTCTTGGCAGGTCAAGTTTTATTTGACCTTTTCGGGCTGTGGTTTGTAGAATTAGTTCTCACCCTGGGAATTTTAGATCTTCTTTCAAAACAATCAGGTAATTTTGAAAACAATTCAATTCTTCCATTTTTAATCATTGACGAAATCGACTACAGTGAATGCACCAAGTTGATTGAAACTTATCAAACCCTAGGATTTACTTCATCCAGTATGAAATAAGATATCTATAATTATAGATCATTTTTTCTATTCACTTCCATTAGTATTCATAGTTAGAAGGGATACTTGTTTCTTCCATAATTTCTCATCTTATTAGTGCAACGTTTTCAACTCAAGTGTGTGTACAAATTTACAATCGGGACTTATCCATTGTGCTGAGGAAAAAAAAAAAAGAAAAAAAAAAAAAAAAAAAAGCCTCGTACGGTGTTGCTTTTTACAGACTAAGATATTTTACATTTTGCGCACCCGTAGTCTACTTCGTCAATGATAATGTTTTTGCGTTCACAAAAAGTAGGAATGCTTTTGTGCAAAGATTGAATTTTAAACATTAAAACAAAAATGCTCGATTATCAAACATGCTGAGAAAATATTCATCGGTGGAAATTGGATCTTATTCTCAGAAAACCTATTTGTAGATTTTAGGACAGAGGCAAAGCTTTTAGTTCCAACTTATCTGTAAACAAATGAAAGTAGTTTACTCGAGTCATTTTGAAAATTTCCTCAGAAATTCCAAATTAAAAAGACTTCCTTCCTCAGTCCATTATTCCCTCCTATGCCTAAGTTCTTCATAAGTAGTTACAAAATAGATAAGAATCAGCAAGTAAAGAAAAAACTACGTAATGCAAATTTTTTCTCAATTTTAAGCTGTGTCAACTGTTTTGACTCATTCCACCATCTTGCAAAGAATAGCAACTAGAAATCCAGTAAAAACTTGATTTACTTTTTAACGATTTCACGAACGAGGAAAAAAGGCGACATAAGTCTTTTTCCTGTAGTGGACACTTATGCAGCTATGGTTAAAATTCAGTTTAGTAAACTAGTAGTTTTTCCTCGAAAATGTTTTGTGTAGTTAGACTGAATCCGGCAGACACTTTCCCCTGGAAATTTTCCATTCTGTCGGGGAAATTAAAGCAACTTTTCATAAGAGAAAATTTTTTTTTTTTTTTAAATGAGTGAATTATCTATCAAGTGTGTACGATTTCATAATGTAAGACAGTCCTTGTTTCTGTCTGTCTTAATGACGGCTGATATTCGATTTCCAACCGAAATAATTTAGTAAAAGCAGGTTGAACTATACAGGAAAGGTACATTACTGCGAAAATCAGTTGGTTAAGCTGAATTTTAACTGTAGAGATTCGTCAATTCGTAATAGATTCCATCGGAAGATTTTTTTATTCAACAAAGGGCGGTTGTTTAAGAACGCCAGCCATATTGGCATTTTTGGACGAAGATGGACTTCGGGTCGGGATTTTAAATAAAAGATGGAGAGCCAGTGTACAAGTTTAGGACAACTTGATTACGATTAAAGTAAAAGGCAGATTTGAAATCTAGACAAGGAAAGAATGAAAATTGCTGCCATTTCATCGGTTTTCCAGTAAAACTGACTAATGCAATAGCTACAAAACCAGAATGGCCCAGAGTCCATGGTTTTACAGATGCAAAGAGATTTCAGCAGGAATAATTATACTGAAGTTGAGATTAGAGCACAATCGAAAGGGATTTTTTTCAAAAATTCGCCCACGCATTGTGTATGCATACAAGTGTGAAAAGAGGAAAAGATACGAGAAAAAAGGAGGAAAAAAAGAAAAGAAAAGGAGGGGGGAGAAAGTGAAATCTTATTTGTGTCTAGATATTTGTGCCAATTTTCCAAGAAAAATTGTCAACTTTAAGTGGAAGTCAATTTTTAAATTGGGCGGAGAAGCAACGAGGCTTCTGGAAAAAAGGGAAATTGGAATATGGCAAACATTTTGATCATATCGGTTTGCTAACACAAAAAAATAAAATTTGGAGAAATAATGGCTTTAAACACGAGAAAGAGGTAGTTACTAATATGAAAAATAATTTTAAATTTATATTTCAGAGATACAGGGGGCCGCAAAGAGAAAAAAATTCTTTTATAATACTTACAAGATGAAATGTCCAGAGAGCTAAACAACTCGTGCAGGCGGAAAACGCTTTATGAAGCTTTCGTCCAGAGAGTGAGTCGCATCAGATGGTCACGTGACCTCAACAAAGCGCAGTGATTGGTCATGAAAATTCGAGACAGTAGTTGCTACGTGTATCGAGCGTTGTCAGTTTGGATGTTTTTAATCTAGATCTAGATGTTTTGGGTTGCATCAGTGCAGCAGAAATCAGTGTTTAGACGATTTTCTTTAAAATCAAGAAATATTTTCATTCGAGTTGTAGTAATATTTATGATAAAATGAGTAACATTTGAATAAAGTAAATTTTGACGATTAGAATTGCATTTAATTTATCAGAAATGCGTAATACAATTCCCAGATTTTTAGATATATATATGGGGAATCTAGATGTTTTCCACTCAATTTTAGATGTAAATATCGAAATAAATTCGGCAACGCAATCGTATTAATGTCACTGAAGAGAAAAATTGATTGATGATTAATTAATCATTATATAGTTTGGGCAATTTATCAGCTTATATTTATTTATTCATTAATCTATCTAATTTTGTTTTAATCCCCATAGCTTTGTCAAATTTCAAAATTGAGTTAGATAGCTACGTTGACATATCATGCTTTACTTTAATTCATTTGTTTCTAAAAAAAATTGAAGACTTTTTACTGCTAAAATTGAGACATCAATAAAAAATTTTATTTTTGTGTCAAAATATTCTTCTTTTGAACTACACACGTTTGAATTGATCAAAAGTAAATATTTTAGTAATTAAAAATACGAGAAAATATATTTTTGTAATTTTTTTACGGTAATCATTTTTGAGTTTTTTTATTCATTAAATTTAATTGAAAATTATCATTTTTTGTAAATGAGTAAAAAAAAAATTGAGAATTAATTTTTTCAGATTTAAAAAAAAATTTTACGTTTCTCTATTCCTATTACTGTAAGACTTGTTGACCGCCTTTGAAACGGAAAATGGCAACTATGCGTAAATGATATAAAAATATACTTAGATAAAGAAACCTACTCGAAAAATGACACCCCTATTCAAATAGTGTTTTAATTACCCAAAATAGTTCATAGTGAACATACTTATACTAGACAATGGAGACATATGCCTTGGTTTGAATAAATTTATTTTGAGCTGGATGAAGTCTTTTAATACTGTGGAAATATTATTCACTCAGTCAGTTCACAGCTAAAGGCATACTATGTACTTCGTTGTCAGAAAGCAAAAAATACATTAACGTAAAATATCCACTCAAGTCAACTTCAAGTGAAAATTTCAGACTAATACCCACAAACAAAAATGCAATACATATCTTTAGATATATTTCCAATGAGGATACAGGTACTACGCTCTAATCCAAGGCAGAGGGCCGAAGAGCGACATTTAGTGCACAGATACTCTCATACTAGGCAGAAGTGACAATTCATACGTTACGTGAATCCCTGTTATTTTTTACGGGTAGTAGTACGCTAGTAGAATGTAGTGTAATGTAATAAAATTTTAGAATTCTTTACCTACCATCATTACTTCAGGGAGAGTATATATTTAATAGAGAGGAGAGAACATAATTTATATGTTCGTGCAGGTGTATATTTAATTTGTGTAAATGTGTGCTTATTTAGAAAGATAAACTATATCGAGCTATATGTGTACGTGCCTGGGTGTATATATGTGCATGAGAGAAAGATAAAATTACACCAACAGACACGCATACACCCTTAATTTTGATGTTAATAACCACTAATTATCGGGTGTATGTGTTTTTCACATAACAAAAAATGACGCGTAGTTATATATATTCCTTGCTTACAAACTTGTGCACCCCTAACCGACCGATCAACACATGACGGTTATCGTGGGTAGAGGGTGAATGGGAATATTCTCCTCAGAGTATCATGATTATGTCACTAGGCTTACTTACTGGCCTGAAACGGATGGATATGGAAACTAGAGCAAGGAAATTTATGCAGTTAGTGGTTGTAATTTTTAAATACGTCGCTATAACCAGCCATTTTGGCAGTGATGCATTATCTCATTTCAGCGTAAAGAGCCCTGAGAGAAAACTTTCACTGGAATTCAATTCAAATTCTCCATCACGCTCTTATAAAATCTGTTCTGTACACTCTAGTTCTAACAAAATAAATTTGAACTAATTTGACGGAAAATTTAATTTATACCCTCAGAGGCCAGGCCAGAAACTAACACTCTCCCAGAATGAATAATTAATCAATCATAACTGGGGATACAAATTTTGTTTTGTTTTTTTTTAATTCTGTCTATTTATCTCCTGACAGCTTTGATATTTAGTATAAATAGTAGTAACTTGCTCATATTTTACTGGCATAATATTAGAATATATGAAGACTGTCCTTGTAGTATCTAGCCATTTTTTAATATCTCCAGAACCAGTTGCATCGCACTGAAGTAATTTGGCAACCAATCAGAGGGACCCTACTGTGCATGCTCGAACAGGCACTCTCCTGTGGTGTTATTCAGTCGGCAGTGAGTTGCATTGAGTGAGCTTATGAACTGTATTTACAAAGCATTCACAATGAGTGAGTGAGTCATTCTATACATCTTGTGCAGACTTCTTTTTGGTAAAACATCACATCACCCAGGTCTGTCACCACCACCCCTACAGTCTAAATTTGACTCTCTGGTTTTGCTTTAGTCATTTTCTGTACTAAGAAACTAAATATTCTGGGAGAAGAGAAAAAAGAATTTGATGATTAATCATTGGATTTTGCGACTAAAAAATATAACATACAGATTGAGTGTCATAATTTGCCAAAATAAATATTAGGTATAAACTAGATAACCCTGTGACCTATTTAGTCACTAATCAATATGAGTAGAAATGTAGATCCCTACAATATTATTTTTCACATGCAAATCACCTACACATTTTTTGCATTCTTTCAGGGGTACTTTAATTCAAAACCTCTGGCTACAGAGCTCCATTTTGCCTAATTAAAACTCACATATAGATAAACAGAATTGTACTTTTAGTGATAATAGATAACTAGCAAGATAGATAGATAGATAGATAGATAGATAGGACTCAGATCATTATAATTGGTATGAGGTCAAACCCAGACCCAAACAAACGAGTAGAATCTAAATTTTCTGTATTCAATAGATTACAAAATCGAAAGATAAATCATGGAATTCCTTTTCTCTACCTCGAGAAATATTTTGTTTTGTTTGTATAGGAAATGACTAAACCTAATCAGACATTGGTAGAATAGTTGTAACATACAAAATCAAGGTAAAGGGATTGTCAGTAATTAACATTTACAGAAACCACTAGTCAGCACTTTTCTCCTAGATAGGCCTAGCTAGCCACCTGAAGCCTGTATCAGACAGGAGATGGGGAGGGCTCCTAAATCTTTATTTGGATAGTCAAGCCATGATTAGTCAGCACAATAGTACATCTGTAATTCTTGTTTCATCACTTCCTGGCTACTGCCTGAATTTTCTGTGTCATCGTATATGTAATCATTAGAACCAATGAATGATTTTGACGTATCTCTTTCATAAATCCTACCAATGATATCATAGATTATATGAATAGTTGGTCAATTAAATCATAGTTCAATTCATCAGTAGGGAAAAAGTGTTTTATATCAAGCATGGCTTAGTTGAGTTGATACGTTCTCTAGGTTATTGATTGGAATCGGTAAGATTAAACATCACACAGAATTATCAAGTGCTACTAATTTGGCCATTTTTGAATGGCTATAAGTGGCTAGATGTTTTTAGAAATGTTACTGAAATGAAAAAATGTAAGCAGAAAACTATGAACATTTAGAATTGTATTATATCAAATTCAACTAGAAAGGATATAATTTAAGGTTAATGAGACAGTTGAAGTTAACAACATAAGATAAATTTTTAAACCTACCAACTAACTCAAACTTCATGCCATGTTTTTAGATTGAAAATAATATTATTTGATCACTGGTAGAAATATAGCCATTTCTAGCCATTCAAAATGGCCATAGTACCTATCTCGATTACCCCCGCCCCCCTACAGAATATTGGCATAATGTTCAATCTTATCTATTCCAAACAAATACCATTCTTTACTGTGGTGTTGCTTGCGAGTTTGAGCCTTATGAGGAGCTCTAGTATAGCATTCTTGTGCCAGAGTAGCCGAAGCCTGATGAATATCCATATCCGAGCTGCCAATACTGGATTTTCCCTCTAGATCTAGGGCTTTCCCCAAACCATCATGGTTTCTGGATTTATATTTTGAAAATAGTATATAATCTGGATTTTTTTTATGCCTCAAATAAATGAATTCTTGGAAATCACACGTTTTTTTTAAAGAAATAACCTATAATGATTTTAACTATTTCCAAATAAGCTACAGATTAGTCATCAATTAAATGTATTTGAATCTCATATGATACATATACTGTTGTAGTACCAACAATAACAGTGCAATGAACTGGTAGGTTGGCTGGAAATCAACACCTGTTGCAAAAAAATCCCACAAAAACAACCTCTTATCATCAAAATCTTTGTGTAATTAATAACAAATTGAATTGAAGAAAAGGAGTAATTATTGTGATTCACACATAAAAGTAAGTAGAATGCTGCTGAAAAACCATAGCCATCAAAGATGGCACAGGGTTCCATCTTTTCTCATATGTGCAAGTGTTCATGTGTTGGTTTGTGTGCTTGTTTTTCAGTTCCAACACTCCTGGCCATACCGTTTTGTCTACAGATTTGAAAATTGACATCAGCACTCCACTAGAACCATTCTAACTTTTTTTTTCTGATTCTTGGAAAAAAGCCTTTTTGAACTATTTTTAGAAATATTTTGTTCATTTGATTTTTCTAGCGCTGCTGGCCATACCGTTTTGTCTACAAACTTGAAAATTGACATCAGTACTCCTCAAGACCTCTTCTAAAAATGTTCTTCTTTTGATTCTAGAAAAAAAAATTTTTGACCTTTTTTGAGAAAAATATTTTGTTTGGTAGTTTCTTTGATTATTCTCGTGCTCTTGGCCATACCGTTGTCTACAGACTTGAAAATTGACATCAGTACCCCACTAAACCCATTCTAAATTTCTTTTCTTTTGATTCTTGAAAAACATTTTTTTCACCTTTTTGAAGATATTTTTCTTTAATTGTTCCAGCACTCCTGGCCATACAGTTTTGTCGACAAATTTGAAAATTGGCATCAGTACTCCCCAAGACCCCTTCCAAAGATGTTTCTTTATTTTTGGAAAAAACATTTTTGAACTTTTGTGGGGCCTTATTTTGTATGATTGTTATAGAGTTCCTGGCTATGCTGTTTTGTCTACAGACTCGGAAATTGGCATCAGTACTCCACTAGACCCTAGCTAGAAAATTTTTTTTTTTAAAGCATCTTTGCGCCTTCTTCTGACAGGTTTAATAATAACATCTAGATTCTCCAGAGTTTAGATGTATTTTTATTCCATTTTAGATGTTTTCCAATGGAAAATGCTAGTGATGTCCTTATTAGTATCTTTTCTGACCATATCTATTCTTGGAAGGTATTTTTCATATGACTTCAAATTTTGACATTATGGTTATTCAACTTTTCATTGTAATGGCTTGTTAAATTTCTATCTAAATTTGATATTTTCAGAGTCTGGTTTTTTTGGCTAGCCTGATCTCATTGTCATCTCTCATCTGCTTTATAATACTACAGCCATTCAAAAATGACCAAAGTAGCTTCAATCAATACTTTTTTTAAGAAATTGCAGAATACGCGTAACAATGAAAAATATTTGGGGCACCATGTCTTGGTTTAATGGTCAGCAAGAATCTCCATGAGACCCTCAAAAGAAGAAAAAATCAAGCGAGGAATCCCACCAGGATGGCTAGCCTTTGGCAGAGCAAGCTCAACCTTGAAAAAAAAAGAAGATCCCATTAATCCTAAAAAGAAGGATGTACAACCAATGCATCCTCCCAATTTATGGAGCTGAAACATGGAATCTAACCAAGAGACAGACCCATAAATTGAGAACCATGCAACGTGCACATGAAAGAATCATGCTCAACTTGGAGAGACCCCAAGACAGCACAATACATCCGGGAGAAGACAAGAGTCAGGGACATCATAGAATCCATTTAAAAAATGGCAATGGGCAGGCTATGTTGCAAGAATAGCAGACAACTGATGGACATCACAACTCACAACATGGATTCCCAGAGATCCCATGCGCATCTAAGGCCGACAGAGTATTAGGTGGAGAGACAAGCTAAACTAATTCAGAAAGTACTGGCTCCGCAACGCACATGATAGAGAAGTATGACGAATCCAGGGGAAGGTCTATGTCCAACAACGGATGTTAAGAGACAGATGATGATGATGATGATGATGATGATGATGATGATGAAGTTGGTTTTGTACATCATTATTACTGAGTAGTTAGTTTGAGCAAAATCTGAGTAAATTGAGCACCCCTATTAAAAGCTATATAGTAAATATACATTGCAAATTGAGCACCCCTATTAAAAGCTATATAGTAAATTTACATTGCAAATTGAGCACCCCTATTAAAAGCTATATAGTAAATTTACTTTGCAATTTGAGCACCCCTATTAAAAGCTATATAGTAAATTTACATTGCAAATTGAGCACCCCTATTAAAAGCTATATAGTAAATTTACTTTGCAATTTGAGCACCCCTATTAAAAGCTATATAGTAAATTTACATTGCAAATTGAGCAACCCCTATTAAAAGCTATATAGTAAATTTACATTGCAAATTGAGCAACCCCTATTAAAAGCTATATAGTAAATTTACTTTGCAATTTGAGCACCCCTATTAAAAGCTATATAGTAAATTTACTTTGCAATTTGAGCACCCCTATTAAAAGCTATATAGTAAATTTACATTGCAAATTGAGCACCCCTATCAAAAGCTATATAGTAAATTTACGTTGCAAATTGGGCACCCCTATTAAAAGCTATATAATGAATTCACATTGAAAATTGAGCACCCCTATTAAAAGCTGTATAGTAAATTTACATTGCAAATTGAGCACCCCTATTAAAAGCTATACAGGAGTAGATTTTAAAAAAACAAATCAATTTTTCGAGTCATAATAATGAATAAATGTTTAAATTTCCAGTCCTCTAGCTCCATCACTATAGCCTGTATGTGTGATACATAACCAGCCGGTCGTACCAAGTTGAAAATCGAAGGAACCTATTTTGAGGGTTTCTAATTATATTATTGGAGTTTCATGCTTTCAGAATACATGCGGACAACATACTGCTCTCCAGAACAGCCTACACTTGGCACACCTTTCTAAGTACATCCCGCGAATGTATTTTAGATTTGTAAGCTAATGCCCTTGAGTTGAGTGTCTGCAATGGGTAATTTAATTACTATTTCACAAATACAACACAATGACATTCTCTTATAGAATCAGCTTGTGGATCTTCTGTTCTTGTTTTGTTCAGCTGTTGAAGTCTTTTCTTTTCTTTGCTTGTGTAATGAATCAGTGACTATGAATTTTAGACAGGGTTAGGCCACCGTCTCATGACACGGACACTATTAATGTATTGTTTTGACTAATTTGGCTAAGTGGTAGAGAAAAGGACTAAAGGTCTTAAGACTGGCTACTGCAGGGACAAACCCCACACCAACTTCTATTCTAACAGAAGATGATTACTGCAGCTTCTATACTGTATATATATATAACAAATGAAAAGTTATAAAATATATACAATTTGTAAAAATGTATTTATTTATTAAAAAATAAAATAAGCCCATGCATGTCTGTATGATAAATTCGCATTAATATCTAGAACTTGTCTATTTAGCTCAGTTAATAATACAGCCTCCAGGCAATCAGTTGTGAGTTCAAATCATGGTAGGGGAATGCGGGTTTTACATGTTGGTTTATATCCCTCATTTCGGTGAGGATTGTTCTTGTTACAGTAGGAAAACAAAGTCAACTCCAGACTTTGTATAGTAGTTTGACAAAAGTAACCATAGATTTTAAGTGTGATCAAGCCATATCTTATGTCTTGGACAATATTAATGTGTTGATTTGATGAAGTAAAACTTTGATATTTTCTGAATCTATTAAATATATCATAATACCATATTGGAGTCTAGTTTAGTGGCCATATTGGAATCTAGTTTATCTTGCAAGCCATTGCTTGTGAGTTTGATCCTTACAGAGTGCTCTGGTATTTCATCCTTGTGCCAGATTCAAATTAATCTAGTAAATATCTGCATTATAATCAGTGGCATATGTATTGTGGGTATACTCTGAACTACGGATGCACAAAAACGCAAAAATATTTCAAAGTCTGTAAAAAGCAATGGACAGTAAAAGCCTTTTTGGTAAAATACTGGAAGGTGCAAACATTTTCTGCTGGGTCATCTTTTGATGAAGTAACAGTCAAAAGAAGGTTTTAAGGAATCATTTTAAAAAACTAATTCAAAACATTTATTTCTCCTTCACTTTCATCTTCTATGCACCCACTAATTAGAGAATTCTAAAATTTGGTACTTCTAAAGGACTTTTCATTAATTCTCTTTACTTATTCACTGTTTGTAAAATCGGATGAGCAAGTGTATGAAACTTTACAATTTACAATCGGGGAACACCTTCCCTACATTGCACCAAAAAGGTTTCGACTGTCCATCGCTTTTTACAGACCCTAAATAATTTTTTGCGTTTTTGAGCATCCATACCAAAGAGCACACCATGATACAATGCATCATATGCCTCTGATTATAATGCTGATATTTACTAGACTTAGCTGAATCTGGCACAAGGATGAAATACTGGAGCACCTAGTGAGGATAAAACTCACAAGTAATGTCTATTAAAAGCAAAAAGGGATACATAGTTGAAACTTTCATGTATTATGATGTTATTAATTAAATCATAGATATTTACAAAGGGCGGCTTAATTTGGGCATGAAGTCACAAGTTTAGAGAACCTAAAGAAGATCGAACTAACTACACTAGCACATTGGTCCCCTAGGATGAGCTTGCCAACCATTGTGCCATGGTAGGTGACTGATTAACTACATTATAATACCATATTGGGGTTAAGTCCAGTAGCTTAGAACATGGACTTGCAAGCGTTACTAATGAGCTTGTAATTTCTTGGATATAATTGAGGTGCAGGTGATATAACAGTTCATGGTGTGAACAATGGAATCGGTGAGTTCGAACACCAGCCAAGGCTGTTTATGTTCACTTCATACTAACGCAAAGAATGAATCCGTTTCTACTCTTTCTGCCAGTTATTGATAAAATAGCAGGGTAGGTTGGGTTGTCTAGCCTTGAGAATGCAATACAATGGCTAGTATGAGGATTTAAGAAATATCTAAAACTGACTATTGGTCACAAATATCTTATAGGAAAGTAGAATTTACAGAGGAGTTGTAACAAATTTAGCACAAATAGCACTAATGTTAATATCCCAAAAATGAGAGTCAGTGCTGATGACCGTAATTTGAAACGGAAGTTTGTTTTGAAGTATGAGGCTGCCAGACTGTCAAAATTGACACTTGATTTTATCTGCATACAACAAAAATGTAGCCAGAAAAGTACAAGTATCAGACTGCCTAGTAAAAATGACACTTGATTTTATCTATGTATTTTGCAGAGAAGCCAAAGTATAAGGCTGCCAGAGTGTCAAGTGATTTTATCTGGAAACAAAAACAATGTAATCAGAAAAGATAGAATCACAATTTGCACTAAAACATTTAGAGAAATTATCGGTCATCAAAATTGTCAAGAATACGAGAAACAATAAATGTGGATAAAATATACTTTTGATTTGGATGTTGGTTGAAATTGTTTTAACAGGATAGGTGAACTTGAAAGGGCCTGATAAGATTATATTTGCAAAAAGAGATACTAGTGTTTCAAACAATAGAGATTTCTAATTAATAAAGGAATTTGAGATCAAAGAAAATGCTTTTCTTGGAAAAAAGGATTCTCCAAGAGGTTGGTTGAAATGACAAATTCATTCATCAGCCAATGGTCAATATAGTAAATGAAGTAGTCTTAATAGTTCTACCCATTCAAAGAGATAATGTGGGAAATACTAACCAATGAAATCAAAGGGTAGCAAAGCTGAAGGTGGGGCAAAGGGTTTCAACTCTTAGTAGGGGTCCTTCATAAATATACCTGGAAATTGGCCCTTTACGGCAGACACCAGTAGATGGTAGCAGAAAGCAGACCAGAGCAGACCACATGAGGCTGCTGAATAGACCTAGCTATCCCTTTGACACCATGAGATGAAGTACTGGCAAAGTGTGCGGTGTCAGCTAAAGTCCTAACTTGAAATACCTAACCAAGTCCACAGCTATGAGAAGAAATGCAGACCATTTGTAACAGAATCCTGGACTCTTTTGTTCCCTGTCAATGCCAACTTCACTAATCTTTGCCACTTGAGTATTTCAATCTCAGCTGATTGGCCATAGACCTAACCAATCAACAATCAATCTTTGTTCAGCAACCAAGCACCCCGGGAAGGGTTGAATTGAAGTTTTTAACCCTAAAGCATCTTATAAAATGGTTTTTGTTTATTATTAACCTCTATATGAATGTTCCTCTTCATTCCTTATGTTCCTGAGATCTTTTGTGAATTGACTTTGCGAATGAACCAACACAAACTTGAAGACATTTCAATCAACTTCAAAAAGCCTTCAGCGAATCTTCAAGCACAATGTGGGCATAGGAGGGTTAATACCAGATCAACCAAGGGGATAGAAATCCCTGACCAATTCACAGACCAAATGGGGCAAGCACAGCACTACTCTTACTCAAAACTACAATGTCACTAGATATCTGTAGGATAAAAGATTGGAAGGTTTCCACCTTTGGAATGAGTCAAGGCTGATGATGATGACAAATAGATTTTACAATTGAATGATTACCAGATGATAAGCTCTTGCTACACTGGTTCAGAATAAGAGTTTTTTCATTTCTATTGATATTCGGACCATCCTCATCTTTGTTGTTTTTCATACAACGTTTCAGCCGTGTGAGACAGTATAACAATACTACTAACGCTAAAAGAGGGGAGTACGGTCAATATACCCCCGTCGGATAAATAAAGGGTTCAGTTTGTTACTTCCCAAAATCTCCCAGATGATACCTGACGAAGGCCGTAGAGTGCAGCGGCCGAAACGTTGTATGAAAAACAACAAAGATGAGGATGGTCCGAATATCAATAGAAATAATAATAATACCTCATCTCAAAAACTCCGAGATATACTAAGAGTTTTTTCATGTAGAGTATTTTTCTACCTGATTATAATGGGGTATTACCAGTTGAAACATTGTGAATATGTGAAGTCTTTCTAATCCCATTTGCCATACATCAGAGTTGTTGTCTAGTGGTATAAGTATCCATTGAGAAAAGCTTCAAGTGGTTGTGTCCTTGTGAATACTAAAATTCAGAGGAAGCAACAAGTTGTTCACTTTAAGGCAGAGTCTTTTTAGATAGCAATAACCAACTGTTAACATTTAACAAAGGATATGAAATTGAAACAATTTCATTATTGTGAATTTATATTCATTATTGTTATTAAATTCATTCGTATAAACAACTTAATATGAAAAATTGATATGAAATTTATTTTTTTGATTCTTGAAAACAGGACATGGCAAGGCATAGGAAAGAGGGGAAGGGAAGGAGAAAAAAATCAACCAGTGAAAAAGAGTGACAAGTGCTAATAGTCCATAACAAAAGTGGCTCAAAAGACTAGGTTTGAGCATATTTCTCACCTAAGAATTTTACCTCAATAAACAAACATTAGATACAGCAAAGTTTAGTCTTTAAAGTTTGAAAGCCAGTAGAGCTTTTTTGCAAAGTCATCCATGTTTTTGGGGAAAGTGAAGCGAGAAGGAAAATAAACAAGATTCTATTTGTTTATATGCAAGGACTTAGTTGTATGTCCCTCGAAATCAGTTATTTTTCATTCAATCCTCTCTTCACAACTACTGCTTTGTCATTGCTCCCCAGGAGATTAACAATGAAAAGGAACCACGGTTTCATCACACAATGTATGAGTCCATTACCACACCACAGTCAGAGACATCTTGACATTTCGTTCGACTATGATGTATCTATTCTTTACAACAGATGTCCCTTTCAACAGCAGGTGTGTAGTATTTATTTCCACTCCGCCTCTTCATTTCCACTTTGCCTGATTTTGTTTCGTCAAGCGTATCATTTCAATACACGTATGTGTCATCTCTCCTCGGTTTTTATGTCTCCCGTTTTGATGCGGTATCTGAATTGAGAACAAACAAATGATGCAGTCATGTAGATTGAGATACAACAGCGTAACATATTCCACGTATATTGTAACAGCTTGTCTATTGAATAACCGCAGTCATCAAAGATGGCGAGTGTTTATTTTCTTGCTTGGATATTCCAGTGCTCCTGGCCATACAAATTTGCCTACTTGAATTTGCTTGACTTGAAAATTGGCATCAGTAATCCTCTAGGAGGAGAGAAAAAAAAATTTCAAGAAAGCTTTTAAAAGCTTCTTTCTGATTGGTTTTATTAATAACATCTAGATTCTCTAGAGTCTAGATATTTCTTTACTCTGATTTAGATGTTTTCTAGTGTGCTTGGCCTCACATGGAGAGACCACAAAACAGCACAGAACATCCGGGAAAAGACAAGAGTTAGAGACATCATAGAATCCATAAAAAATCTCAAGAATGCAAGAATGGCAGACAATCGATGGACATCACGACTCACAACATGGATTCCCCGAGACCACATGCGCAACCGAGGCCGGCAAAATGTTAGATGGAGAGACGAGCTAGACAAGTTCAGGAAGTACTGGCTCCGCAACGCCCATGATAGAGAAGTGTGGCAAATCCTGGGGAAGGTCTATGTCCAACGACGGACGCTAAAAGACTGGTGATGATGATGATGAGTGATAAACATCAATGATATATAAGATTATTCTCACCATGTTTAATCTTCGATAGATTATTTTTTTTTCTTACACAACTTGAAATATCAACGCAAGTTGTTCAATTATTGATTGTGATGGAAGTTATATGAACTTCTATTAATTAAAGTTATTGTCTATTTATTCAAACATATTGTAATTTTATTACTCGCTTCAATCCATCATATAATTGACTTTACTTATTTTTCATGGAATTCTGGCCCAATACACTCTTCATTATTGTGATTATTTCATCACAAATTTTACTCCATATTATTTCTTCTCTTTATCATAACACTACAGGTTGATATTTGCTGTAACAAGCACAGTGAGTGACATGAAATTGTAAATAAAAAAATAGCACAACTCACATTGTCATGGGAGTCCACTGCCACTTTTCTGGGATGGGGGGGTGGAGTTGTAATCAGAATATATCTTAGCAGCAACCTTGTTACCAGCAAATAATTATAAATCAGACATTTTAGATGGGAATATCAAGTTTACGTTACATAAAACAATTATACTACACCAGTTCAAACGTCCTTGCCCTCAATGAGAATGCCTGTTTTTTTGGTGGTGGTGGTGGGGGCTCGATGCCTGGTTTGCCCCCGCAGACACCCATGGACTTTGTCTTAATCACTTAATGATTAAAGCTTCTGTAGCTCAAGCCAAGTGTTAATTCCCAATGCATCTTCATTTTGCATCCTAACGACAGTGAAATATTTAGAGGAAGGACTTACAGCATTATCATTTTATTACTAGTTCTACACCATTTTATTACTGTTACTTTTATCTGCATATGCTGGGTTGCTACACTGTTAATTATAACTAGTATTTTATTACTAATTTGACTCCATCTCATAATTGTTGCTTTTTCTTAATTTTCCAATCAAATGCTATTTACTCACTGCTGGAGTGAAAATGGTCAGATTGAAAATTTAGAAAATATCTAATAAATCAAGATGAAGGTAAAAAGAAGTCATATAAATTTGAAATAATGATGATTTAGAATTATTTCATGACCAGTTTCACTTCAAGTGGCTTTTTATCTGAATACTCACCACAGATCCAGTCATCATTTTCACACAATTTTACTCCATCTGATTACAGTTGCTTTTTGTCACAACACGGTGTTGATACACCCTTCATTATTGATACTAATATTACCAGTTTTTTTCCATCTCATTATAGTTACTTTTTATCCCAACAACATGGCTGTATACCCTTTTTTATTGCTAGAGCAAACAGCATCAAATTAGAATGATAAATTGATAAAATTATTACAGATTTAAGCTTCCATAGCTCAAGTACCAAATTTACCGACATCAAGGATGTTTCAGCCTCAAGGACACACCCCAATTTTGAGAAAAGAAAAAAAAAAAAAGAAGGTACCTCTGGCTGAAGGTTGTAAGGGTAATTTCCAAGACAGAAGAAATCGTGTCTTTGAAGCCAGAGAGAAATACTGTAGTAACAATAAAGTCGAACTAACTCAAAGTGTGATAAAAATGTTATAGTATTTGAGAGCATTAAACATCTCTTCCAAGCCTAACTGAACAGTAAATTACATGGAAACTATTTAATAACAGAAAAAAATGACAAGAGATCCACCAGTACAGTGACTTAGAAACTGGTATCCATCAAAAAAATGCCAAAGTGTCTGCAGCAGTATTCCCTCTGAATCAGACATTTTGAATCTTGTGGCTGAGAAATCCATTGTACAGCTATCAAAAAATATTATTGCATATAGACCTGTGCCATATGGTAGAATTTGAAAAGATGTAATTCATTTTAAATGAATTATTTTTAAAGGTCAAAAATTGCTTTTTTCATTGTAGTTTATGAATTGGTCTAAAAACTAATTGCTAGAAATAGGGGTCCATCAGAATATTTCCTTCATAGAAGAGGTCCTTGAGTTTCGAAATCTCTGATCTGGTGAACAAAATTGAAAAAATTGAACACAGAAAATAAAACAAGACAATCATAAATATATTTGATAAAATTAATTTTATTGATCATTTCTACAGAATTTTGATTGAGAAGAAATTGAGGAATTGTGTATATCAGATGTTTGTCGGCAATCATTTTGAAAGTATACCGTCTCATTTTAATGACTATAACTACCTCTCACCAAAATTGGTAACTCCTTTATGAAAGATTTATCGTATTATTATATCACAGTTTACAACAGCCTTTCTCAACCTTTCTAGACTGGAGGAACCCTTGAAATAACTTTCATATCTCAAGGAAACCTTGCATAAAAACGTACAGCTAAAAACATCAGTGAGTTCAAAAATTTACATGTACTGTAATCTAAAAGTAATTGTCAGTGTTTTACACTGTACAGGAAGATGAATTTATATAAAATTGTTCATTTTGGTGAGCATTCAAAGATACTCTACTAATTCAGTCCCTTCTCTCCCAAAAAGACATTTAATATAAAAAAAAAGAGATGAAAGCCAGTTTCCTTGAAAAATATTGATAAGCTTAGCTTCCATAGAAACTTTAAGTTTTTCATAAACTCTACATATATATATAAAAAAGAAAATATAAGAAGTCAGAATTTTTCTTTTAAAAAATAGAAATTCATAACTACTGTATAAAAAATGACAGCCTCTGGTCTTTTTTAGTTGGTAAAAACTCAGGTCCTCTAGTGTCAGATGTAATAAAAAGACAAGGACTACTATACATTATATAATAAAAACCTTGAAATGAGAGAAAAGTCAAGTGCTTCTTTTCACAAATTTTTTGTGGAACCCTCAACCTCTCATGAAACCCAAGTTGAGAAAGGCTGTTTTAGATCAAAGTTCTTGATGCTCTAATCATGTCCCAAATATTTTTTGTCTATTTGAATATCGATACTTTTCAAGAAATCACTATGCCTGAATATCAAACAGCACATTTAAAAATTATAAAAATACACTTTTAATTCTCTTTCTAAGGTGAAATTTAAAGTGGCTGACAGAAGTAATCTCTTAGATTTGAGAGATAAAAGAACTTCATTAATGAAGAAACATGGAAAATTCACAATAATTTCCCCACCTGGCTAACAATATACAGTGACTGCAAAAAGTATCAGATATATTCCAAAAAGTTAATTTTTATACTTACACACCTTTAAACTTCATAGAATTTAGAAGTTTTCTGATTTTCGTATATAATTTTTCAATATTCAACATTTTCTTGATTCTTTGAAAAAAAATCTTGTCCAAATTCTGTCAATTTTAAAGGATCTATAAAGATGTTAAAATGAACTTTTTGTACTCACTGTATTTTGTTATTCTATCCCCATTTCTGTGTGAGCGTGTGTGTATGTATATATAAGTAGGGACATCAATAAGTCCGCAGCCTAATGATGAAAAAGCATTTATTTTACATAACAAAAAGAGAATGAACAGAGGAGTAATCATATACTTTGAATAGGATCACTACCAGCACAACCAATAAAATTCACATAACTGCCACTACTGCTTGCAACCAAACCATCACAGTTTCCTTCAGACATAAAACAGTCCGGACTCACTTCCATGGCCTCCCATGAATCCTCATTTTTCTTTTCCATTTTTGCTTCCAATGCGAAACATCTGATGCTAAATTTAATTTCTACGGAAACCTTGTAACCAATAAAAAGTACACACATGCTTCTGAAGATGGGAACCCCTCCTGAATATATAGTATACTAATTAACAAATAAAGTCTCCATAAACTATTACACCCAAGTTTCTCCTTTCCCATTGTTCATGTACACACGTACACATATATATGTACACACATACACACAGATACCATCTGCTGGGCACAAACTACGGACCAATTCAGAATAAACATAAAAACATATTTAGGAATTTTTTTAGAAGAAAAAGAAAAGCAAAGAAATCTTCTGTAGACACGAGGAGAAAATATTTTATTTTTTAGTCCACGAGCTCCATTGATGAGGCCTGTATAAATGATACACATATAGCCAGCCAGACCAATTTGAAAACTGAAAAAAAAACCATGTTGACAGTTTTAGTCGACTGATTCTAATACATACATACACACACACAAAACCTCAGTGAGTCTAATGATGAAAAAGCATTTATTTCACACACCAAATATTGTCAACACAATCTCCATCCTTGTCAATGCATTTAACCCAATACTCCTCCATTAATCACATAGATTGAATGTTATACAGTAAGAATTTCAGATCAAAATCCAGCTAATAACTGTGTGAAGCTAAAACTTATTGGTCTACCCTATTCTTTTTTTGTAGCAAGCATTTGTCGTCAGCCCTACATGAATTTTATAAAGAGAAGTATTGATTGAAAGTATAATGCACAAATAACATCAATTAAATATTGGTTTTATATCAGATCAAGAGAAATAGTTTACAAAAGTTCAGATTTCCTTTAATAAACAAAATTTAATTTTAAAAATATTGGGAATTTTTTAAAGCCAAGTAACGCTGGACAGTTGCTTTTTTTTCTTCTGTGTTCGTCACACTGAAAAATACAAAAAAAAAAAAAAAAATCTTATTCTTTCAATGATTAACTCCAGGATTTAAGCTAAGGAAAAAATTAAACATCGGTATAGAATAGAAAATGCAAATAAACTGCATTCAGTGACTTATAAGGTTTATCCAGAAAGAAAGTGTCCCGCCATTTTAGATATGACAAGAACTGTTTGTGCTGCCTCGATGTAACTTGGCAACCAATCAGAGGGGACCCTACTGCACAGATAAGCTCCTGAGGGGTTACTCAATTACTAGGGAGTTGCCATTGAGTGAGCTTGTGTACTGAACATTGCAGCACCCAGGACTATCTGCCCTCAATGATTCAGATTTGCGTCCTTGCAACTTCTGGCTTTTCCCAAATGGTTTCAGACTATGGACGAGATTAAGAAGAATGTGACAAAGTGGCTGAAGGCTATCCCAAAAGAAGACTTTCCTAACTGTTTTGAAAAGTGGAAAGGAAACTGGGATAAGTCTGAGGTCCTAAGGGAAATACTTTGAAGAGGACTAAGGCACCATTGTTAGAGGTGGACTATTTTTTTCCCTTTTATATTGAATGGCTGGATGCCGTCTGGACTGACCTTGCATGTACATTTCTTCTCTTAGCAGATATATAAACACTTCATAGTCATATATATTAGAAAGAAAACTTGAATTTTAAGGATTTGCTGTAAGATTTTTTGATTAGAAATTTCAAGTTGAAATCAGGCTTATTATTTCACAATAGTCTCATTATGATATGATAGTACTATATTAGTGAGCTAATCATTGCTACTAAGTAGGGATTCTGATCCTTATAGCTTTGGCAAAAAGTCTCGACTAAATCAAGTTAATATCAATATGGGCACCTCATTATGTTATAGGTTATTATACTAGTCTCACAAATATTTACTAAGTAGTGATTTCAATCCTAACAGGGTGCACCATACTTGTACCCTTGCACCAAAACTAAGCTAAGCTTAGTAAAAAAAAATTAAAAAGGTTGTTGCGACGAGTTTCACTACACCAGCAATGGAGAAAGAAGTTGAACTCTAGGGCAGTAATTATATGCACTTGTAAATGCTAGTCATGTTGAAACTAATAACAATTTTAAAACATTCAAAATATTTTTTTTAAACCTTCAAAAATGTGTTTATATTTTGCTTTCTGTAAATATTGTTTATTGAAATTTTAAAAACATTTTGAAAATACAAACCATTATGGAGTATTACCTGAATGTTAAAAACAAATATTTTGTATTTGTCATTGGCATTTTGAAATGTTGATAATGCATTAAGTTTTAATATAAATAACTCTTATGCAAAAGACATGTTACAAATCATTTATGGCTTTGAATATTTTATCTCGGTTAAAAATAGAATAATTATTCATTAGACTAAGCTTAGTTTTGGTATAAGGCTAGAGTATGGTTAAAAATGAAATAGATGTAACACAAATGGGACACCGATTTTTGAATGTTCATCAAGATTAGATGAAATTAAAATTTTAAAAAATATTATTTGTAATGTGCTATCAAATTGCTTTATCATAGCTAAATTGCATTAGACACTGGTTCTTGTATGATCATCAAAGTTAAGCCCGGCCAGTATCTAGGTAGATGACCAACTGGGTATGCCAAATGCTGTAAGCAGCAAGGGATCACAAAGAGCCTCACGTGGCAATCCCATTAATATTCCTAAGAAGGGGACCGATCTCAACACTAAATTCAATGCAATGCAAAGCAAATTTATCCCCCATCCCCCCCTGAACCCTTTGAATAGCCTGACTGCAGGCAACAAGAAATGAATAAATGAATTGCTTTTCTTAAATCCATGTCTACAGAACCATCGCAATGACTAAAAGTTTCATTATCATTCATGCTTGTGATATTTAATAGTATAAATGGAGAAATGGAATTGACCAGCATTCACAATGATACTTATCAGATTTTTTTTCTTGGGCTAATTTCCTAATCTTAATGCAGACAAGAAAATTTGTCTGAACTAACCTGAATGATTCACCCAAGGATGAATGAAATCATTCTAGGGTGTAAATGAAGGGTGAATGAAACAAAGGTGAAGACTTAATTCACTCAGATATTTATATCTTTTTATATTCTTTCTGAATTATTTCTGAATTAATTTTTGTGACAAAGTACAAAAAGAAAACATTATTTCTAAAAATCTAGTCCCAAGTTCCAAGACTGATGTTTGTTAAATTTATGTTAACTAGAGAAATTCTAATATTTTTTGTCTCAATTTTTTTGTCACTTCTAGTTTTCTCTAGATATTTTCAGGGATATTCAAAAAACTTGAATAAAATAAACACTTAGGAAATGAGTTAATTTATGCTTTTTGCTCATGATACAAAATGAATTTTGTATAAAATCACTCACAAAGAAGAATTTTCAGAAGAGTTTTGATGACCCTCCTCTACAAAAAAAAAAAAAAAAAAAAAAAAAGAAATACAATAAAATAAAAGAAATACTAACCAAACATAATTAACTGATCATGTCTGGTCTACGAAATTTGAAGATTATTATTTTAATCATGATTTTGACTAACTTAGCTTATATTTTTGTTCGTTTGAAATAAAGCTTGGATTATCTCCCCTCCTACCAAACCTGGTCTGTAGCTTGACCTGTAGTTATTAGTTGAATTTTGATTTGAAATTTTCACTGCATAATGTTTGATCTATGAGTTCATTATTCACAACTGAATCAAGTGATTGACAAAGAAGGAGATCATGTATAAATGAATATTTGTAGTGTAAAATAAAAGCTTCTTCCATCATTAAGCTATGGACACAAGGAGAGACTTCCTCCATGAAAAAAAAAAAGGATACAGATGTGGGCAAAATAATCGAAAAGAGGAAATTCTCAAGATGGTTTCCAGTGCAAACAAATCCAACTTGGAAAAGCAGATTTGAACAGAAATAGAACTAAGGTGGGTGTCTAGGAAGACCACAAGAAAAAAACTGGGTCTCAAAACTGAACTAGTTTCACTATGAACTCTCTAGTCAGAAGGTAGGGGACGGGAAGCCAGAAAGAACTTCACCTCCCTCTATTAAGACTTCTAAAACTAAAAACTTCAATCTGTAGCCTTTCATACACACCAAGCTCACTAACTGTATCTACCTTTCAATAAAATCTATGAAGTTCAATCTTTTCCTACTATAGAAGGCCATTTATTATAATTATGAATAAGGTTATCAAGTGATTGTTATCAAGGTCAGTCTGTCCTACTTATCTAAAATGAATTAAAAATTATTTTAAAATATTTATATTGATCATTAATTTTTCATAATGTAAAATTGTTTATAGTAATGATTTAAAAACACGGAATGGACAACAAAAGAACAAAATCGAATCTCTATCCAAATAAATGCAACTAATGTAAGAAAAATTGAAAAACTAAAACTAAATGAGTCAGAATTATGTTGATAAAAAACTTATAAAACAATAATGATAACCATTTCAAGCTTCCATACTTTGAAATTTGAAATTTCACTTTTTGTTGAGCTTTCAAAATGTGTTTTTGTGCTTGAAGAAGAGGAAATTCTTAAAGAAAAATGGTATCTTTTGGAAAATATAGCCCATAACCATCTAGAGTGAAATATCTAAAGCCTACAACTGATGTTTTGGGGTAAAATGCAGTTGTCAAGGAGGTTAGGATATGTTTCATTACACATAGAATATACATGACAATAATGATTGAGAAATAGCTCTACATAAGATACAGGATATGTTTTCTGTTAAACCCTTGATTTGAGGGATATATAAACAGGTTATTTTCATTACCAACTCCTGAGCGAGTAACATACAATTGTCTATGAGAAAAGCATATTTACTGCATATTGTTCTAGAAAATTCCCATCTTCTAAGAAACCCTGGGAAGTCATATCATTTACGTTATGAGATATGGATTCCATTCATGGCTAATATAATGGTCATGTGACTTCATTATGTATTCAAATGCCTGTGAAATGGTCTGAATGAGTTAAGCTGCTTCTTAAGCTGTGAAGTTTCACATTTCTATCATTTCCTATGGTAGAATTATGATACGAACAGAAAGAAAAACATATTTTGTCTTATTTGTATAAAATCTTTAAAAACTGAATAAAAGAGATCGCAAGGTGTACAAGGGTAGATTAATAAGTCTGTAGCCTATATGCAGTTATTAGCTAAATTTTGATCTGAAATTTTCACTATAGAATATTCAATATATGAGATTTATATTCATAACTGAATTAAGTGCATAGATGAGAAAAGAGATTATGTTGAAAAATAGATAATGCAACATCCAAGTCAAGGAAATGGAGTGAAGTCTGATCTGAGCAGTCAATTCGCCGAAAATATTCCCAAACGGGCAGACCCAACTACAATGGTGGAAGGTACACACAGTCATTTCTTTCAAGCCATTTCTACAGCAATCACAGTCTGGCAAATTATCCACACCCAATTTGAAACCTAACTTTGGAGAGGCACTTTTGGCCAATTGCCAGGTGAAGAGGCAAATATAATTAGAACCATCTATAGTGACACAGAAACCCATGTAATACAGGCTATTCATTATTTTTCACTCTCAAGCAATGCTTCCTATATACTATTTGGACCCCATCCCAGAGAATAGGTTAATCTGTATTAAAAAAGGTTTGGCTAGTCACTCAATAGAAACCGTCATGTGACCACATCTTTTGGAAACATGCATGTTGAGGGTGATCAATTCAAAAATTGGAAAAAAAGAGTAATAAACGAATTAGACAAGTTCTCTCGGCTTTTGTCGGACCATTAAAAAATGATCCTAATTTTCAAAGAAAATAAATGTGAATGCAGCTGAGCTCCAAGTAGGAATGAGGAGTAAATGCTCAAATTTTCAGCCCTGTAGCACCATTGGTTCAGCTGGTAGATGTGATTCATAACCAGCCAGAACAAATTCAAAACTGGAAATACCTAGTTGTGGTTGTCGGTTTCTAATTCTTTAATATAGGTTATGTTTGCAACGTTTTCTGGTTTGCATTACTAAGAATAGAGAAACCCCATTCCCTCCAACTGTATATGTATGAAGAAATCTGTAGAATGGATTAGCTGACAACAAAAACACACCGAATAAAGAATGGAAAAATTATTTATATATTTTCCTGCTATTCATAGCAGTTATGTAGAGAGAGAGAGAGAGAGAGAGAGTGATACAGGGTTTCCCCTACTATCTGGAAGTAGAGCATTCCTATAAAAACCTTTTGCAAGCCAAGATGTTGCAAACCTATTCTCCTTTCTGACTTTTTTTTTTTGTAGTAAAAGGGAGAAAGTGGTGTAAAGCAAACTTTGGAAAAGCGGGGAATACCTGTGTTGGTTTTTGTTTAATTAACAGAAATAAAAGCATTTTCCATTTTATACAGTTGGTATATGCAATATATTCACATTCAAAGTCACATTACAACACAAATATTTTTAAAAAATTTGAAATGTGATGAAACAACAAATTCTTTGATTGGATTATCAATTTATTAAAACTGAAATTTGACTAACATTTTTAATGAGTTTTCTTTTTATTACAGTAAACTTACAATAAAGTGTTTGAAAATTCAGAAAAATAGAATTTAATTGCAAAGAAAATGGTGTTAATGCAGTTACTCACCTAATCAAAAAAAAGATAATTGTCCTTATAAATTCAAGGGGAAAGGTTCTTTCCTTCTCCAAACCATACCAATTCATCTCAGCCCAATGTGTTGGTTTTCAATTTCCATATTCTATAATTCAGCCATGTTCTTTAACCTGGGTCCTCATTGTCCAGTGCTCAGGAGCCTTTAGACTTGATTCCATAGTGATAACTCAGGGATATTCTTCTAGATTTCCGAATAAACCACTCTTTTGAAAATTACATCAACTGCAACTCTGTGTGTGTAAGGCACTTTTAATAACTCTTTATTCTGAATTAAATCTGAAAAATATCTTGGATCATAGACAAAAGAGAAGAAGAGTCATGAGCACACAAACTAATTTTTTGTCATATTAACATCCTGATGGATTTTATGATAACCTCCATTTTTTTTTGCATCAACATTTTTCCTCAAGAGAAAAAAAAAAAGAAAGAAAGAGGTTTAATAAGTTTGATGCACCAACCACCTACAATAGCAGATCTTATCATGGTTTTCAATAGAGAAAGATGGGAATAATATTGGTAACTGGTAAATATATCCTTCTTCGTATTCTGTGTCGACTCTGGAAAGCTCAGACCTCAAAAAAAGGGCACCCTCTTCTATACAAATATAGGGTAAAAAAAAAACAAAAAAAACACAAACTCTCTGAAACAAAACAAAAAACAAAAAAACTACCAGAGCTCATTTCAAACTAATTCAGTAAAAGCAGAAATTGTGGCTTCCCTATTGTTAATATATGAAGTTCAAAATGCTTGAAAAGATATTCTATCAAAGTGAATATGAAGGCCGCTGCTAGTTACTTATCCTAATTCTCTTATCTTAGACTCGGTCAGCTGAAAGGTGTGCATCTATCACTGTCATGGAGCATTTCATTTAGTTCATATGGGAACCATTTTTCCAAATTTTCCTATCATCTTGAGATAATGTGATATGAATGCTCTTCAAGTCCCTACAAAAGTACTCAAGCCATTATTTGTGGGTCATTGGCCACTGCTATCAATAATTCTTTATCAAGAAGAGGCTCGGGCCTCCTTCGACCCTTATCATTCGTATCCATATCTTCAAACATAAATCTACTGAACCAACACTGAACAGTTTAATCTGTAGAATTCATTCTAAACACTCTCTTGATGTTATCAGCAGCTTGAGCAGCATGATGTCCAAATTTGTAACTGCTTGGGTATACAGCATTGGTGTTAAAAAAACATCCAATAATTTATCAAGCTATATCTATTTACATTGGATATGCAAAATTTTTTTTTTGTTTTTGAATAAAAAAAAACCAGAAAAAAAGCTATAACAACACTAATAAATTTTCATAATTTTTAACATTCTTTATAATCTAAAAATAACAAAAAAAACCTAACACATTTCATGTATAACAACCCAATATATTCCATGCCCATAAATAGAGAAAATGTATTCTGCGAAATGAAAAAATAATATCAATAAATATTCAAGCGCTAAAGTCGAAGAAAAAAAAAAAAAAAGATTATTCAATTTGCAAGAAAAATACTTACCATTAAGTAATTCTAACAAGAATTTCAAAATTAAAAGCATTTCAAAATTGCTGTAAAATTTTTTACAAATGAAATGAATTGTTATATCCTGTAAATAATTGATTAGCTGAGATATTAAGATCTACACGGATTTTATAGTTTCATGCATTTTGTTTTATATTCTTCAATATATACTGATGAGCCTAAACATTATGACCTCTCACTTAGTAAGATATTAGTCCTCTGAAAATGGCTTTCAACAGATCACATATGGACTCTAAAAGGTTTTCACTGGTATCTGGTGATAAGGATGTTCACAGCAGGTCCTTTGGTTGCTTGCAAGCTGTGATGGAGCCTCTGCAGAGAGAACTTGGAATTGGAAGATTGGCTTGCTTGTTTATCTACCTCTGACATGTGCAGTAGTCACAAGGCAGTAACTGTCATTCATGTCAGACATCATCGGTCATGATGTTTTGGCTCATCAATGAATAATAAATAGTATTGTTATCAAGTCACCTTTTGATAAAGGTTTGTTCAAGTGGAGAAAAACATAGGCTGCAATAAAACTAAAAAAAAGAAGCGGTAAATTACATTAACTTGAAAACACTTTCATTATTATCTTTCTTATTATGATCTGAATCTTTGTTTCTAGAAAATCCCAAGATTAAATTCAGTAGTGAACAATGAATAGAAAGCTATTTCTTTTTACCCCCAACTTTTTGTCAAAGTTGCTTATATTATCTAATAACAATTGAAAAAGTGAGTATGCACTGATTATTCTACAACTGGCCAGTGAATGAAGTTGACATCCACGGTATATATCAGAAGGCACACAAAGCAGTGCAGTGTGGAGTATGAAGTTTTGGGGATGAGCAGTTCAAAAATTTATAGAAAAACATTTTTTTTCAAAAATTAAAGATTACCCAAATTTAGATATTTCACGTCTAAATAGGCAACACTGATGAGAACTGCAATACTTGGAACATGTAGTTTCATCAAACAGAAAATTATTCTACAAAACTGATGGCAGACTGCTCCACACACCCTCAAGTCCAGCCCCCTCAAAACAGGCACTGCACAAGTAATGATGAACTTGAGTAATCATAAGATGAGAGAAAAGCTTGAAAAGAAAAACAATTCTTTTTATACATATTCTCACCAATTGTGCATTCTAATTCATTTGGCAGTTCAAAAAATTACCAAACAACATTCATTTTCTATGTTGGTCTCAACTACTATGCTAAGAACTAAAACAGGACTTCTTCAAACCCCTTACCCGATCAATTTTTTGAATTTATTTACCTTCCTTTACAGATCAATTTTTTTCATGTTTCATTCGGAGATATTTAGTTTTATAAATCAAAAATGTGTAATTTGCTATGAACCAATATATACAGCCAATAAAAAAAAATCTCTAAATGCACAGGTCAAGCATCCATAATTTGCTAGATTTCATCAATAAAGCTAGAATACTGTTGCATAAAAACATGTTTTTTTTCAGCATCATGACAGTCATAAAAACACCACATTTAGCTCAGAAATAGCTAACATTGTAACCTTCGTTGCTAGCACTGATCTTGTGAAATAGATGTAATTGGGCATAAGTAATTCAGGATCAACTTGTTGATCTAAAACATTTTAGTTCCAATCCAAAATCAAGTTATTTCATTTCATAAACTAATTAACTGACCATGCTCTAGGAAAATAGAATATTTTTTAAAAAGAACACCTACAGCTGGAATAATCTATCCAGAGGTTAATTTTTATAAAGTTTTTCTTTTTGACATTTCCAATTTCCAAAGGATTTTGTAATCCAGAAGTTATCTTTTGTTCAAACCTTGAGAATTTCCTTTCCAGACCTTGGGCATATTAGAGCAGGTAGTCCTAATAACCACTTAATATCTTTTATCAACACTCCTAATGTATAAACAAACCTTCCTAATCAGTTCCATCTAAGCTGAGCACGTACACACATTTTGCAATGAGCACAAAGAAAATTTATGTGCACACAAAAATTTTCAAATTCTGTATATCAATATTTTTTCAATAAAAACTCAGTAAGCTATGTTGAATCCAAGAGTACACACATCCTTTTGTCGCAATAAAAAAAATTTGCATGACATGAGATTTTTGTGTTCACCAATTACAAAAAAAAAAATTAGAGGGAACATTGTTTCTAACCCTTGTAAAATAATCTTTCAAGTGGTAATAAGCAAAATGATAATTAATCAATCAATCAGGATTTTCAATTCTAAATGTTTTAAAAGGCTGTGAGGTATTGTCAGGTGGTTACTAAGGTACACTGAAATTTTACATTATAATTTTTCAAAAGGCTATCAGGTGATAATTAACTGTAAATGTGAAATTTGCCAAGTGTAATAGTGTAATCCTTTGCAAGATAAAAACACTGACTCACTAACAGAACAGGGTTGCCATCAACCACAATAAAACAAATTTTATTGAGTCGTCCTCATTGCAGTTCTATGGCTATTTCCATCATCCATGATTAATGGGTCAACATACATAGAAATTTTTCATTCAAAATCTTATAGAAAGACTCTTACGGTAATTATGCAAGTACACTGTATTAGAGCAATGTTTTACCATTATCAGTAACATTAATATTACCTAATGCCAGTGGTTCCATTTGATTTGGGGGCCTTCTTTCTCAGATTATTAATACATAACTGAATCTTACCAACCTGGCAGTAGTTACTAGTCTACAGTATTCTGTAGTCTCGCAAAAAATAGGTAATAAAGATTATAACTAAATGTTCTTTTTTTTTCTTAGAGAAATCACATGAAATTAATCTGAGAGTTAACTGTTTATGACAGAGTGCATAGAACACAAGAATGAAAAACTTTAATCTGAATAAAACCAAAGTTCTCATTATTGTGGCCATGTACCAGACTAAGCTAAGCTTAATAAAGATCTATATTAAAATTATCCCAGAGAAAACAGATTTTCAATTAAACAGATGGACTTATTCAACTGTTAGTTGAACTCAAAGTAGCTTTTATATTTGAAATCAGTAAAATTATAAAAAACAAATTCATATAACAAGATGATAAAACTTGTTATTTTTTCAATATTAGGCTGATACGAAAGTTTCCAGCATTTTCTGGTCCAAGTCTTTTATTCATATATATATTCATAGCATCATTATTCAGTCAAAATATTTTCTCAGGCTTTCTACCTTTTTACATTCCTGGTAAATTGTGTATTCCATCATAAGGGAATGGCTCCATTTTTGATTTGATGAATTATGATCTTTTAACCTTGTTCGAAGTACAACCAAGACAAGAAGTGTTGCATGAAGCAGAACAAGTGAGTCTGGAAGCGACAGGTCCAGAGAATATGTTGCATGTGTAAGACTTGGCATCCCAGTTCTATGATCATTTACTGCATCACATCTATGACATGAATGGGTATTGTCATGCAGCAAAATCACTGATGGATTTTCTTGTCCAGAAAAAAATGTTTTCCTCTTTGATATATCATTGAAACAAGCAAGTTGCACACTTTGTCCAGGTTTTATCAATCTATGTATATAATGAAAAGTGACCTTTTTATTTGTTTCTCTGTCCATAACAATAGACTCTTCTGCTCAAAGCTAACAATTTTGCTGACAAAAATTTCTCCAATCCACTATTTGAAACAATAGACTTTGACAAGTTCAGTCACTTTTCGATGAAACCTCAGATGAAATTAATAAGATTTAAATATCTATTTACACTATTATTACTTTTGAAAAGTTTCTCCTCTTAAAAGATCATGTCACAGAAAACCAATGTTTGATTTTGAAAGTTCATGTGGAACCCTCCAACCATCAGCTCATATGTGACCTACAACAGTTGAATGATTGCAGTCTATAAAAGACTGAGTTAACTTGAAAGACACAGAAGATTTTTCTAACATTTTGCAAAAGATAGCGCTGGGAACTTTTGCATCAACCTAATAATTTGTCTCATCTCTGATACAAAAAAATTACATTCTCAATGTATTTTTGTGAACATATTTTTCTTATTCCTAACTTGGTCTGAATGTCACGCTTTTAGTATGATATGACGTCAGATATTGCAAAGCAATTAATAAGACATTGCCCATCAACAATTTAAGAATATGAATATGTTGTGTGCGAGTGTAACACTTCTCAATATGGGCAGATACAATATTCTGATCCTAGCAGAGAGCATAGATACTGCACTTTGATCTTAGGCAGAAGTGCTGATAAATGTGTGAATAATCCTGTTATTCTTGTTGGGTACTATTATAAACAGATTTATTTATAATGGACAAAGTTTATTCAAATACTACTGACTTAACAAGGAACTACTTCGTTAGATTATTCCCTGGCAAAAATGTTCCACTTGTGTAACATCTTTGTGCTTCCAAAGTTGAATCAAATTTATCTATATAATTAACAGTGTGATTTCTGCTGTTTGTTTCTCTTTCCTTAACAATAGACTTTTCCACTAAATTTCATTGATAAAAATCTCCTACTCACAATCGACTCTATACCTTGAACAAGTTCAGCCACTTTAATAAAAACCTTGGACGAAATTGAACATTAATTGGTGATTACGTGAAGAAACTGCTCAAACTTCAAAAACATTGGTATATATTTCTATCAAATGCACCTCTGAAAAAAATATAATTTCATAGGAATTCAAATATATCCAGCGTTTTTCATGGGTATTAAATAGTGTTACTATAAACTGATTAACTAATTAATTCCCTGAAATCAAAAGCAGAAAGAAAAATAGTACATCACAAAGAATTTAAAACAATTTTCTGTTAAAAGAAAGGAAGTATAAAAGGGACGAATTCGTCTTTTTTTATCTTTCAAATGTTTTTTCCTATTAAATACAATCTTACAAAAATTGACTGACTGACTTAGGTGGCTTTCCTATGATACATTTAGATTACAATGATTTTTGTAGTAGAAAATGGATGGCTTTATATAATTAAACAGGTTAAAATTTTGAACTCGGAAAAGAAAAAAAAAGGATGAATTAAAGCACAGAGTACAGTGGATATATTAATTAATCATAATCAGTAAAATTAACTGTGTTTAAATCAATATAGATACAATAATAATCAGGATTTCAAATATCTACATCATTATTATGAACATTTGTTCATAGTTAAAACAGCTGTCTTCTAAGAGATAAAAAAATCTCTTGAAAAGTACTGCTTTAGATTCAATTAATTTTATAAGTTTTTCTCTTCGTGGCTTTTTTATCACAAAGTCGTCTTTACATTCTAGGACCCTTAAAGCAGCAGTATGGACTGGAAAGAAGCCTCCAACAGGGGAGCCTGTTTGTGTCTGGGGGTTCAAATCTCTTCAGAGACTCATTCTTCCTTTCTGATCCAAGCTGATTACTCAATGCAGAATGTAAAAATAACCTAAACATTGCAATAAAAAGACAACAATAACAAAGGATAAAGAATTTGAAATATAGGTAAAAAATAAAAAGTGAAAATGTTTCAATTGAGAAATTTGGACAATTTTAGACTTTCAGGAATCTATAATTCTGTATGCTGATATGTTAGATACATAAGGGAACAGAATGCCTCTTCCTTGCACAGTAGGTGGGGTAGGTGTAGCACCTATTAACCTCTGTCAGACAGAGGCTTCCAACACAAAAGCAATTAGACTGGAGAACACTTTCACATGGTTGATCAGTCAGTGCTACTTTTCAGAGTTACACTGCAAAAATGTCCCCCCCTACTTACCCTTGATAAAAGAACACGTAAACTGGTGGCCAGTCTCCCTTAGATACAGCTGCAGGGGTGGCACTAAATCAGTCCCCAGAAACTCTGAAGTCCCTGTACCACAACAGATGATGCAACCAGATACTTTTGCTTTGTCAGAAAGTAAAGCTGGGGCTACTAGTTAGTAAGTAAGTATAATTCTGTAATTTATAATGACATCTACAAGCCACGTTTTATTACGATAAAATGTTGCTAAATTATTGTATGTAAAACGATACTTTATACACAGCTATGATTAAAATGGTAATAACATTTAAACTGCATTAAGCACACAAAGCAAACAATGTTCATTTTAAAATTACAGCATAATCATACACTGATTTATTTAGATAAGAGTCCTCATCTTTCTTATAATCACAACCTTTCAACTGTTGCACCCCACCACCCAAGTTACAGGTTTTTCAGTCAGTAACTGTCTTGGAATTTTGAAATAAGTTTTTATTCAATCCACAGCGATGTATTGCTCTCCTTCTTCTATGCCTGCTGGAGGATACTTTGTATCGATTGATTCATCCTAGTTAACTTGTTTGTGATGTCACTTCTTCAACTGAACCAATACATCAGTGTATAATAATGATTATCTTCATCTCTAAGTCAGACAAATTGAAATTAAACAAGTTTCATTTTCCTGCTAGAAAAATTAGTGACATTCTTAAAAGGACAAAAGCTGATAAAGTTTAATTTTAGATGGCTTCGGGCAGTTTTATTTATAATAAATTTTGTAATTATTTCCCATTTATCTGAAAATACAAAATAAAACATGCGCAGTATAAGTTGGTGCTACAGGAAAAGGTATTTATATAATTTAGCAAATAATTGAATAAATAGATAATGGCAGGATCCATTTTGTGAGTCCTACGATATAGATCAAGAGAGAAGAAAGGCTCACAAATGAACTGGCATTTTAATCAGCATAAGACATCAAAATACAATTTTTCTAATGAGATACTTCATAGAAAAATATGGAAGTCAATTCAAACCAGCAAATTTTTAATATCATTCCATAGGAACGATAACAATGACAAATGTTATTTACAATGAGTCAAATGACAAGTATAAATGGCATAATGTTCATATTAATATATACAGGACATATTTAAAAACGATATCAACTAATATATGTTCCATGCAAACTCATAAGATGTATAATTTTATGCAGCAATGAAATTCAGTTCAAAAAAGGAAAAAAATAGTGTACTTCCACAAAGATGTAACAGTTCTTTTTCAAGAATAATTTGAGGCACTGAAGTGCTTTTCGTAAAATGGCAGTATAACATTTTTTAGTAAAACAAATACTTAAAAAATTTGGGAGTTATCAAAAATAATTTGTCATCTCAGGTGTTTCATAAAATTTGGTATAAAATTTTTTTTATGATCTTTGAAAGATGAACTAAATCAAAATTTTGTTCGGATATTTTTAACTTCTTTTTTGTGCCTAAAGTAGGCTTAGTATAGATTGTATGAAGCAATCGTTGTACCGATTTGATCAGAATTTCTTTTTAAAGTACACAATTTTTGTCAAGGAACAAAAAAGGCCAGGAACAAAAAAAAAAAAAAAGGCAATGCATGATCCAATTCTATATGACACATATAAGCACACATTTTATATAAGTGTGTGCGTGAATACTTATATTCATATAAGTGTATACATACAGGGTGTACCAAAAGTAACCATCTATTTTGAGAAATACTTTGTTGGTTTATCTTGTTTCCGACTATTTTGCTTCTTCTTGAGACTAGGAAAGACCAGCAAGAAGAAATGCAAATGGCATGGATTCGTTAAAGGTGGATTCCACCTTGCCAGGGAGTGATCAACACAAAAAGATCTCAGCATCATATGTGGCACAAGAGAAATAAGAGCAATTTAAAAAAAAAAAATGACTTCAAGACACACACATATATATATATATATATATATATATATATATATAAAACACACACTGAAACAAAATACATGTATTTTTAAATAAATGCATGAAAGAGAGGGGCTCAAATTCAATCATTAGATTCTATGTGTCAATCATCAGTGTCTCTACTGATCTCAAAGCAATAAACTGTCTCATCAACAATCTTTCAAGCATTTCAGGTGTGATTTTTCAAACCACTTCAGTAATACAATTATGATGGTCAATAATAGATAGGTCTGAAAAGAAAAAGAAATATTTAGAGATTTTAAAATCACCACAAATTGGTTTTAAACAATTTTGAAGAAAAGAAAACGCATTTTGTATGAAATTATGCATACAATAATGCCAACAGATTTTTCAAATTCCATCCTATTTCACCAAAATCAAATGGTTACTCTAGAGACATCTCGTATATTCTTGTCTCAAAATTATTTCTAAATCCCAATTATTTCTCAAGATACATGGTTACTTTTGGGATACCCTGTATATATAATGTTCCAATTCTATATGATAAACACTATACAAGCTGGACTACAATCAGCTTATAATCTGCAATGAGAAAAAAAATTCAGATTTCACAGAGTCCAAGACAGATAATACATACAAGAAAATGCAGAAGAGATAAAAGTGGGAAGAGAAAAAAAAAAAAAACAAAAACAAAAAAACCCCCAAAAGACTAATGAAAATAACAATGCAATTACCTCTTTGCACAATTTATGAGGAAAAAAAAAAAGAAAAAAAAAAGTACATCTCAAAATGAAATGCAGACAAATATTTATTTTGCAGTTGATCCAATATTTTGGGAAAGACAAAAAAAAAAAAAAAAACAATTAAAAAAAAAACAAAAACGTCAGAAAAAAGTGAAAGATGTGAACAGATTCAATCTAAATTTCGAAGATATCAGTATCATTTATGCGGGCAAAAATTTAAGTTGGTGTGAATAGGAAAATGAAATGAAAAAAACTGTAAGAGAGGAAGATATTCAAAAGCAAATAATGATATTTCAAATTATCATGAACTTGAAAAAGAATAAAAAATAAAAACAAATAATACAGGCTTCTCCCCACGAAATGAAAATAAAGTGTTCCTGTGAAACCTTTCATCAGCTGAATTGATTTAAAGTGAAGAAACAATTCATACGGGAAATGTTTTTGAGCCTTCCCAGATCACCAAAATAACCTATGTCTGCCTGCCTTGATGTCAAAGTTTGTGGTCTGCTTAGACTCACATATTTTTGTATCATACATATCCATTTAGGCACAAAAACATCCTGTAAACCTGCCCAAAACTTTGAAGATTAAAGTCTGCATCGATCATTTCAGCTCTGTCAAACATCAGGATATGTTGAAAAAAAAAAAAAAAAATGTCACCCACGTGAATCGCTCTTTCACTTCATGCCATTTCGGATAGCGGAAGGTAGGAAAACTAATTTTGGTCTTTCATAAAAGTGAAGAGGCTTGAAGCGAAGTTTTGAAAAGTAGGGGATAGCTGTGCAACTAATTATACCAAAATGAATTTCATAGACTTTAAAAAATTGTTTCACATTTCTTTAATAAAAACAAAAATATGTTAATCTATTTCAGAAATTCTAAAGGCATAGCAATAGGTACATCAAACTTAATACTGAGGATTAGAGAAACATCTTTAACAATATGGAATGATTATCAAGTGAAAAAAAAAAAAAAATTAGTAAAATGAAAAATAATGAAAAATAATGAAATGTTCACACAAGTCAACTTATATTTCTTCACTCATACTTCCTGATATCTCTAGAATGAAATTCTAACAGAATCAATTCAAGGAAAAAAAATTAAAAAGAAACATCCTATAGATTCGTTCAGTCACAATTGGGTAAATAAAAGTACTGGCACCATTTGAAACTCCCCAGAGCCCAGGGAGATAACAAGTCACAAAGACCATTCAATTTACATATATACATTTTGAGACAATGGTAATTTAACGAGATCTTGGATAGCATTGATATATCAAAAAGAATTTACTCACCTTAAGCTATGATTAAGAATTAATGTTTTGTACGAAGTATACATAATATACAATTAGATACATACAATTGAATGACAGAGAAAAAAAGATGTCTGTTGGAAAATATGGCATATATTAACAAAATTTCATAGAGAAAAAAAAAATTTTTTTTAAATACTTGGAATAAAGTTATCAAAGAATTCCAAAACATTAGCCAAAAAAAGTTATCTTTCTTTTAAATGGAGAACAGCAACTGAATTTTTACTTACAATATATCAGGATACATCATTTCCTGACAGTAAAAATGGAATAGTAAGAAAGGAAGACAGAAGTATCCCATCCTTTACAAACATTTTTTCAAGTAAATATCAATCCTACGGTTGAAATAATGAAGGAAAAGTGAAAGCCAAGTAGGAACTCAGAAAACAAAAAACAAATCATGCAGAGAGACATAGAAAACATAAATCACATTTGCAACCCAACAGAAGGCCTCTTTCTGTCTTGGAAGACAATAAAATGATACTGAAGTTACCTCTCCAGGGCACAAGCCTGGGTGAAGTCTACGGAGATCCAGGAATGCCCAATCAACAGAATCCACTTCTTGGCCTTGCTGATGAAGTCCAAAATAGAACGGAGTGAAACGTTTGGCATCAGCTTGGCTGCATGAGCTGTCGGAAGGAAGTCAAAGTTGGCATCCATCCGCCTTAAGGGAGTTCCACTCCCTGGTTTGGATTCAGAGCTGTCCATCTCCTAGACTGGTAACCAACTGTGGCTATAGGGCCCAGTCTGCCCTGCTATTTACCCATAGCTGGGGAGAGAAGAGATGGATTCAAGCTTTTCAAAACTTTTGGAGGTGCAGGTGGCCTAATGGTTAGAACATGGAGAATGGAATCGGCGAACCAAGTTCAAACTCCAGCTGAGACAGTTTGCATTCACTTTGCACTAATACCCTGCAACCAAAAATACACGCATAAATATAAAAAAAAAACACTTCTAAATTGAATAGCACCTTTTTAAGGGAAATAATGACAGAAAACTATGAATATTGACGAACATCAAAGAAACAAAAAGAATAAAATATTTGACTGTGTGATGTGATATTATATTTTGGAGGTGCGAAGTAGACAAACAGGAAATGAGATCAGGATGCAGAGTTTAAACTCCAGCTGAAAAAGTTTGTTCACTTAGAGCTAATGCCCTTGGGAAAAGAATGAATCAATATCTCTCCCCCCCCCCCCCCAGCTACAAGTAAAATAGCAAGTGAGCCTTGGGAAGCAATCAATCTAGGACAACTCTGAATTCAAAACCATGCTCACCAAAACAATAGTCGGAATAGTAAGCTCAATTAACCACAACCATCCTAAAATCCAGCATACAATCTTGGAAAGAGTTGGGGAAGGCCTTTGTCCATTAATGGACCTATGATGATAATGATGATGATATGGTATTTGACAAATATAAAAATAAAGAGATTTGAGTTTTTTTTTTAGCTTGATAACAACCACGTTTCATGCATTGTAAAAGAGAAAATGATATAAGATCCATTAAAAAAATAAATAATCATTTGCATTCAAGCCACACGCAAGTGAACTGACCAATCATTCTAGACTCGTACCAGTACTTGACAAATTTTTATCTTATTTTATTAGCCTTCAAGGTCTGTTGTTGGACATAGGCCTCTCCCTTAGTGTGGGAGGGTACGGTGATGGGCTCTACAGTGACATGCTGGTCCATGACATGAAGTCTTCTCCCCAGACAACCCAACGTCTTTAATGAGGGAGATCAGGGTGTAAGGATAAGTAGCTAAAGGAATCACACACAGACTGCAAATATATGAGAAGTGATTTGAAAAAAAAAAAAAAACCAAGATAGAATAACAAAAATGAACAGTTTATCAAAGATTACTTGATGCACAGCCAAATTTTAATTCACTCTAATTATCTATCACTCTGACAGACAGAAAGAGAAAAACAAAAAACAACCTTTATCTCTGGCCTGTATCAAGAATGATAATGAGCGTAACAGCTTTTTACTCTAACAGCCTAAGCAGTAGGTAGTCATGGGAGAGTAGTCCCCCCCCCAATGCTCACTCATCCATTCTGCTAACCATTATGGTATGCCAGCTAGGAGACTTATTTTTACAATATCTGGCAGTGGGAGAGAGTGTAAGGAGAAGTGGATTCACCATTTATAAAGGCATTAGGGCTAAGTGAACACATACACTATGCATTTAGAGATAAGAGCAGAAATATCTGTAAAACGATTATTATATTGTTGCACATGAAATGTCATTTTTTTTAATAATAAAATGAAGGACGTTTTTAAAAAAACAAAAACAAAACAGTAAATATCAATTAGAATATGACTCATTTGAACCAACAAATATTTTTCACCAATTGATCCTTTAATGATAATATGCCATCTCAATGAAATTCTTTAGGTTTAGTGGTCACAAATTCAGTAAAAGTATGAATAATAATAGCTTCCCTATTATTGAACCTTATATGAAGGCTATGAAGATAAAAATGTTTGAAAAGATAATAATCTGAAGGAGAAATGTCAGGTGAATATGGAGGATGCTGCAAGACTTCATATCTTAATTCTCTGAGCTTAGATAAAGTCATATGAGGGTCTGTCTATCATGGAGCATTTCATACAATTCATGTGAGACTCATTTTTCTAACTTTTAACCTTTCCTATCGCTTTGCAATGACATGAATGATCCCTGTTGGAATCCTAAGTCTCCATAAAGTGCTCAGACATTTTTTGACCATATATTCAGACTTAACGCTATGAACTGATGTTGAACACTTTGCCCTGTAGTAGTGTTCACTCCAAATGCTATCTTAGCATAATCAGCAGCATTATATCCTGATTTGTACTTCAAAATTAATCCAGTTTATTGGGTAGTCACTACTGCTGTTCAAAAACTATATTTACCTTGAATTTGCAAAAAGAATGCTAGAATTACAAGAGTAAATCTCTTCAAGTATTATTCTCAATGGTGTACAAAAAAAAGAAAAAAAAGACATTTCACATGTAACAACCTAATATCTGCAAAACAATTATTACATAGAAAAAAATGAAACAGTGAATAAGAACATGCATATAAAATGATTAAATGAATGATTTTAAATTGTCCAAAGTTTCCAGATAGAAAATTACTAAATATCCATTCTCATGAATTACTGAAAATATTCAAATATTTTCCTTGCATTAAATTACAACAAAGATAGAAGAGCAAAAAACAACTACTAATCAAGTACCTAAGAACAATGACGAATAGATACCATTCATCTTATGTAAAAATAAGAGATAAGGATAGGGGGTGGGGATGATATCTGAAAAGAAAAGAGTTGAAAGCAATCTAAAGATATAACTTCCAGTTGAAAATTTAGATTTGATTTTGTACAAGAAAAGAATTTGATAATTTAAAAAACTGAAAGGAATTTCACAAGACAAAATGAATAAGAGATTAAAGAAAGATAGAAAAAAAAAACCCCGAAGAAAAAGATTTTATGTATAAAAAGGAAGAAAAAAAAAAAATTGTGTTTAAAAAAAAAAAAAAAAAATTATGAACATATTTCCTAATTCCTTGAATTCTTATTCCCTGGAAAAATCTTACCATATTTTCTCTCTTTAATACAAAATGCTATGCTTTAAATTACAACAAATCAACAAAATGTTGAAAACAACAAAGAATGAATAAATTATACACAAACAAGTATATCAAAAAATTATATACACACAAAACAAGAGTCATACTGAGATTATGAACAAAATTCACAAAAAAAAAATAATCAAACTGACAATATGAACAAAATTTACAAAAAAATAATGAATACTTGATTAAAAAGAAAAAACGTTTTTCCCAAGAATTGAATCAACTGTTATTGTTTTTTTGGGGGGTGGGATCACATACAGAAGCAGTTTTGTTCAAATAATTTCAATACATCTGGTCTATGAAATGAAATGAAATGAAGAAAAAAAAAAAAAATACAATTGTTATTTATTGAAAGGAAGGAAAAAAAAAAAAAAAAAAATGAACCCTTAACTGATTTTTTGCAGAAATGTAAAAATATTTAAAATGCGAACTAATACAAAATGCAACATATTCTAGACTTTAGTGCAGATTTTTTTTTGTTCTGAATTTCAGAGATGAGGAATTATTATCATTATACTCAGATTTACTTTGACTAGTGTTCTCATCTCAATTGTTCTAGTTGTGTTTCGGCCATTGTTCCCCTACAGCCTCCTTCAGGTGTTTGTCATAGGTCGGGGAATTTCGAACCAATCGCTTCAATCAATCCATGGGGGTAGATTGTTCTCATTCTGCTGTCCATGATAGAAGATATCTAATATCAATTCTTCTCAGATATCATGACAATAACAATCTAGAGGAAGACACTAGTCTTAGTAAATCAGTGTATAACAAATACTACTTGCCAGTATCATTACTCTTGCTCATAGCGACCATTATTAAGTAAAACTTAATTATTGTTTATTTCTGGGGTTGACTGCAGGTAACAAACTATAGAAAGCAAAATTACAGGTGAAGATATACCAGTGTATAAAAATAAAGTTTGTATTGTAACTCCTATAAATGCAGCTAAAATGATCTTGTATGGCATGAAATGAGGCTTTAATCAATGAAGAATCAAATTAAGGCGTGTAATACAGGCAATCCCCTACTCACAAACATTTAAATTACAAGAACTTTCAGAGATACAAACAAACCTGTTAGTTAATTCAAATTTTGAACAGCAAACAGGCTTGAAAGTTCAACCACCACGCTATAGATTGCATTGATGTAGCTGCTCAGTGTAAACCTGTAAGCAGTATTAGTCTCGTTATGGCAGTATTCATAATTATCACCAATACATATCGTACTTAATTACCACAACATGTCTCGGAAACATAGGACTGATGCTAGTAATGGGAATAACAAGATGCGATGCGTTATTATGCTGGAAACGCAGATGTATGTCACAAAAGAAGAAGTGAGAAAATGATAAACATAGCAAACGCATGTAAGATGAACCGATCTGTTGCAAGAATTTTAAAAAGCGCAATTTGCAACATGAAATATTCAGTATCAATACATTCCACAATTAGAAACAAAGTTCATTGATGGAAGAAATGAAAAAACTTCTATACATAAAAATACTGATTAAGGTTGATAAAATATATAGTCTAGCATAATCGGGATATAGCTGTACTGTATAACCTTTTATTTTTTTTTTTTTTTTTTTTAACGATGATGTGTTCAGTATTTACAAGAGTTGGTCTTTTGAACAAGTGGACATACTAGCAAATCCCAGGAACCTATCTTGTCCATAAGTAGAGGAGATCCTGCATTACACTCCAATGAAACAACTTTTCTAAGATGATAGGTATTGAATATCTATTTCTGAATATAAAGTTGTACTTGATAATATAATCATAAAATGCTTCATTTGAAATACTGTATATACCGATGTATATATATGATGGACATAAACTTTTTTTTCCAAATTTACAAGCATTTCATTGAGTCCAATGCGCTGGTACTACAACTAGCAGGCCGTCTACTGAAGTTCGATATGGACAGTTATGGGTTTTGGATAAATTTCAGCCCTCCAAATATCCTTGTAAACCATTCGTCTTATAGTCCAGCAAATACAGCAATATGATCCCAAAATATCATATTTTAAAGTGAAGAAGGGATTTTGGTTAATAAAAATAGTTGGATTATTTTTTTTATTTCAGCTTTACTTAAAGATTTTCAGACAATAAAAAAGGCTTTTTTGAGCATTCCCAAAGAATCAGAAAGGGATCATCATAACATATATTGTTCAAAATATGAAAAGACAAAAGCAATGAAGAAAATCTTAGACAAATGATATATCATTTGGCAGTGATCAATTTTTATAAAAAATGCCATCTCTCTTTGAGAAAAATGTAAAAATAAAGAAAGATGTAAATGAATTATGAATATATAGAAATAGATTCAATATGATTGAAATTGCATGGCAATGAGATCCTACAGACATGGTATCATTTGAAACAACGATTTGTATAAAGCTAAATTCAAACTGAAACGTAGATAAGGGAGCTTAAATCTACAAATTATTCATTATACATACACAAACTTTTACATACATACATTACTGAAATGTTAAAAAAAATACAATGAAAATTGTTCGATGATACTTTATATTATTACTCACATTCTGAAGCATGCTACCTTGAAATGATACATCCATACAAGCAACTAATTTTTTAAAATTTTGTTTTTAAATATATAATAACTATACACTACAGTAAACAAGATATGAACAATAACAAACAAATATTTTTTTTTAAACATTAGTTGCTGAATGTGGACAAAAAAAAAATTGATAAAAATTTTAAAAATTAAAAAATAATAATGTGTTATTTGTGTTTTCTCAAAAGTTATTGAGGCACTGAAGGGTATTTCATATGAGACAGACATGTAAGTAATGATAATCAATATTTTGAATGACCAAAATGGAGATAATCTCAGATTCACAACTGATAAAATTCAACGAGACAATGCAAATATGAATAAAGAAAGTATATATCATATAGAGTTAGGAATTGCTTTAGTAAAACAATATTAGTTTGCCTGGTGAAAAAAATAGGGTTATGTAAATGGATGAATAGTAATGTTTTTTAAAACCTAATATTGGTTAAAGTAAACTAATGAAAATATGGAAATATTTGAATGTTGGATGATCATGGAATGATAAGATATTTTTTGTAAATTTCCCATAAAATACAACAAATCATATTCCAAGGAAATCTTTCAAGTTTGAAAAGAGAAAAAAAAAACAAAAGAGATAGCAACAAAACAGTAACAATGACTGAATGTTGAAAAAGATCTGAAATAATGGATACTAAACATCAGAAGAATTTCAAATAAACTGAAGACAGTTCAATCATTTCTCCTTGAGGAAAAAGAAATTAAAAAAAAAAAAAAAAAAAAAAAAAAAAAAGGAGAAAGTAACAGAGATAAGAATTTAAAAAAAAAAGAAAGATAAAAAAAAAGCTAGCATTGAATTCTCCTGCCAAATAATTTGGCAGCTCAACCACCTAAGCCGACTGGCAGCCTAACATCCTTAAGGCTTCTTCATAGGATGGGAGATAATTGTTCTGGGAAGACGAGGGGCAAATTTCTTTCGCTTCAGTTGAAGACGAGGGGCAGACCTCTTTTGCTTCTACTTGATATACAGTAGTATAACACTGCTGGCTTTTCTGGTCCCATGTCGTCATCACCAAATTTCTAATCACAGGTACGCTTGAAGAAGTGGGAACATCTGCAGGTGCAGCTGAAGTACTGGGCTCTGGATTGGATACATTAACTGAACAGGGTGAGGCCGTAGTCAGCTCTGGGGGGTTGATCACAATGTTGGTGGCACTATTGCCTGAGACATTACCATTTGCATCGACGGAAGGAAAGTGCACAGGAAACAGCTCACTGTAGGATGGTGGCGGTGTCATGGACTTCCATCTCCTGGGTGGGTAAAAAGAATATTCAGATCCGTAACTACGGAACAAGGCTTCCTGGTTAGACATCCAACGGAATAAGGCACAGGAGACTGTGAGTAAAATGAGGATGACAGAGAAGACAACAATGATCCACTTGAAGACATTGTTAACATCATTTCCAGTCCCATAATCTGTAAGAGAAGAAGAAAGACTTCTATAACAGCATTTTGCAACCCAATTTCGGGAGTGGTACAGCTCTTTATCCGATGACATTTCATTGGAAATGCAAAATACGCAAATGCCACAAACACCCATACACACATGTTAAAATGAGTAATTTTTGTTGAGACAGAAATTGTGCCATCTGATAAGAATTACCGGGGTTTCTGCTTGCTGCTATACAAGATCTGTCTGGAATATATCTAGCCATTTTAAATATCTCAAGAACAGGTTGTATGGCCATGTAACTTGATAACCAATCAAAGGGGACCTTACTGCTCATTCATAAACAGAATCTTATGTGGGATTACTTAGTTGGCAGTGAGAAACCATTGAGTGAGAGTGTATACTGTGTGACCATCACATTCACAAGCCAGTCCATTCTTCAGGGATTTTGTTGGCAAAATATTGTATTACCTAGTTCTGTCAGACCCCCCCTACCTAACAAGATTGGACAAGATAAAGGAGTTTGCAACAAAGAGGCCAATGGTAATCCTGAAAGAAAATGGTCTTTAAAAAGCGAAGGAACACTGGGATAAGTGTATGAGGCTCCAAGTGGAGTACTCTGAAGTGGAGTAAGGCACCATTGCCCTAGGTAGGCTAATTTTTCGGTAATACCAAATGATTGAATACTTTCTGGACAGACCTTGTATACTCCGGTTACAAATCATTGATGAGTTACTTATCTTTATAACAAAAAAACTATTATGTTCATGTTTGATATCAATTGTGTTGAGAATTATAAAATCTGAAGAATATTATGAAGAGTCAAAAGAGAGGAAGACTTACCATTTGGTTTTGGGGCAGGCGGTTCAGTGGAGGAACCAGAAGATGGAATGACAGTAGTATCTGGTAAAGTCATAGAAATCACAGGTGTGCAAATATTTAGGTAGAGGAGGAAAACACCCAATTTCCATCCAATTTTGTCCCAGATTCGAATATCACAGCCCATCTTTCGCGATGATGATTTTTTTGCCCAAAATATAATGGTACAGATGTCAACTGGATTACCAGGTCCCTTAGTTCTCACCTAGGAAACTGAAAATAAAAGAAAAAAAATATAATTGTAAAGGCTTATACATAACATAGAATTTGAATATATTTGCACCTACTATTTGATATTGTAGTAATTGTGTGCCAAGTTTTTCTCATAAAAATTGATGAAAATAGAAAGGCTTCATTGCATATTCAAGGTTGGTGTCTATTTTCATCATACAACTCAAGCACCTACAACAGAATATCTGATAAACGTAACATATACATCTTGAAGATTTGCCTAACTTCTTTTTCACATTTACTTTCTAACAGCATTTCACACCAGAAAGCAAAGCAAGTAATAAAAAGCATTCCCCTCAAAAAAAAAAGAAAATAGTTGTAGACTTTAAAATTATCTAGAGTGAATTATCTAGACAATAATTTCCAAAGAATTCCATGATTTTGGGAGTACAAAAATGCATATTGAGAGCTTAACAAAAAGTAGGGTTTAGAGTATGAAAGCCTAAAATGACTATCATTATCATATAAATTTTTTTGTTTACATAACTAAAACCAAGTAAGTTGAAATTCTTGTATACAATAGTGCTGATAACACAAATTCAAAAAGTTTCTCTGATAACAAATTTCATCTAAATTGTCATCCTTTTCAATTAATGAGCAGTCAAGTTAAAAAAAAAAAAGAAAAAAAAACAAAACTTTTTAATCTAAACAAGCAAATCCCTACCTATATAGAGCCTTGTGATAACTGTCTGTAGCTAGTGAACGTAAAAGAAAAAAAAAACAAAGGAAAAAAAACCAAGATTATAAAGGCAAGTTATCTCATCTGTGGCACTGAATGAAATGAGGAGTTCTCTTGTGTGTGGCAGTGAGTAGGTTAATGATACCTTCCGTAATATTGTGACGAGTCATTATCATTCAAATATTGCTTTTGTCTTTACTGCAGTATTTCAGTTGATCCATTGTGCAGTCTTCCTCAGGTGTGCAAATCACATAGAAGATATTTCTTTGATTTGGAGGGGAATAACTATTATTATAAAAAATTGTTCAATCTATTCGGCTTTTGTTGTTACTGCAACTTTCGATATATTTGCCACCATTTTCTGGTTTTCACTATCAAGAAAGAGATCCTCTTCCCATATAGTTTGTATGCCTGAAGAAAGTCCAAGAATAGTTTGGCTAAAATGTTGTAACAACAAAAATAATGAATTCGATAGTTCTAACAACTCTTGAACTCCTTTTTAATTTATCTACAAACTTATATAATGGATTGCGATTTTCTTGGTTCTCTGTTTGTAATCATTGACTCTTCCACTTGAGGCTATAAGTTAGCTGATTTAAATATGTCCTATTCATCGTTTTAAACATGGACAAGTTTCTAGTTTTTTTTCTAAAATAAAAATCAAATAGAATTCAAATACAGGTAGTTCCCACTTTTTGATAGCTCACTTCATGCAACTTTCTAAAAAAAAGTTGAAAATAGCATTTGTTGTTCATTTTGCAGTGAACCCCTATAGAGGCAACACACACCTTTTTTCACTCACTTCTATATGCCAGTCTCCTGTACCTTCCAGCACCAGGTCTTCTGATCACTCAGTCTGATATACCATCCTAATAATTATAGGGGTCCTGGATATGCAAAATTTTTCCCCATATCAATTGCTTCACACCATTTCAGCTTACAAAAGACTTTTAAAGGAAGGCTCTACATTTTCAGATAACAATTTTTTTTCCACTTGTATATTATATAAGTAATGGTTATTTCTAGGTTAATATTCAGAACCCTAGTTTCTGGAGATAATTTTTAATTCAAGTTTTCAAGTTGTTTTATACTTGCTTACGGAGTTGTGGATTGGTGTAGAAATAGTCAAATTTTGTGATGGATAAGGCAAACAAAGAATAATTGTATCCGACCCAACATCATTTTCCCCTTTGATTGTCAGCATAGCAATCTGTGTGCTAAAAACAAATTACTTTCTCAATTATTTTCCTAACTCAATATATCATTAACCTACGTGTCTAATATCAAATGCTTTCTCGAATATTTTTCATAAGTTGCATAGCAACCTTTGTGCCAAATATGAAATGCCTATATTTGAGACTCATTTTTCATGCAGCTTTTCCCTCTTCATTGCATGCGAATAGACTTTGATGTGATATTCTTTCAATCAATTCTTCGCGCAATAAATGCCGAAATATGGCCTCATATTTTTTTGCTTTTAAATGCTTTTATGGTTATTTGTCTTGTTGAACTGATATCAGAAAACATCTTTTGAATCTATCGTTGGTAAATATCATACAACTGCTCTGAATGTTCTGTACAGCCACTTTGCTAACTCTGAAATATTTTGAAGAGATTAAAACATACTAGTGCCCACTGAACATAAAATTTGAAAATATTTTTCCAGTGTAGCATTTTGCATAACTACCAACTTGAAATACTAAAAATTGCCCACTAATGGGCTGTACTGCCCATGTTAAAGAACCCTGCTTCAGCATGTGAAAAATTTATACTTCCTATGTGAAAAGTATCACTATTGTATTTCACTAACATGTGCATTTAATCCTTGTCAACTTCTTTCTTCTGCTATTAGATATTCGTAATTACTTTATTGTAAGTCTGAGGTCCCTGGTTCCTTTTTCCTAGTAATTGGTTGAGTTTTTTTATGAGGGAAAAAAAATCAGGGAAAGGAGAAAAGATTTGTTGTTTATGGCTAAAACCCTTAAAACAAAGACACCTTCTGACAAACATTCTAATTAGACAACATTGGTTTTCACCAATCTTCCAAACCAGTGTATGTAGTCATAGTTATAGCTTTCATCACTGCAACTCCATCACACTCTGGCTAAACTTAAGCCATTTTCTGTGCTAACAAAGTAAATATTCATAGCATTAAGAAGACAAGAAAAAAAATTGATAACAAACTGAAATTTGTTGATTTGAGACAAAGTTTGTTTAAGAAGATTTTAGCACTAAATATGTGGTTTGAAAAACAGACAAAAAAAAGAAAAAAAAGAAATGGGATTCTTGGGGGTCAAGAATTGAGACTGTTATTACTAACTGAACTGGGCTATTATACGTATAGTGTGAATATGTTAATGATTTTACAACAGAAAAGTTTTGCAAATGAGGTTATTGCCAGTGGTCTGGAATTAATGCCAGTGTTACTGAGAGAACAAAGCTATTATAAGAATATTATAAATGCATTGTAAACGATTATACCATAGAAATGCAGTGCAAATTACTTCACTAGATAAATGAGGAAAAACTTATTGGACAGGAATCAAGGTGAGCATTACTGACAGAATAGGACTATATGTATACTTCTTTGATTTCTTCAGGATACTGAAAGATAGTCTTATGGTACTAATGGTAGATGAAAGAGTGCCAAACACCCACTTGTGTACGTATATAGCATTAGGCTGAATTACACCAAGAAGTATTTTTCTAACATTAGTACATATTTTGTCAAACCTGCAAGCATACAATACAAGCATGTTCATCAGGATAAACTTAGAATACAAGTCTATTAAGGGGAGAAAAGACTGTTTTTAAAACCAAGAAACCTTTTACTACATGGGTTCACTCATCAATGAAATCAAAAAGAATGTTTAATGTTATATTTTTGCAATTTTTTTTCCCCAGTTAGGTAGAGGTAATGCTCATGCAGTATTCTGATCTAGGAGCGTTACCTGTAGTTTTGCTCTTATTCAGTTAAATGAAAAAAGAGGGAAGTGGTTATGGAAGGGAGGATGGAGTATGTCATATAAAGCTGAATTTATTTCATTAACACACACACACACACACACACTAGCTGAGGTACTTAGATTAAACAAATGTCAATTTCCATTTAATAGTACTTCATAGGACTTTAAGGTCATAGAAAAAAGGCCAAGATTTAAATCTCATATATGGCTGTATATGATTACAACGTAAGTAAATAAAATAGATTTTGAAAAGCACATCAGTTAAGAGAAAAATAATATCCAGTGTAAAATCATCTCACAGTAGCATCACTAAATTAGTAACTAGTAGCAGCGTATGTTGCTTCGCAGTTGGAGAATGAAACAAATAAGACATCTTCTCTATCTTCATGAAGAAATATGATACGGCACATAACTTGGTTCAGTCCCAAAAGTTGGTACAACCCATTGATTGACTAGTACTAAGCCAGCCATAGTTATAAATATCTGACATTTTGACATGAGATGAGTTGCACAGTATTTGGTTAACCACATGAATTATTTGTTCTTGTTAATTGGCCATCATTATGATAAAGTTCGATGCTGTATTGATATTCCCATAGCAACTTGAAGTGGTATGGTCATTGCAGAGGGACAATCCCACTCTCTCAGGCCCCCAAGGTTGTTTTTCCAGTTGTAAAATGAGATGTTATAACTGGCAGCCTTTCAGGCTATGAATTATTTAAAAGCTCTTATTTTGAGAAAAAATCAAGCTGAAAAGAGACACATTGGAAAATCATTGGATCAACAAAAGGTGTCCAAAAAGTAACAAAGGTATTAAAAAACTAATATCATAGCTTGTTAAACATAGAGAGGAAGAGAGAGATAGAAACTGTCTAGAAAATTTGCAAACTAAATTGTTTTATTTTGATAACTGTGAGACACTGTATTTAATCAATATGGCTATGACAGACCATTTTTCTATTTTTGGAAGCAAATATATAGAGGTAATTTACAGATGTACTTGTTATACCCATTATTTCCAGAATGTGCCAGCAGAATGGGGAACAGGTTGTGGTGGTTGGCGAGACTTATTTCTCTTGAGACGAAACATTACTCAGTCATCGTACTGTCTTGGCATACCTGTCAGGTAAACCTGATTAAATATATTGGTCAGATTCTTGAACATTTACTGGTGCGTAGAAAATGACAACACAGAAAAAGTTCTAAGATTCAATATAATCTGTCACCTGTATTTTATACAAGCATATGAAAAAGTACCAAAGGTCATGGCCATTTTATCTGTGTGAAAGAAACATAATCTGGAGGTGAACGGTTGTAATTACGTCAATGCTGAATTGTAAGTGCCAAATTTTTAAACCTTCCCATTGGATAACAATAAACAGGTGAATGCTCAGATTAACCAAGTCAGGAGTGATATAATGAAGTGAGGGGCAGCAGGAGAAAAGTTACAAAGAAAGATTTTTACACAAGGTAACAAGAATACAATTATCCCATAATAGTGATTACATTTTTACATAAATTTACACATACAAATGTAACAACTATTATGGGACAGGAGGTAGTAACTGGTTTCTTCGTTGAATTAGATACTATAGCAAACAGGTAGAGAGAAGTGGGTGACCTAATGGTTAACAGCACAGAAAATGGAACTGGCAAACAGAGTCTGAACTTTGAATGGGACAGTTCGCATTTACTCTGGACTAATGCCCTTGGAAAAAAGTATGAGCCCACTTCTCTCCCTCAGTTCCGGATTAATAGCAGTACTGTGGACTAGCACCTCAGCCTCATAAAAACCCATTATTGCAACAAACAATGATTGGATCTCCGCTGATTATTTGAGAAATAGAAACAAAATCCTTGCCTCATGCGTCAAGCGACAGGAAATGACTTAGACTGCTTTCTTTTTAAAGCTATTTCTCCAACTACTCAGACTGAAAGGAGAACATATCAAGAAAATTGACCAAAATGGAACCACCATATCTATTATTTCTAAAAGAGTTTGGTACAAATACAGACCCTCATTTTTTCTATTAACTAATTGAATTACTTATGACTCCAAATGAGATTCCTAATGTATGACTTAACATTAGTTTTGTGAATAAAATGTTTTTGCAATAAAATTTCAAAATGAATCGACTCCCACGAGTGGAAAAAAAAAAAAAAGTACATGAAAGATAAATAAATGAGGGGTTATATAAAGAGAAAAAAAAATTCCCTTCCAAACCCTATAACTGATTCTTTAATGAAAGTCACAAATAGGTTAAATTAATTAGTGGCTGTGAATCAGTTATTTCATAGATATTAGGGACCAGTATGAAAAAAAAAAAAAAAAAAAAAAGGACCATAGTTAACCTTTAATTTTGGTACAGTAATGGTTTCTAGTAATAGAATTTCAAAATGAGAGGGAAAGAAAGATAGCATTTCAAACAGTAACTTCTAGCATTTCTAATATGAGATACATGTGCTTCTTGCGACCTGTTTATAGCCCATGCAATTTTGCCTCTATTCTATGGCTTTCTTTTAAGGTAATAAATAGCTAGAGCAACATGTAAGACTGAGTTTCTGCCAATCGGCAGTGAGCAGAGAACATGCTTATTTTGTTGCACTATCCTAAGTAGGAAACATGTTAACAGTTTAGGAAAAAAAAAAGAAAAAAATTTCAAGAAAATCATAAAACTTAGTTCTTTCCTATTCTGTGGAATCTCAATTTGTTGATTGTTAACAGGCTTGACTGATGGCTGCTACTGATACTATAAGGGTGATAGAACGGATGAAGAGAAGGGTTAAAGAAAGGTAGTTTAATAAAAGGATAGGAAAAGAGAAGAAAATAAAGTTCCACAGTATAATGAGAGGGAGAGGGGAGAACTGAAAGGTCAGTAATTTATAAAGAGGGTAGGAATGATATGGTACTGATGACTGCTACTGATACTATGGGTGTGATAGACATGACATTATATATAGGTGAAGTATCTCAATACTATTCTTTAGGCTACCTCATTGATAAATAATGCTAATTCATCTGTAAAAATGATTTTTTTATATGGACAAAAAAAAAAAAAAAGAAAAGTTATATCTGAAATTTCAAACCACTTTAATGCTTTCCTTATGATCTTATCATACATTATTGCAGGTTTTTGAAAAAAAAATAGAACTGGCTTTCTTACTTGACAGCCTGACAAAACACAATCTTACTTTCATTTTCCCCCCATTAGTCTTCGGCTTAATTGAAAGAGTAGTAAATCCTTCTCATATATATCCCAGTATTTACTAAGCCCAGATTTGTCAAGGACGAGGGCCCATGAAGGTGGGGAGAAAAATTTTGTTGAGCCAACCTCCTAAGAGGAGAGGGAATCCTGGCTTTTCAACTAGCAGCAGTACAAAAATGCAATTACAAACGAAATAGACCTCTTACATTCATACTCGCACATATACAAAAGTGTCACTTGAGTAATATAGCTTTTCATGCTATTCACAAAATCAATATTTTTCTATTTGTACTATTCTTATGAGATATATATATATATATATCTTCTTGCTAAAAAAATAATTCAAATAAACTAAGAAATGTAGTAAAATTATTACTGACAGCAGAATTCAATTTTGAAAAGAGGGAAATACATAGAAGGCTGGCTCCATTTCGAGAACGACGACTCTCTCTGGTTAACCCACAGATGATTCACTGAACAGAAAAACCTTTGGTAAAAGATATATCTTCCATCCTTAACATGCCCAGTGTACATGGTGTAGTATATGGCCTTCATGCTGAGTGTATAGGTATGAAGTGCAGCTATCAAGTCTTAAATTCATATAAAAAAAATTAGAATATCAAGTTAAGAAGAATAATTTCTGAGCAAAATTACTTCTTTTGCATCATTAGGTAAATTTAAACTTTTTCATCCAATCCACGAAAGGAGTTTCATTTCAAGAAATTCTATTCATTGAGGAGTTCCACTGCATTTAGGAGCGGTATGAAGTAGTTCATACATTCAAAAGTTACATAATAAGACTGTGTTTACATAAGATATGCTAAAGCATGCACGTGTAAAACAAATGGTATACAGTGATGGATGGGCAAATATAAACAATCCCTGAAAGTTTCTATTCACTCACATCTTCAATTCAGTTAAGCATCTATTGAAGTACATATGGTTTTTCCTATGTATTGTAAAAACATTCAGTTCAAAAATCAAATACATCAATTTGAAATTTTAGGTGGAAGAGAACAAAATTGCAACTGAATATTTTTGAATGGTGACTTATTGGGTAGAATGTATGTCCTGTGCATGTGAAAGAATGTTGGAAGATGAATGTTGTGGATGCCTATGAATGTCAGAATGAAAAGAATAAATCCTTTGAGATGATCAACAACTCAGCATCAGAATGCTGGCAGAGATTGTCTATCAATAAAGGAACGGTTCTAGACATGCACAAGACTTCTTTACTGAAAGAAAATCAACAAATATAAAAATTGGTCTATCTTATTTATCTCAAATTCATTTTTACATAAAAGAATTCTTTACACCCAAATCAAATGAAATCCTTTTCATGATTTATATTGTCACTTGATGTGAAATTAAAAATGATTAACAAAATATCAAAGTCAAAGGAGTAGCATTTAATCATTAAAAAATATTTCTATAAAAACAGGTGAAATAAAATTATGAATTATAAAAGGCTTCCAAGGATGAGTCATGCAAGTTCAAATCTTACAAGGTTTATTCTTTATTTCTGATTCCTGGAGCTTATTCAATAATTGTAGGTTAACCATCAGTTTTTCAACAAAAAAACAAAACAAAACATAACAAAACAAACCATTAGAAATAAGATGCATGACTGGTTAAAAAATTGATAATTGACAATCCACAATGTTTACTTATAGTTATACAATTTGAGAATTTAGATAAAAGATGCCCCCCCCCCCATGTCCAGCATGAACCTTCCCTATTCATGACATGCATGGAGTACAATTACAATGGCTGAAACATTGTGTTCAACCGATCAACCAAGATGAGGACTAAGGCCCGAAAAAATCTATACATAAAAGAAAGTCTATTAAAAAAATAATGACTATAAATGTTTTGTGATTTATAGAGACATTTGACCTACTCTATCGAATTTCCAATACAAAAAAAAAAAATCTTCACCTCAATTCAGTTACAAGCGTGTCATATGACTAACCAAATCTTTATATATTAAATATTTTCTTTCATTATTAGGTCACAGATGTTTTTGCTTATTTAGTACTTTCAACCCTGTCAATGAGTATTTCATCATAAATTAATTTCAACTCATGGCAAGCCATCAATATTTGATGACAACATCTGGCTACAAAGGGGCTAACTGCACAAAGTAGTTATTAGGGTGGTACAGAAAGAGAGAATCAAGAAAAGAAATTAATTAATGGAACATATTCAAGTCTGAAAAATAAATAAATACAGAAATCATTCATACTAGGCAACAATTATTTTGGTTGAAAGTTGAAAAGTTTGTGATAATGCCTACACTAGATGTGATAAATAGTAGCAGAATAATTAATGGTTCTATTAGTATCAAAAAGGTTACTTGCTTATTATCTAACTACTTGTGATTGAGATATTTTTGTCTAATGTCTATCAGGAAAATATTCTTCAAACCACTCCAAGACCATCACTACTTTCATCACCATTAAGGAATTGTCTTTTATCATTATCCGATTCATTGTCAGAGTAAGAAGAAACAGGACAAAGAAATATCTCAAAAGATATCTCATCAGCCACTCCAGGACATTCATTGCCTTCACTGCTTTCATCATCACCTATGTATGTTCTTGAATCACCGTATTGCCAGAGTGACAAGACCAAGGACAAATTTCAGGTGGGATTTCTTGCCAGCCACTCCCAAGTGATTAAGATGATGTCAATTGGTCATTAAATAATTCTACGCTCATTCAACAAGCTAACTCCACGAGAGATTTCTAAAATTCTCTGAGCCTATCCCACAGAAAAGGCTAGGAATGATGTCAAAAAGTATCAGAATTTCATCAAGATAAATCTTTGAGATCTTAGTCAAAATTTCTGTGGAATTATCAATACACTGATTTAGTTGGATTAGAGTCATCATCTTAGTCTTGGTCAAAGTTTTGATGTTGTATCCTTGTTTAAGCATTTCTAGTGAACTGGCTGGCGGTCATGAGTTCAATCCCAAGGTTGGATAGAGTGAAAAAGTCATATACTCTGGTTCAGTGGAAAAAGTAAACAGGGAAAAATCAAATGATATGAGAGGTCCTCGAGCATGGATATCAGAAAGAGAACAGTCTACCCTCATAGTTTGAACAAAGGGTTTGGCGTGAAATTCCAAGATTACTAACTATAAAAATCACCTGAAGAAGGCCATAGGGTTCACCAGCCAATAGAGTGTGACTATAACAATCAAGATGAGGACACTTCAGTGTATGATGTATCTTGAAAATCTGTTGAACAAAGCATGGCTATTAATCTATCACCTATCTTAGTTACTATACTGCACTTAGCACGAACAGCTATATAACCAGCATAATCATTTAATCAATGTAGTTCTAAGCATAAAAAAGGTGAAGAGAATGACCCCCATTTACGGTACTTGTTCCCTCTAGATCTATTTCACTTGTTAAGATGAGAGAAATTTGTTATATGGGATGCCAAGGACAGCTGATGCTGTAATCAGCATAAAAGGTATCAACTAACTAGTACCTCAGTCAAAGCTTTTAGTTCCAACAAATATATTACAGCATGCAGAGCTATCTTGACCAATTCTAGGATAAAGAAATGCGGACTTGCTTGTATCCCCATGAGTGGACTAAAAACAGTTTTATAAAACAAGTTATATTTTCAGTATAAATACCAGATAGAAATATTGGTTAGAAGTCTTCATCACTAGCATGAGGCCACAAAAACATACCAGCAGACTCAGTTCCGGGGAACTTCCCTCACATAGACCTACATCAGTCCAGCCGCTTCACCTCACTTTCGACTTATATTCTCCAGGTCTGCTTCGGTCTCCAAATTTTTTTTTTTTTGCGGATTCCAGTCCAATGCCTTATGACATTATCAGCTAGTTTATATAGGGTTTGTCCAATACAACCTCACTTTTTTTTCACGGCCTGGTTGGCAAAGCTAAAATATTGATTTTAATCCCTAGTAAGCTCAATTCATTGATATATGAATTTCATCAAGTATTGTACTTCTATAATTTTTGTTGATATTTTATTGATTAAATTATTAAGGAATCAGCTTACAAGAAAGCTTGATTAAAAAGAACTGCCATTTGTTTTCGGCATTTCTTTCTTTTTCATATTTTATAGTAGCTTATGATGAGATGCATGTGGCCTAAACTATTTTAAAAATTCCTATTTTATCAAAATTTTACTTCAATTCAATAGCTAATACCATTAAAAATATATTTTCAAGAACTGAATGTCCATAATTCATAAGTTAGTTCTAATTTTCCCCAAATCTTGAAAAAAGCTGGTACATTGATGAACCAAATAGCATTAACAAAATCATTATGCAAAAGAATAACTAAAGATTTCAAGGTAAAATCCAAGATTCAATACATTTTTATACATGTATGAGTAAGAGTATGTGTCTCACAAGAGAGGCTAAAAGTTTGACATTTCTTCAAAATCTTGGAAAGATTAGTTGATAAATAAACCACAAGTCCAATTTGGAGCAATAATAAAAGAAAAAAAAAATCCTAGAAAAAATTGAAACTGAAAATAAGAGAAGGGTGGAAACTGAGAAGTCAAAACAGAAATTGTCATTATAGTTTGTCATTCACTGAAAATGTTCATAAAAACTGAAGAGAAAGGCAAAGAAGCACGAGCATTAATGAGACCAATTTTCAAATTCAAGAAAAGCTATTAAGGACCTTTGAGCATGCTATTTGGATTTTACAAGTACATAAATAATCTAAGTTAAGGAATGATACAAAGTTACATATCTTTTTATAGCTAATCTTAGCTTGGTTCTTTGCCAAAAATGTTCCCAGGCACTCTTGGTTTAAGATCTGAAGTTTTTATCTGATGAGCAATGCTCCCTACAAAACCTCTTTGCCTTAATGCAAGAGCTCATCGAGGAATCAGAATGATGGGGAGTTTTTTTTTTAGCAAATCTTCCGATTCAAGTGTACATACGTTTAGGTGTGGGTACTCAGAAACATGTGCCTGCAATCTGGATTTTAAAAGTATATGAACACTCTGAGCCAAGAAATGATAAAACGTAATGTAGATTAGAGCTAATTTTGGCCTGAATCTTTGCCAACAATGTTTTCAGATAGTCTGGTAAAAGATCTGAAGTTTTCACCAGATGAGCAATGCTCCCTTCCAAACTTCGTCTTAAAGGATGTGTGAGCACATGGAAGAATCAGAATAAAAAGTTTTTTCAGCAAACCTAGCTTTTATGTGTGCGTGTTTGTTTGAGGGTGGTGTGTGTGTGTGTGTGTGTGTGTGTAATCTTCTGTGAGGTATCCAGTAGCAAGTAGACAGGAAAAAAAAAAAAAACCACAACATGCGTACTTATGCACTTATAAATTCTGAAGAAAGAACATGCTAACCTAGATCAGATAGGAAAAGCCAATTTACAAAGAAATTTACCTTAACTGGAAATGTATCACAATTTCATCCAGTGTTTTGGGGCGGGCATTTGTAAAAACTCCACATGATATGAATGTGCAATCAATATCCAACACTAAAACTACCAGCTGACCCCCCCCTTTTCTGCACGCTCTACTCCCACGTAGCCTTTGCAGCGAGGAAAAAATATGACGTAAAAGTAAAATAAGTAGGAATTAATTTTTTCACAGCTATCATTACTTTACTTTTGCAAATTTTTTCATGGTGAAGTCTTAGTGCAATAATTGCAAATAATTCATAGTTATTTTTTGTTTTTTTTCTAAATGAAGAAGGACATAGAAACCTACCATATTCACTGATAAATAGTATGCACATTCATTATAGACGAAAACAAAAAATAAAATACTACGTAAATGTCACACTGCTTCCAATGCACTGGTATTATGACTAAGGGGCCGTCAACCAAAACATGCAGGATTTGCAGTAAATGGTAATCTGCCAAATAAATACTCTTGTAAACCATGCATCTTCACAAACACACACACACAAAAACGGATACATACGTACATATATTAAACTAATAAAGACTAGAATTAGTGACTGTACTTGGTGGAATTAAGACACACATTTAGATAAAACGAAAATATACTGGCTCCAATGAGCTGATATTATTATTAGGGCCCATCAAAATGGACAGCTAAAGAGCTAGAGTGATTTGTAATCAAGATTTATTTGCCTCCCCACAGGAGTAGATTTTAAACAAGGTGGGATTTAAAGTAATGTGTGAACCCTCAAAGTCTTTGTGAGTAGAACAACAGTTGTCCAGTTTCCACAGCCTTGCCTTTATGGGTAAGCTATAGGCATCATCAGGGAATGCTCTGAGCCAACACCCTATCCCTTTGTGCAATAGGGAGGTGCAGTCTGGGACAATACTTTTTAGGGTACAAGGAAATTCTATGCTAATGAGTGGTAGTCCCCCAATTACCCTTCTAAACCACTTATCTTAGGGGCTGGCGAATTGGTAATACCACATGAGCGTTGTGTGACAGTGAACATGTTAAATAATGCCACCTCTGTCAAAAGCGAGTAGCATTTAATTGAATATTTACTCATTTCAATAGAAAAAAAAGAAAGCAAACAGTTTTTAACCGTCATTATTGGATCATCTAGATGGAATTGATTTTCACACTTCATGGTCTTATCTAGATTTCGAAATTTCCTCTTCTCATTCATTAATTCTCTTATCTCTTCATTCATGCCCCACTTTTAACATCAGAATGGCGCATTATCAAAATAAAAAATGAATTAATTCCTGAAAGAAAAGCTAAGACGGTGAAGTGTCAAAATTGGTTCCATTCGAATAATCCAATAACAAAGGTAAAAAACTGCAGGTTTGCCCCAAGGTGTTTTCTTTTTGTTTACGTAATTTCTAATTCCAGCTGAGTGGTTAGTAGCGTTTGTGAGGAATTAAGTGACCTCAAGAGAGAGTGGTTGAAGAAAGATGAATTATAAAACAAAAAACGCTGTCTTTTTTAAATCGATTCATGGCGTTGTAAAGATATATATATATATATATATATATATATATATATATATATATATATATATATATATATGTATGTATGTGTGTGTGTGTGTGTGTGTATTAGACAGAGAGAGAGGGGGGGCAAAGAAAGAGGAGGGATATTCTTTCCTATTTTACGTCACTATATTCCTTTTTTCAGCTCTAGAGAAAAAATAGAAAGTACAAAAGAAAGAAAAAGAGAGAGAAAACAGACCGTTACGTTCAGTGTTTTTAACTAATGTATACACTCCATGACTTTCATTTGCCGATTAATTATATTGCATTCGGGGTGATATTTTTCGTTTTATTTTTTATGCAACGATTTTTGCATCGGGCGAATTAAAACTCAATTAGAACCAAATGGTTTTAGTACAGGACAAATGTAGACAAATGCTATCAAAAATGTAAATGAGACGTCGCAGTTTAGGAAAGGAATCTGTTCTTTTCTCGATTTCCATTTGCGTGTTTTCTAAACTTTTCTTTTTTTAGAATAGAACGGGAATTCACAGTAATTTTGACTTGATTTATTGTTATTTACTTCAGAACAAAGAAAAAAAAATCTTATTCATATTCTAAAATACCAGGAATATTCGACTTCGTTAATTTCATTTAGATTATTCTAAGTCTAATGTACGTTTAATAAGGACCTGAATGTCAGACACCAAACTATAAAATTTGAGTAAAAGCTCTTAAGAAAACCAAATAAAACTCAACATAGGTGTCTTTTTTCAGTTATTTAAGTTGGTGTGGCTGGCTGTATGAATTAGCGTGTGTATAGGGCTGTAATTTTAAACATTTACTCATTTTGTCAAGAACTTTTGAAAATTACCCACCGAAAAGGTTTTCAATTTGCAATTTTGTGTCCGACAGCATTTGCGCTTGTTGAAAATTAAGACATTTTAGCGATAACAACTGCCTAACAAAAAGCTCAAGTAGTAACTAATTTATTGATCATCTTTTTATCCAATATTTTCAACTGATCATCCCAAACTACGACATGCTGCCAAAAGACGCAGGTCATGTGCTGGTTTCTACTAACCAACTAACCAGAGCAGTTTTTATTTTGTTTTAAATACTCTGAGGGTTTGAATTCGTGAATTACTGTACAAGTTTTGAATTGAATGAATATGACATTAATTACTTTGGGTAGTTATTTCGAAACCAGGGTCAGCGAACCACTGGGGATCTGCAAAATACTGCTTAGGGGGTTCGCAGAAGTGTTCCCTCTAAACCTAACATTACAAATATTGTGGCAGAAAAAATCCCCCAAAGAACATTCATTTCACAACTAGCAGAGCATAAACATAATAAAATTCAAATAAATGTAATCTATTTCAAATGAATAGGATTTTTAAAAGGTCAAATACCTTTATTGTAGTTTAAATCATTCTGAAAACTAAATGCAGAAAATCCCAGGTCCGCCAGAATATTTCCCAAGGGGACCTTGAGTTTTCAGAGATTCAAAACCACTGAATTAAGGAAATTTTTCATTGTAGGGAAGAATAAAGTTTTAACGGTTAGGGTTCAAGTTTCACACGTCACATAACACCTTCACAAAACATTCTGTTCCAGTCAGTTTTTCTTGGGGAAAAATTCACCATCTTTTTTACTTTTCAGATAAAATTTGCAATGCTTTCGTAATGTCCAAAGTTATCTTGGTTGTTAGTTGTACAATGTACACTTGTTGTTTTCTCATAGATCTTATCATAGCTAATAGTCTAATTCATTTATTTATTTTCTGAGTAAAATGGGTCAAGTTCTGTGGGTTTTTTTTCTTTTGTTTTATACAAAATGGCTAATAAATTAAAAAAAACAAACTTTTCTTAGGTAATTTTATGTAAGGGTAATAATTTCACATCCACAGACAACGTGTTGAAATGCCGCATAAATAGAAAGAAATAAGAGAATTAATAAAAGAAAAACAGAAGTAAATACATAAATCATATAAGGTAATATTTTCGCAAAAAAAAAAAAAAAAAAAAATTATATATATATATATATATATATATATATGAAACGGGACCGAAACTTTCACGATCGACGAAACGTCCTATAGCCGTCGGGAGCAAATAAAGTTATGAAAGCTGGGATTGTACGAGCAAAAATACTAATAGTGTAAGAAAATATACATTAAATCGGAAAAAAAATAATGCTAAAAAGTTTGGGTTTTTTTTTTTAATATCATCATTTGGTATCTACTTCTGAGTATATCGACACTAACCGAGAAAAGTTTGGAAGCTAAACTAAGAGATCGCCCAACTTCATTTTTCTGAACTACCTGTAGATGTAGAAAATAGGTCCATAACTTTTATTATGAATTCGCAGAATTCATACCTGAAAACAGGCATAAATTTGGGGGAATGATACGAAAACCATCGTATTTTTCTTTCTTTTTTTTTCAAAGTATGCTTATGAATTAACGCTCTTTTACATTAAAAAAATATGTTGATGGAAATTATCAATTATAAATGCAAATGAACATTTTGATGCGACTTACCTCTTCAGTAATGAACATTGGTAAAATAATGGAAGAAAGGAGACGGCACATGTGTGTGTGTGTGTGTAAGGAAGGAAAGTGATTCAAGCAAGAATGGCACTGTAAAGTGCTTGGGAAGAAGTTGCCAAATGTTTATATAGTCAGGCAAACTACTAAACCTACATTCTGGCCAAGCAATAAGCTGTATTTTCTGGTACCTATCCCATCTACAAGATGTTTCAGTACAGTGTGTGAACGCCTCTCTGCGCGTGTATGGTTGATAGTGTGTGAACGCCTCTATGTGCGTATATTGGTGAGTGTGTGTGAGAGAATGACAGCGCCTCTGTGTGCCTATATTGGTGAGTGTGTGTGAGAGCCTCTGAGTGCGTATATTAGTGAGTGTGTGTGAGAGCCTCTGAGTGCGTATATTAGTGAGTGTGTGTGAGAGCCTCTGAGTGCGTATATTAGTGAGTGTGTGTGAGAGCCTCTGAGTGCGTATATTTATGAGTGTGTGTCAGAGGCTTTGTGTGCGTATATTAATGAGTGTGTGTCAGAACCTCTGTGTGCGTATATTAGTGAGTGTGTGTGAGAGAGTGAGAGGGCCTATATGTGCGTATATTGCTGAGTGTGTGTGAGAGATCCTCTGAGTGAGTATATTGGTGAGTGTGTGTGTGAGAGAGTGAGAGGGCCTCTGTGTGCGTATATTGGTGAGTGTGTGTGTGTGAGAGAGAGTGAGAGCGTACGAGTGTAGGTGAGTCTTTGTAAGAGTGTGTGGGTGACTGGCTTCATGGGTGCGTGCGTGTGTGTGTGTATGTGTGTGTGTGCGTGCGTGCGCGCAAGTAAGGGAGCGTCTGGGTGTGAGCGTCTGAGAAGTAAAATGATTGAAGCAGACGATAAGTGTGTGTGAACGAGAAGAAAGGGAAAAAGTGAGAAGGAGACGGGAGACGAAAAACAAAAACAAATGCGGCAAAGAAAGAGGACAAGAAACGAGAGGGGAGAGAGACAGGCGGAAGAAAGGGACCAAAAGAGGGGACAGAGAGAGAAAAAGAAAACACGAAGCAAAAGAGGCGACAGAGAGAGAAAAAGAAAACACGAAGCAAAAGAGGCGACAGGGAGAGAAAAAGAAAACACGAAGCAAAAGAGGCGACAGGGAGAGAAAAAGAAAACACGAAGCAAAAGAGGCGACAGGGAGAGAAAAAGAAAACACGAAGCAAAAGAGGCGACGGGGAGAGAAAAAGAAAACACGAAGCAAAAGAGGGGAGAGAGAAGAAAAAAAACGAAGGCCAAGAGGAGGAAAAACGAAGCAAAAAAAAGAGGACAGGCGGAAAAAAACGAAGCAAAAAAAAGAGGACAGGCAGAAAAAAACGAAGCAAAAAAAAGAGGACAGGCGGAAAAAAACGAAGCAAAAAAAAGAGGACAGGCAGAAAAAAAACGAAGCAAAAAAAAAAAAAGAGGACAGGTGGAAAAAACGAAGCAAAAAAAAGAAGACAGGTGGAAAAAAACGAAGCAAAAAAAAGAGGACAGGCGGAAAAAAACGAAGCAAAAAAAAGAGGACAGGCGGAAAAAAACGAAGCAAAAAAAAGAGGACAGGCGGAAAAAAACGAAGCAAAACAGAGGGGGAGAAACGAAGCAAAACAGAGGGGGGGAGAAACGAAGCAAAACAGAGGGGGGGAGAAACGAAGCAAAACAGAGGGGGGGAGAAACGAAGCAAAACAGATGGGGGGAGAAACGAAGCAAAACAGATGGGGGGAGAAACGAAGCAAAACAGATGGGGGGAGAAACGAAGCAAAACAGAGGGGGGGAGAAACGAAGCAAAACAGATGGGGGGAGAAACGAAGCAAAACAGATGGGGGGAGAAACGAAGCAAAACAGATGGGGGGAGAAACGAAGCAAAACAGATGGGGGGAGAAACGAAGCAAAACAGATGGGGGGAGAAACGAAGCAAAACAGATGGGGGGAGAAACGAAGCAAAACAGATGGGGGGGGAGAAACGAAGCAAAAGAAGGCACGAAAACGAAGCAACAACAAGGGACGAAAACAAACGAAGCAACAACAGGGGACGAAAACAAACGAAGCAACAACAGGGGACGAAAACAAACGAAGCAACAACAGGGGACGAAAACAAACGAAGCAACAACAGGGGACGAAAACAAACGAAGCAACAACAGGGGACGAAAACAAACGAAGCAACAACAGGGGACGAAAACAAACGAAGCAACAACAGGGGACGAAAACAAACGAAGCAACAACAGGGGACGAAAACAAACGAAGCAACAACAGGGGACGAAAACAAACGAAGCAACAACAGGGGACGAAAACAAACGAAGCAACAACAGGGGACGAAAACAAACAAAGCAATAAGATGAGAGGGAGAAGAGAATGAAATAAGAGAAAATGGGAGGAAAAAGAGAGAAAAACAAAAAGATGATTTTTTTTAATTTCATTTCGTTTTTTCGAGGAGGAAAGTGGGAAAAAATAAAGAGAAAACAAGGAAAACCAATGACGGGATGAATAAAAAGAAAGAAAACGGTTCAGTGCTAGTGGAGCTGTACTTATAAAAAGGTTACAGGTCCCTAACAGATTTAAACACTTCAGAAAGTCTGTTATTGTAGCAAACAGGAAATATCAGCACGGGTTACATAGTCACGTGTGAAACAAAAACCATAACAATTTGTGAACCTGACCCTGAAATACATTTGGAAGTTAAACCTCATGTACGATTTCATGGAATTGAATAATTACGAGAAATCAGGGCATTAAAGCGATTGGAATAGAATTAGAAAATAATAGCAGCAGTTAATTTCATTGACACTTCCTATTTGGGGAATAGATAAACACGAGTATATACAAGCGCCTCGCCGTGGTGTAAATAGATATTTACAACTATCTTAGCAGATCAATAGTGTGTTCGATTCTCACACTGCGAGAGCTTTGTGAATATGGAAGCATAGAATAGCGAAAATCTTTTAGAAGCCACTTGAAACATTTTTAGCAGTACAGCGTTTGAATGAGTTTTTTAAAAAAACATTTAGTAGTGATTGTCGAGCTATTTTTTTTTTTTTTATGTCCAGAAGAAGTTTTAGTATCCAACAAGTTTTTTGGACGATTTAACTTGTTTGTTCGTTAGTAAACAACAATTTAGCTGATCCAATCTATGGCCTTCTTTTTCATAGGTAGTTAATATGAAAAGGCCATAAAATGGGTTGGTCGGAACTCTGTGTTAACAAACGACAAGAAGCTCAATTATCCAAAAAACTAGATAAGTTTTACTAGTTACTGAAGCTATACTTGACCATTATCAATCTCTGGTATTTTCTTTTGTCTTAATATTGATTGCTTTTCATTGCAACAAGTGAGTGAACAGACTAGATTGGAAATGAAGAAGCTCCTGGCTAGAGGGGAATTAGTATCCCTTTTACCTAGGAAAGCCTGCCTATGTACAGCGACTGCTCAATTGAACAAGTGAGCTACGAGAGCTCATGCTTGGCAAAAGAACAAATCTGACCCTTCAACTAATTTTTCACCCCCAACCCGATCCAAGCAGAAAGAGAGGAAGAGGGTAGGGGTAAAGGCCGGACGGAAGGGGGTGGGGGTAAAGGCTAAGCAGAAAGAGAGGAAGGGGGTAAAGGCCTGGCTACAATATGTGAGCATGCCCCATCTTGTTGATAGATATCACTCAAGGTCATCTCATTTAACCTGTCATTCTGAATTTGTTAGCTGTAAACTCATCCCCCCACTTTCAGATATTTGAAGGACAGAATATCAAGTCTGGAAATTGCTCTCAATACATACTTCGACACTTAGTGAAATAATGGAGTATGACACTGAGCAGATAGCTAATGGGTTCTTCTTGCCATGAAAACTTAACGGGTTCTTCTTGCCATGAAAACTTATATTGAGAGAAACAAAACTATCCAGGGCAAACAGCTCTCTTTCTCCTATCAGTCTAACATTCCAAGATAGAAGCAAATGACAGCAGTATTTAAATGATTTTGAAATTACACTTCGCTTTAATGAATCTAGAGTTCAGATCACTCAATAATTAGCATTTAATAAATAATCTCATCCTTGTTAAATGTTGGAAAGGAAAAAAAACAAAACCTTCACATGATTCATTATAAAAGTAAATAACTGTACAAGGGTATATGCATCCTAAACATTCACATCCCACTTTTCTTATGAGAGGGGTGCCAACAGGCATGCTTTCCATTTTGTTTGGACCTAGTGAAATGCATGGTACAAGTGTATCAAAATTTAGAAAAATAAAAAAATAACTTTGTAGATGACGAAGTAGAAACATCATTTCCGTTAGGTAAAAAATTTTTTCAAAAAGCTATCTATTTAATCAAAAGTTTATTTAATCAAGTCTTCACAAAAAACAAATAACTTTGTAGATGATGAAATAAAAACTTCATTTTTGATATAACTTTTTTATTTATGTAATTTAATCAAGAAATGTAAATGAGTTGTCCACGGATGCCAGTCACCGGGAGAGACCTGTCCACGGACGCCAGTCACCGGGAGAGACCTGTCCACGGACGCAACTGATTTGTCACCATAGATAACACCAGAAAGTGTAATTATCTGCACAGCTTTCATTGAAGAAAAACTGCTAGCATGACTTTGACCTTTATCAAATGGCAAAACAAACAAAAAAAATAAATAAATGGAACAAGAAGAAAAAAAGGCAGGATTTTGTATTGTATTATTAAATTAACAGATACAAGTAGGTATTTGTTTTCTTTTCCATCTTCATATGACAGGATAAAAGTTCAGCTAATATTTCCTAATATTAAATGGTCATCTTCATAATAAAGATTTGTGGGTAGTACAACAGAATGGAAAAATAGGATCAAGTCAATGAACAAACTAACAAAAACATAAAATGAACAACGGATTTCAATCCCTTTGCTCATCTTGTCAGTCCAGTCAGCAAGTCCTCAATCCAGTGTCACAGACTAGATAATACACATTTCAAGGTATTTTCCCACTTTTTGGATATTGTTCAGTACATTGCTTCAGTTCTGCATGAAGAACTTGTCAAAAATATGTCCCTACTTGACTTCCATATAATTTGGAAGTTAATTGAAGATAACTATGTCCATTGAACCCCTGTGTGGGAAAACCTCAATCAAACACGGAAAAGTCCTGCAAAAGAGATTTCCCTTCGGCAATTCACAACGGCCAAAAAACAAAACCCCAATAGACAGTGAAAAGTAAATACAAATGTACTAAATTTCAGGTGCTACCGTAACAAACATACAAACTAACACAAAAATCAAGATACAATATAGTTTTGAGAAGGGTCATTAACATTCAAAAAGCTGAGACTGGGGGGGAAAAAAAAAATCAAAGAAGCAGTACACCAACTTGTTGATCGAATGTGTAAGTCTAAGGAGTGAGGAATTCAATGTGATGGGGCTTCTGCTACTCAACAAGGACAAGGTATGGAAATCCAAGCCAAACCAATGGTGTGCTACCATTGGAAAAAATTCTGTTTACAACCATCGCATTCGGATAGAACACCTGAAGAAGACTGTAGAGTGGATTGGCCGAAACACTTAAAGAGTTTAATCGGTCAAAAAAGACAAAAAAACAACAACAAAAAACACCACTGAATACAGAAATCAAATCATTATAATATAGACTATAGTTTTTACAGAGGATTGATGCAAATCTTTTCTAAATAAGTTAATGAGAAAGAGACACAATGTTTGGATAGTTGCAAGCTGATGCTACTATGACAAAATGTTCAGATAAATCTCAACCAAACTTCGCTAAGTGAAACTATACATTATCAATCTTATAGAATGACAAGAAACAACTTGTATAACTGGTAAGATTTGTGCCAAGAGACATTACTAGAGACACTTCATCATTCAAAAATAAGAGAATGCTTCACCAATGAGTAATGGTTAGAAAGTTACTTGCATATTATTACTGACTTGAGTTTGATCCTCACTAAGTGCTCCATATTTGTAGCCTTGAGCCAGACTAAACCATAGCACTAATATTAGTGGAGATAATTCATCTTTTCCAATTTTGAATGCACAATATACAGATAGAGTTGGAACTTGCTCAAAAAAAATCTTTAGATCAAAAATTATAAGATTGGGTGCTTAATTATCTATTTCCTCCACAACCAGCAGAAATATTAAGTTTATTGGAGTAGAAAATTACCAGACCTAAGCAGTAGAGAAGTAGTCAAGTCAGTGGGTAGCAATAAGAAAAAAAAAAACAAAACTGTCTACATTAACAGAATTCAAAAGCAATCAATTTCAAAATAACTAATTACTTCATTTTTATCCAACTAGAACCAGAATTTGTGGTGTCACTATATATTCAATCAATAGAGCAAATAAAAGTTTTGATGTATTTGTAGATGAATCCTACCTATAATATTACAGGTTACATATAAGCTTCAAAGAATTCATAATGTATTTTGGGAGTAAAACTAGTTAATATCAGTGAGAAAATTACCATCAATCATTCTCAGACCCCTAAAAGTCTGCTTGGATAGTGTAATTGCTAGCATGTCTACCTCACATGCAGAAGGTCCTGGGTTCAATTCCCAGTATGAGTAAAGAGTGTGGGGAAACTCTTCATTAGGACTTATTTCCCTATGCACTCAGCAGCTATTTGAGTACACTCTAAGCTGTGTTATTAGGGTGGAGGTTTCTGTTCTGTAGACCTGCATCCTACCAAAGTGGGTGGTCATAAAAACTTATAGGTATCAAGTCTTCATCTTAACCAAACCTTGCAGCAAGGATTACCATGCTCGCACATGTAACAGAAACCAGGACTTCATCACCAACCATCTTACTCCATTCAAGGTCGTCTCTTTAAAGACATGACACTTTACCTTATCCTATTTCTAAACCCCAAAAATGGTGAGAATGGCACATCATGGTTAGTCATCGGATGCTGTGCAGGTGGGAGGTACAGGAGACTTGGGAGTAGAAGAGAGAGAGAGAATGCTCCCTCTATTAGGCTAGCTGCAAAACAAAAGCTGAACGCTTTCTCTTTTTGTCCTTTTTCGTTAGAGCAAAAAAAAAAAAGGGGTGTAAAACAGACATTCAAAAAACAATTAACTGTATGTGTATTGGATCTCCCCCCCACAACCCCAGAAAAGAAAAAGTAAGAAAAATTGTTACAGTGGAAGAGTCCATGGTTGCAGACAGAACAAAATACAAATGAAAAAAAAACAAAAAAAAACTTCATTATTTAAGATATTTCTAATGAATTTTTAGATTTATATTTAATACTTTCAGTGTAGTGTTTATGTTATATATAATCGATAAAGTGGATGAAAGTTCTGACATAGATAAATCAGACAAAAAGTATCTCTCCAGGATCCTATATCAGAGAAATAAACAAGAAAAAAATAAAAAACATCAAACAGTGAAGTATTCAGTGATTCACAGTTAAAGAAAATACCAAGTGGAGACATTTTGTCTATTGGTAGAAAATAGGACAAACATTTGACCCCAAAAGCTGGGGAAATGTTTACAAAGTAGGGAAAAGAATAAATTAGGACAACATGCTAACATTACATTTTTTTAGTTTAGGGTATATAGTCATCTGATTGACAAGTATTTATTTATTTATTTATTTATCGGAAAGAAAATTTTGTACATCAAATATTTGTGTCAAGTGTGATGAGAAAAAATTTCCCAAATCTATACCAGTCAGTTCAATCCTCATTTTCTGCTCTATGGCTACAGTGATGGCAAAAAGTTTTGAGCACAACCAAAATTCACAATGATCACACAGAAGTAAAGAGAATGACCGAAACAATGAACTGGAATCTTTTTCTCTAACAATGAACAGCATGATTCTCTTGGGATCTGTAACACTGATTCTTTCATGAAGAGGGAAAAATTGTGCTGAAAAAAAATACATCCTTTCTGCCATTTGAAACTATGGATTCTCCAACTGAAACAAATTCGCTATTTGATTTTTCTTCAAAAAAATCCTTTCACAGAAATTTAAATATATCAGAATTTTTTCATGGGTCTAAACTATTATTCATCAAACAAAACAGAGTATTTTTCAAAGCGATTTCACAGAAAATATGCAGAATTCAATTCTGTCGCCATTGTTCTTGATCACTCCTGCAATGGAAGTGTATAGAGGCCAACAGTTTTCCAAATGTGTGTCAGTCATAAGCACTCAATAGACTTTAAATTTGTGCCATTACATCCAGTTCAGGCATTGGACACCTCTAAGTTAAGCATTCCTATGAAAGTCTTTTGTAGCCGAATTAGCATAGAGCGAAGAAGCAATTACCATTAATTAATACAGGGGGAAAAAATTGAACATTCCCAGACCCCCAAAATGGTCAGGCTAGGTTATTGGATGTTGTAGGAGTGGGAGGTACAGGAGTCTGAGAGGTAGAAGAGAGGGGAATGGGGTGGGGGTTGCAGCTTCTGTAATGGCTCGTCTGGACCGTTCTTGACTCTCCTCCAAGAGTATACTAGGGGAGGGAGGTTCAGCCAATATGTGATGAAACTTCATGTTCCTAGAAAGATGAGTGGGTGACTGCTTAGTGGATACCTGATTTCAAAATCAATTTTATGTCTCCACACTGATTCAAATTTCAAATGTTTCAATCAATCTCTTAACCTGGGGTATCCATACACCCTGGGAGTATGGGAAACAAATTCTGGACGGGCAAGGGATATGACGGGAGCAAACTGAAAAATTTATAATGAAATATGCATACATATTGTTAATATTGAATCTAACTAGAAATACTTGGTTAGAAATGTGTTTGTTTAATTGCATTTTTCAAAAAGAATGATGATGATGATGATACTCATTTTGACGGTCAGATGATGGGTGTATGGGGGCATAATGGATGATGCACTGTAAGAGGGGCTAGAACCGTAAAAAGGTCAAGAACTCTTGTAGTATACAGACTGGTACAGATTTTTTAATTTTTTTTCTATGCCAATTAACATAGTTTAATGGGTTTTTGCGGCCACCGTATATTTAGGGGGGAAAAAAAAAAAAAAAAAAAAAAAGCAAAGAAAAAGAACAAAACTTATCCGGCAGTGACTAATTTTATCTTTATCTATCTGGTATTTCTTTCCTTTTATTTCTGTTGCTTTTTATATACCTCTCAGACCGCTATTCTGAGATCATTAGCGTGCAGCATAGATTGGAAATGAAGCCATCTTGAGTGAGACTTGAACTAGTATCCCTCTTTCTCAAGAAGTTTGCATAAAATGTAACACTAATTATTGTAAGTTTAAAGAATGTTTCAAACTAAAGCCCACATAGGTGCAAGTGGGTTCCCCAAATTCAACCTGACAGTGTCGCATTTCACCCTTGTGGAGAGGTTGATAAATATACTTTTTGTGAATTGATTCCATCTTCACAAGTATTTACTCTTAGAAGTAGGACACTGCTCAATAAATCAGAAATGACACTTTCTATGAGTCCCCAAGAATTTAGGGCAATCTTATTTTGTCATTATAGATTGTTCACTCTTCGAATGTCCAATGAGAAAAAAAAAAACAAACAAAAGACAAAGCCAACCATAACATGGAAGTCCGTGTCATTCACATTCAAGTCATAGAAGTGTAATGACTGGAATTCCTGAAATCCACAGTTGATTAGTTTCTAGCTCTTGTGGGGACATATTCGTGATAGGACAACAATCGGTCAGGTGTAAAGTCAACAGATGACTACTTGCACGTGTAAGTAAAAGTCATTAAAAATAACTATTGAGCAATACAATCGGGTCACAGCAACTACGTCAGTCACAAGAGAAAAAAACTGAGTTGACACACTCATGGCAATCACAGGTTTGTGACATATGTAGCATCCAAGAAACAACATGACACATACCATAGTTTGCCCCACAATAAGCTGTTTTGAGTGCTATCTTTATAACCACCAGTGCTCGTTGCATAACTAAACACATCACACTCCATTTTTTTTTTCTCATACTAGTCTATGACTCATCATTTAACTGATGGTTATCATACATGAGCAAATAAAAATTCTTGAAACATCAGGGGCCAAAAAAAAAAAAAAAAAAAAAAAAAAAAAACCCCCAAAAACCCAATATATTTTTCAAATGGTAATTCAAGAAGAGTTTAGTATTAACCTAACAACACTAACCAACAACAGTAATCGTTCACTAAAACAAAACTAGTTATGAATTTCAGCTCTAATGAACACATGGATCCATCCAAATTGACTTAAGATTTGTGAAAAAAGTTCAATGAATGCGATTAACATGTGGACCATAATGAATTTTCTTATTTACTGAATAAAGTGGGATTAATTCGAGAACTTATCACAAATCTGACTGAGGGAATAGGTCTGTGTGAAGGAATTCTGGCATGCGTGCACGTAGTTATAGCATAGTTTCTTTGGATACTTTTTTGTGTCAACGTTTATTGTTCTCACCCTGTGGTGTTTTTCTGCATGCATTTCTACCCTGGGTGCAAAATACAGTACATCTACACCTACTCCTTCAGGGAACCACAGGGGGTATATTGTCATTAGACGAAGCCGGAAGTTATTGAGGAACATGAGCGTGGCAAGAGCTAGGCTGAGCACATCAAAAAGTATAGTCTCAAAAAGACGACAATCCCCAACATCCTGAAGATGAAGGACAAGACCAAAGAGAGTGTGGAGAAGCTGGAATCTGAATCTATGGGTGCAGAATCTACAATGCTGGCTTTGAATTTACCCAATGGTGTATAGTGAGACTGAAAATAGAATGAGGAGCAACTGAACTGCCTTTGGATCCACCGCATGATGTTCATTAAGTGCAGTGAACAACCAAACTTATTTACTGAACAAGGGGTAACCAACAGGTATAACAAACTTTCAGCTTTGAGACAGTTGCCCTACACACCAATTATTCCATAATAGCAAGGGCTTACTGTCTTACAATGTAGATGACCATTCTAGTTAATTTCCTGTCATCCCCCCTTTCTCATTCAGCACATCCTACTCATTCAGGCTATCTATTTTAGAATAAAGGTCCCTTCCGCTATGAATATTAGTGCAATCAGATTTGTAAATAAGGGAAATTAATCTCTTAGTTATCTGCCTTGACAATTTTTATTTCTGAAATGTGACAGACAGATGGGTGGATGTGTTGCTTCAGTCAAATCACTTCACATCGACAATTCAAACATCATAATATAAATAAAAAAGCAACACGTCCATTTACATATGTACATAAATAAATAAATAAATAAAACCTGTCTGTCCATCCCTCATATATATTGCATATATACATAGGAGTAAACCAAATACGTCTTTCATATTTTGCATGATATTTTCCAGAATATGTCTAAACAGATCGTTATGAAGATGAGAATTACTTTTGTGTATTTAAAGCAAGTTTTCGAATGTTTTTTGAGTTTTTGTACATTACGGGTAGGGTTGGTTTTCAATTGTTTCAAAAAGGTGAAAATCTATAAATATGTGATTTATATTGTTATTGTTTTTAAACAAAATCCATAAATAAGCAATTTATGTTGTTTTGTTTGGGACCGAGTCAACATGACGTGGTAGCTGACGTCACTAGTGCCTTGCAAACAGTGACCTTTTGGTATGAGCCAAATCTGAGTCCAAAACAAAACAGAAAAAGGAAGAAAGATTATCTACATTTTTTTTCAGTTCTCTGTCTATAACCATGGACTCTTCTGTTTGGTGGTAACAAGTTAGCTGCTATAAATATTTCCTCCCTAGAATTTTAAACAATGGACTCTTCCACTGAAGAGTTTTTTTTTCATATCCTCAGAAGATCATCTAATACAATTCAAGTACAAGTAGTGCCCGCTTCGCAAAAGTTCACTTTACTCCACTTGCAACGAGTCATTATAGAGGCAGCACGTCTCCTCTTCCTATCTCTCTACGTCCTATACTCCTGTAATTACCACCATCACCACCACCACCTCTGATGACTCATCCTAAAACACCATCCTCACCATTCTTGGGGTGGGGGTCTGTGAATGTTAACAGATTATCCCCACAGAAGTTATAGAAGAAGCTTCTTCGCTTTACATCATTTTGGCTTATAAAGAGCTTTTAAAAGAAATGCTCTATTTTTAGATAGCAAATGAAGGGGGGGGGTACATCCATTAATTTTAAAAAATTAACGAGTAATATAGACAGAGTTGAGCAACATAATTCATCATATTAAAATAATAAATGCACCTCATTTATACAAAGATTTAATTTTATTTATTTTTTCTACTTTTAAGAAACACATTCAATAATTCATCACTAGTTCTGTGACTACCCCCTCCCCCCAACAACCATTCAAACACCATCAATTGATGGGAAACATTAGTTATTTTAGAAGATCTTAGCAACATCTGTGAATAAATCATCATTAGCTATGGTTGGACACAAGTCTTTCCCAACTTCTTCCATACCAACAGTGACTGTGCTAACTGCCAAGTCAAACCCATTTATCTCATCTCTCCATCTTATACCTAGTGTGAGCTATCCCTTGGGCACTCATTGACTAACCTTTTATAAACCATCTCTTATCCTTACTTTTTGGTACGTGTCCAGCCCATTTCCCCCTTTACTTGCTTAATCACTTATCTTTTACCTTGATCTGCTTTCTGATCCATAGTGATAGTTCTATACAAATTAGAGTTCTTCCTAACATTGCTATTTCCATTGATTCATGTGTGTGAATCAGATTTGGCTATCAAGTGATTTAGTGAGTTTCCATGTTTCACACCTGTACATAATAGCTAGTATTATACATTCATCATACACTTAATATATTAAACATATTGGCAAATTGCTTTTCAATGTTTCTATATCTATTAAATGCATTACAACCAATCGTTTAGAGTCATTCCATTTCATTTTCATGGTCTAACTTCATCAACCATTCTAAATAGATGTATTCAACTTCTTCAAAATAATCATCCTCAAGTCTTCAAGTCGTTACTGAGATGAAACAGTCAAACATTACTTGTCTAGTTCATCTTTAACTCTTTTTTGAGTCTTCCTATTTATGTCACTTGACATGGTTTTTTTTTTTTTTTACTGAGGTTTCAGATATTAGTGCACTGGTGTCAGCAAATTGCAAAATGGTTCAAATATATTCCATCCATGTTTACTTCAGTTTTTCTAGCCAGTCAGTTTACAATTCGGGTGAAATTGTATCCTTTGTCTGCAGAAAAAGGAAAAGAAAAGAAAAGAAAGAGAAGAAAAAAGAAAGGGAAAAAGAAAAAGGGAAAAAGAAAAAAAAGGGGAAGGAGAAGGAAGAAGGGAGAAGAAAGGATACCTTTCTCAAACTGAATGAAAATTACAACAAAAAAAAGAAAAATCATTCTCACTACAAGACAGTTCTGAAGTTTAAAGGTCACATATTTTACCAAGTAAATAAAAACAAGGGCTAGTCTCACTGTAAACAGTTGTCAGTTGAAGACGAGTGTGCGTATCTCAGTGCAAATATATGTGTGTGTGTGTGTGAGTTTGTGTGTGTAAGTACGAATGTACGCGAATGCACAAGTACATGAGCCGAGTGCATGTGTACACGAGTACGCTAGCATGAACATGCGTGTTCAAGCACATGTGTGTGTGAACAAATGCTGTTGATGGTAGAAAGAAAATATAGTTACCATGTGAAAAGTTTGAGGGTAGAAATGGGATACTTCCACTTAACAACATTCAACTATTAGGAGAGTAGTTCAACACTTTTGAGACTCCCGGTACGTGTATATCCTATATCCTCCGGTTTCTATAACAGCTGGGATAGACATGTCCCATAGATCTCTGTTAAAAATCTACTGGGACATATGTGTCACAAAAAATAAAGTAAATGCGATTTCTTGGCTTTTACAATGGCAAACAATGATAGCATCACAGTACAAAACCCATGCAGAAACTAGATCATATAACGCGACTGAACAAGCATGTGTAGGCGAAGTGTTCTACTAATTCGAAGTTCTTCATCTGTCCCGGGATAAATGTCCAACGGGACAAATGCACCCCATTATGATTTTGTTTTTGATCAAAATGTATAGTTTGTTTTTCAACTATCGAACGAAAATTAAGTTTTGGGCTTTTTTGTACCCTTTTGAAAATTTAGGCATTAGGCACCTTTAGTTCCAAAATGTCTTAATAGGGCCAATAAGAATTTTTGAGTTGACATAAATCCAATATCTTGGGTAGATATTCCAGATCTGTTACAACAAAAATAGGAAAAGTGGGCAATAGGTTAAAATTTTTCAGAAGATCTAGGCACAAATTCCTTTCCCGATATTATAGCAATCAGTCCATACAGGGGTTTCATTTTAGAACAATGGTTTGACATTAGATTATGAATAGCTCAAAATGACTTGGTATGAGGCAAATGGGTCTATTGTAAACTTGACTCAGTATTAAATTCCCTCTCAGATATACAATATGCTTATATTTGATGGAAATCTTTTTTCTTCTTTCATCACAGTGAAAAATTATGAAAAAAATATGGCACTAAAATTTTTTTGACACTTATCTGGAATGTCTACCAAAGATTCTTGTACACACTGAAAGACTCTCACAAGTCTAAATAGTTTTTGTTGATCAGGGTCTCTTACAGTGCCAGGACTACTTGATAGGCCCTTGAAGGGTTAAAGGAAAAATAAAGCAGAGGGTTTGTGGGGCGGGAGATATGTTTCTTATTTATTGGGTTTACAGTATACAGACATTAGTTGAATTTCATTGTGAGCTGACATTACAATTCCCATCATGTTCTTGTAGGTCAGCTCCTATCAGACATGATTAATGATAAATATGGTCTTTACATTGACTACAGTAAAGTCATCCTTTCCTGGGAAACATATATCACAAGTTTCTCAACGCTCCTGTCTTTGCTAGACTTAGGGATTCTTCAAGGTTTACAATGCGTGATAAATCAACTCAGAGGCAAGAAGCATCTGAAGCAGAGTCAATCATTTCACCAACTCACTTATAGGTGGAAGGAGAAGAGATGGTTTTATGCCTTTCCAAATTTATGTATTGAAAATATAAGAGAAAAGCTTTTTAAAAAAAAATGTATATTCTTGGTATAAATGTATTTATTAAATGAAATAAGCCCTAGCATATATGTAAGATAAATTTTGTAGATATGTAAAACCTGTCAATTTTGTTAGCTCAGTTGGCCATCTACCACTCACTTGGTTGTGATTTCGAATCATGGTAGGGAAATAGTAATTTTATAGATGTGTTCATTTATTTGAATGAGATAAGCCCTTGCATAATTTCTAGCATGAATTTTTGTAGATTTGTAAGACTTGTCAATTTAGCTCAGTCAGTAAGAGACAGGTACCAATTATTGCGCACAGTCCTATACCATATACTACAATTTGAATAAATGTATTCCACTTTGAAAAAATTTTGAAGATCAAAATAGCTTTCTATTGTACTTGATTAATTAGTCTAGAAACTAAATTCTAAAAATAGGAGTCCGTTAGAATATTTCTTTTTTGTAGGCGTGCTAAAGTTTTGAAACCACAGCTCTAAATAATAGGATTTTGGGTGCAATCTTATTACAGCAAGAATTAAGATTCTTAAGAATATTGAGACCGTTCTGAACTTGACAAGCCGTATTCTGAGAAGCCTGGTGGGTGGAGCAATCGGTATTTTACGAGCACTCACCTATTTCTTCAAAGCTTGGAGGTCTGCGAGTTGCACTGACAACTTGTAGGAAAGGTGAGTTGTTAGGTGCACCAATTCCCACAGCAATCAAAGTAAAGCACCACAAATAAAGATGACTTTGCCAGAGACACTCTTTTGAAAACAAATAATTAAGTGTTGAGTACAAAAAAAAAACAAAACAAAAAACGACTCAGCACTCCTGGCTGTTTTTTTTCTTTTCTCATTAGCCTTTCATACAGAAAAGAATACAGACCTTCCAAGTATCGCATAGGATGTGTGTGACACATGCATAAAGGAAAATTATAATGCATTTTGTAAAAAGGATTAGATTTATTAAAATTGGTTTTGATTTCAGATTGAAATCTTACCTTAAATAAAACCCGTTTCAAATAAACTTCTAGTCAACATTTGATTTCAGTAGCTGATATGCCCTCCAACACAATTCTAGCCAATCTTACATAGAAAATTTCAAAAATTATATAAGTGAGCATGCCCTCAGACTACTCGAGAGGATTCCCACCCCCAAACTTTCTCTCAGATGCGGGTGGGAGAAGGGGTGCCCTCAGGTTTCTAACTCTTTCTCAACATTGAAACTCGGGGCTGAGGATACAAAATAAAAAAGTAGGGTAGGATTTGGAGAAATTTATACACATTGTTTGCTGATTCTCAGCAACATTGATTTACTGTTTTGGTTCCACACTAATCATTAATAGAACAACCAATGATGAAGTGGGGGGGGAGCAGATACAGCATGGAGAACGGACTCAGCGAGCTGAGTTCAAACTCCAGCTTAGACAGATTGTATTCACTCCGCAATAATGCCACTGGGAAAGGCATGAATATCTCCTCTACCCTGACTTAAGGATAATATAGAGTAGGGAAAAGAAAGTGACACCGCTCCAGGTGCTTGTCTTTTTCACAAATCACAAACAGACCAAGTAGTAACATGACATAAGAAGCCCAAGCAGGGACAGCTGTAGCTGCAGCCAGCATAAGGGCCTACTCTGTTGTAATACAGTTTGTTATAATGCAGGTGGCTGATAGACCCCAAAAATATTAATCTAGCTTCCAAATAGCATAATTTATCATGGCCTTGTTATTCACCTGGTTGGCTTACTTAGGCCCCTAGCATCCTCATCATCACAGGGAGATGCCTATACTTACTTACCTCTAAGAAGGTATATCCACCAAATTGAAAGCACTGTATTATAGCAACAAACATCAAAGGAGTCATTCTGGCTGGATCTAATCTCAAAATATTCCATTACCATCAGATTTTCTCAGACCAATTACCATGGCCCAATGGACGAGTGCTCAGCTCTAATTCAATCGGCTGTGGTTAAATCCACAGCAAAGTTATACCGAAAACTTTAAAAATAGTATCCAATACCTTTCCGCTAAGAACTCAGCACAAGGTTTAGGATTAAGGAACCACTCCCAAATTAGATTAGATATACTGGTTCTTGTGAGATCACTCAAGTTGAGCAATGATGAGCCTAGTTTGTATCCAGATGGATGATCATTTGAGAATACCAGGTGCTGTAAACTGAACAAAGCTTTGACCAATGATACATACATAAAAGGTTTTGAGAAAATCTCTAATCAATTTTTTTTTCAATCTGCAAAAAGGGTAATGATGGGTGACAACTTGTATAAAGCTATTAATTAAAAAAAAAAAAAATTTCATATATATATATATATATATATATATATATATATATATATATATATATGGGGAATATATGCGTGAGTAGATATATCAAATTCAACCTTACTGACCGTCCAGTTCCATGGGGCAGAGATAAGATACCAGCCTCTGGGTCTGAAGCAAAGATTTTGATCCTACCTTGTGGTACTGGATGGGATAATGGATAGTCTATGGGCACACTGAAGAGTTGTAATACAACGAAACAACTGTCTGTGGATGACACTATATATATATATATATATATATATATATATATATATGAATAGCCTCCACGGGTTAGGGAAATACCTCACTTCAGGGGTGCAAAGCATATGGCGATCCTGGGGCGCCAAATCGTCAGAAACCTAATCAGCCCCATTTCTTTACCCATAGCTGGGAGGGTGTAAGAGAAAAGATGGATTCTTTCCCAAGCGCATTAATGTTAAGTGGACATAACCCGCCCCAACCAGAGTTTGAACTCAAATTACTGATTCCATTGTCTGCGCCATTACCGACTAAAACATTCGCACCTCCAAATCAATAAAAATTTGTATTTTGTAATACAAGACTGTCTTTTCATTGATGTGGAAAAAAAAAAAAAATGAACACAGCCATACTTCATATTTGCACCCAAGGTGCAATTTTGATAAATCAGCACAAAAAATAAGGTGAGGATTTACAATGAGAAACTGTCATTGGAACATAAAACATTCTGTTACTTTTCAACTCAATTTCTTGTATGGAATTACGGTTCATGAAGCTTGTATATAAATATCAAGGATTTTAAAAAGAATTTGCTTGAATATTCATCAAATTGAAGCGCTTTTGAAGTTTTGTGTTTCTCAAGAGATGCTGAAAGAAACTGTGTGTAAAAATTCACAGTTATATAACAGTTCATTCAGAATGTTCAAATTACTTTTTTTGAGTTGAATGAATGCTCATGAGGCGTGAACAGAAATGTGACAAACTGCTTGAATGTCCCCCCCACCCCCAAACAATTGAGGATGTCTCTGATGAATAATTATTAAAAGCTTTCGTCATGGTATAGTCAGAGATCTCCGACCAGATTGTTAGATCTGACAATGGTGTTAGTAGAGGTATATGCTCTGAGTGATTTCTAGTTAAAATAGAGAATTTATCCATGGTTGATATAATAACTTGCAAAAAATGAATATTTACATCAACACTAAACCTTAAACTTGGAAATTTCATCAAATCTAACAAGCAACTGAAACTAACTTTAAACCAAATTCCAATTTTACCAGTCCATAGACAAATTAATAGCCTTTTTCATTAGTTTTATCACACACAAAACTAATCTAATTCAGTTGATGAATAATTTTTTTGTACAAGAGAGGAAAAAATAGCCTGGAAGTACTGGCTCAGTGTCACCCAAGATAGAGAAGTCTGGCGAATCTCAAACTTCTTACAAGGATACAAGGTCTGTCAGGGAAGTATCTAGCTATTTAATATTAACACCCCCCCCCCCCCGCCAAAAAACAGCCTAAGTCAATTGCACCTTAGTCCACTTTAAATTACTCCCCTTGGGATCTCACACACACAAATTCCAGTGTCCATTCAATTTCTCAAAGAAGTCAGAAAAGTCCTTGTAGCATTCTCCTAAGTCTCATCCACAGCTCGAAATCTCTACAAAAGCCAGAAATTGCCGGGAGCTGAATCTGATTAGCTGACAAACCTAGGTGATATGATGGTTCGTCAAAAATCCCTGGACAAGACATGAAGAATGACTAGCTCAGTCATTGTAAACGCAACAGTTGCACAGTACTCAAGCTCACTCAACTGAGTCTAACTGCCAACTGAGTAAACCTCAAGTCACAAGACCCGTCACTAGTAATGCCAACTTAGCTATGTTCGAATAATTTGGTCAGGTTTACAACATTGATCTATGATTGTAGTCTTCCCTACTTCACATCAGCACGAAAGACTTAGATTACCCAAGTAGTCATAGTACTTTTGTATATGTCGTCTGTTACAGGTACCAAGTAAACTAGTAATAGCTGATCCATAGTCAGTTAATAAACCAGCTCCCCTATCCATATTTCCCTTCAAGCTGTGTACACGAGTGCGCACACATATTTTCCAACCAGCAAATTATTTGGAAACAGAAAATTAATGTGCATAGAAAAAATTTTTAATCTTTTGGTAACTTGGAGTTTTTATTGAAAAAAAAAAAAAAAAAAAAAAAAAAAAAATTGATTCACCATGTCAAATTTAGAAGTGCACACATCCTTTTGTTGGAAGAAAAAAAATTTGCACATGAGATTTTTGTGGCCAATGACTACAAATAATTAGAGGGAACATTGCACCTTCCCACCTTTGTATGGGTGAGGCAGACAGTTTTCAACCCAGTAGGAATATAAATAATGCATAAAAGGATGGATGAACTTCAATCAATGGCCAGCTAACAGGATGGTATATACATAAAAGCACGGTGGAGAAAACAACAGGGGAACCACTCCATTATCCCTCCCAGGGAATAATCAGTACAATGCAAAGTTCACATGAAGCAACAAGAATTGCAAAAAAACAAGAAATTGTGGAGAGTCATGATTGCCTCCCGGTGTAGCGGTTGTGTAGTCGCTGTTGGAGTACATCAGCCCCACCCAAAGCAAGTGATGTGGCTGGGACCCAGCAGGAATGGCTGGTATAATTTTCATTGGTGCAAAAATCACATTGAGAATAAGAACATAACTGTCACGATCGAAGATGCAAAACTCAGGAAGGTAGACCACTACATCTACTAAAAACAACGAATCTCTGAGATCCTCAAAAGAAGAGGAAATCAAGCGAAAATTACTCTAGGATGGCAAGTCTTCAGCAGAGCAAGCTCAACTTTCAAAAACCAGACGTTCCCAATAATCCTAAAAAGAAAAGTATACAACCAATGCATTCTCTTGATAGTCACTTATGGAGCAAAGCTGCAAACTGAGAAGCAGGTAACGCGTGCATGAGAGAATCATGCTCATGCCTCACATGAAAAGATCACAAGACAGCACAGAACATCAGGAAAAAGCCGAAGTCCAAGACATCATAGAATCTGTCAAAAAACTTAAATGGCAATGGGCAGGCCATGTTGCGAAATGAAAGACAACAGATGGATATCACAATTCATGACATGGATCCCCAGAGATCACAAGCGAAACCGAGGCCGGTAGAATACAAGATGGAGAGATGAACTAGACTAATTCAGAAAATACTGGTTCCGCGATGCCCATGATAGAGAATTGTGATGAATCCTGGGGAAGGTCCATGATCAACGATGGACATTAAAAGACTGATGATGATGATGATGATGCTTGCCTTCATTTGGGAGGGACATGGCATATAAGGAGTGTATTGAAAAAAAAAAAGATGTTGAACTTTGGTGATCCTGTTGGAATTCATGTTTTAACCACTGGACTGGATCTTGTTGACAAAATATTCCTCTAATAAGTAAACACATGAGTTGGTACAATGGAATCATAATAGGTCACCCAGATTTTGAATAATGTCCTATTTCGATACAGGATACATCGCAGCTGCACGTGTATATGCAACACATGCATCTGCAACATGTAGGGCGTCTTTATCAGACAGGAAAACAACAAAAAAACAAAACAAAAAGCACAACATCTCTGAAGTTCCAGAATTTGTGATTTTGTTCTAAGATACAGGTTCACAACCAGATTGGACAAGGACTAGAGAGAGGCAGATTCAAACTGCTGGAATATTAATCTTTTGGCAGTGCTAGAATAGTAAAATCTCTGTTCCAGTGCTCCTGGCCATACTGTCTTGTCAACAGACTTGAGAATTGGCATCAGTACTCCAATAAACCGCCTTCTGAAAACGTTTTATTGAAATAAAAAAAATAAAAAAAAGAAGACTTCTAATCTCATTTTGACGAGTTCATTAATAATGTCTAGGTTCCCAAGTTTTGTTCGTTTTCACTATTTTAGAGGTTTCCTGGTGGAAAGCATAAGTGATGTTATAAGGATTTATTTTGACGATCCTGACACTACAGTTGTTCAATTATTAACTGTGAAGGGGATTTTATTCTTTTCTTTTAATAATGAAAATAAATATATGTACATGTGTGTGTGTAATATATATATATATATATATATATACCTATGTAGCTCCTTAACCTCATTACCCCTCCATTTACACTATCCCTAACATACTCAAAAAATCTAACTCCACATCACTTCCCTCCTACCCTGACACACTTTGCCCTCTCCAAGACCAACTGCTGCTGCTTAACCAAAGACTTCATCACTAGCTGGACTTTCTCTCACACAGCAGGATCCCTCCAGCAGCTTTTATAAAATATTTTACCCACAAGGCATAGCTCCTGATAGTGGACTCTGGTTTCATATGGGAACTTTAAACCCTAAAAACACATACTCACACAGCACACACCACTGAAGATGGGAAAAAATCCTGAAACATGTCTGGACCATTAACATCTAAGGATTAATAAACCTTACCTCTGAACACTTTACTTCTGAGTCTGTCTCACTCTTTACAGTTCATATTATATATATATATATATATATAAAACACACATTGTAATTACAATAAAAACTTTTACGCTATAAGATTATATAATAGAAAAAGAGATATGTCTTTGGAATGTTTTGCATCCACCTGATAGGCATCTGCTACTTGCACATGACAAATATTTGTCTATATATATTACATGCACGAATTATTATACACACACACATACACATCCCATCTCCCTCTCATAAATCTTACTAGTGCAGATATGCAAGAGTCCAGACATATACATATTTCTCTAATATTTTGTACGCGTATATTATACTATATATCTATCTCGCATATTACTTTCAAGCATACAAAAGAGAAAATACTAAAAAGAAAAATATGACAAGTTGCATCCTCCATCATTAATCATCAGTCTACATTTTGTTGTAACACTTTGCACGCACTTGCGACAAATGAACTAAACAGCACAGAGTGAGCATACCTCTACCATTAGCGCCAACTGAATGAAAGTCGGTTAATATTCAGCTACGATGCAGGGGGTGTAACTGTAAGTTTTGATTTTTCAAATTTCGGAATATTGCATTATGAAAGAATATCCCACAAGTGGAAAAGATTCTTAGACTTGCCTCAGAATTCTAATTCCTTTTTATGCCATGACCCACCCTTCCAGAAAATTTAATCGAAATCTATTGATAACTATAACGGATATTTAACAGACAAATATGAGTGAATCACTGAATATATGTGTGTGTGTATATATATATATATATATATATATATGAGGGAGAGAGAGAGAGAGAGAGAGAGAGAGAGAGAGAAATAAAAAAAATTCTGCTCCAAAATTTAACCAATTTTATCTTCCTGCCCAACTTTCCATAAAATTTCCTTGAAATTCATGGAGAACTTTTAAAGATATTGAGCTGATGAACAGACAGACTTTGTTGGCAGATGTAAAAGAAAAGGAAAACAAAAAAAAAAACATCAAAGCTGATGCCTTCCCAATTCTTTCAGGTTTTGACGTAATACATAAAATAAACCAAATTCCTTGTGAAAAAAAAAACATATGCTGAAGGAATTAAGCAAGAATTTCTCAATAGAATATCAGCCACTCTCCAAAAACAAAACAATAACAATCAGAGTGCTGTGAGAAAAATCAGCAAAAAGAACCGGTGAAGATGGGCGGCGACGCATGAGCCAATCAGAGCACAAAGATTGGTAAACTAAAAATATGGAATTGATGAAATGAAAAAAAAAAAAAAATCTGGATTTGCTCAAAAATTCGATCAATTCTTCCTGAAGCCATAGCCCACCAAATATCACTCAAGTTCATCCAGAACTGAAGATATTGTGTGGCCAAAAAGATGGATAGACAGACTAGTTGTCAGAAGTAAATAAATAATTAAGAATAAATAGAAGTTGTTGCCATCCCCGTTCTCGTGGTTTAGACTTACATAAAATAAGCTGAATTCTTTGCAAAAAAACATGATGAAGGAGTTGAGCAAGAATTTCTCAATAAAATTCTAGCTCAACCAAAATAAAAATAATTACCCAGAGTTATTAACCGAGTGCTTTGAGAAAAATAAGCAAAAAAAAGACCCGGGTATATCTGGTGGCTGGGTGGTGACGTATTAACCAATCAGAGCACAGAGATTGGTAAACTAAAAATATGGACTTGGTGAATAAATGAAAAAGAAGAAGGAATGAAACTGATATTACTTATATAGAAGCTTAAATTTGATTGGTTGAAAATAGGTAGACTCTTGCGTTCAACAAGGAAGATGTCATCTAGTAAAGAAGAATGTTGCGAAATGTGAAATGTATCAACCGGGTTAATATCGTTTCAAGGAGAGAGCTTAGAAGAAACAGCAATATGGTTTAGAGTTACCAACTACTTAGAGTACATAGTTGCTCAATATTGTGTAACCAACCAGAATTAAAAACATATATAAATTGACAAGAAAAACAAAAAAGTGGGAGGTGAGGAGTAAATGAAAAATAGTTACCAGAATTCTAAATGCTCAAGATACATGTATCAACTAGAGATATGGAAATGAGTTTTGGGAACCAGGTATATGATGAAGCTGGCTTTTGGGAACTTGGTATATGGTAATGTTTCCATTTGTAAACATTGAACATACAAAAAAATCTGGAAATTGAGAAGTAGGTATATGCTGTACCTGACATATTCCTTCCTATTTCATCATTGATCAGACAATGAAATACCATTTTTTCCAGCTTACCACAACTCATTCAAACTCCTTCCACTAAACCTTCCCTAGTCTGGCAACCTTAAATCTGGTTCCTTCACTAATTCAGTACCGATTTCGAATATCTCCAGTTAGCGCACCAACCTGCTGCACATTGTTATAGTAGCGCTAAATCTGTTTTCTGATTAATGCACTCTTGTAAATACTGGCAAGCGATTCCTGCTCGTTTTCCTGCATTTATTAATAACATTTGCACTTATTCAATCCCAGTTATAGCTCTAGTGAGTGAAAGAAGTGCATTCAGTGCTGCAAAGTGAAGACACTACACATGGATTAGAGATGAAGTTCAACTATGAAAAAAAAAACAACAAAAAAAAACAACTTGACAGTGGTATATTGGTGTTGTAGAATATGGTGCTTTGTATCATGGGTGTACTCTGTGCTACAGATACACAAGGAATGGACGGTTAAAGCCTTTTTGGTTCAGTGTGGGCAAGGTGTTCCCTGATCGTAAATTGTGAAGTTTCACACCCTCGCTCATTCAATGTTACAAACAATAAACAAATAAAAAGTTTGGCGGGAGTAGTAAATACAAGAGACTAGGGTGTAGGAGAGAGAGGAAGATGGTGTGCGAGTGAGTGCTGCCTTTCATAACAGCTTGTTGCACATCAAATGCGAGACACTATTTTCAACTTTTTTTTGTAAAGGCCAAAAAGTGACTTAAAACATATTTCAAAAAGCAGAGAATACCTGTAACATAATTGCCAGCCTTAGAGGGTTCACGAGGGTACTTAGGGAATGACCACCCACTGCAACTCATTCAAAACCCTATCCATTTCAAGCTTTAGTAGACGGCCTCCTAGCTTTATCAATTGTCACAAAATTAAAATAAAGAAAAGGGAAAAAAAAAGAAGAACCTACTATTCAATCACATCAATTTTCATAAAATTTTATATAATTGAAAGAAGAAAAATCAGAGATAAAAATCATTTTTCATAATGTAGATATATTTGTTTTGAGATTTATGTCTACGTTTGTAACAAAGAAGAAATAAAACGAAGTAAATTAATCGGACAATTTTCAGCACCAAATATGAACTTGCATTTGGAAAACCTGAAATCCAGCTATTAATGAAACTTGAAACTTTTGGTATTTATTCATTGATTATTGAATTATTTTGGAACACGTAGAAGAATTATCATATGTGGTAGCCAAGTCATTTGATGAATGGGCTATATATGTGTATAAACATTGAAGGTGATTCTCTAGTAGTGCTTCAACTCACACTGTAGACATGGTAATGATTGCCAATAAAAATAAAACAGGTGAGAGTCATGATGATTGTGGTGGTGGTAGTGACAGAACATAGAAAGAAGAGAAAGTGTCCATAGATAGGTGCATCAGCCTGACTGATGAAATGATTTGAGGAATGGAGTAAAAGAGCTTTACCTGTGAGCAACATCTGATTATCAGTGGGCAATACAGGTAAAAAAAAAAAAAAAAAAAAAAAAAAATCATCATTCGTGTTTTAATGTCTATCGTTGTACATAGACCTTCCCTAGGATTCGCCATACTTCTCAATCGTGGGCGTTGCAGAGCCAGTATTTTCTAAATTTGTCTAGTTCATCTCTCCATCTTGTGAGTCACAATGTCCACCGGTTGTCTGTTATTCTTGCAATATGGCCTGCCCATTGCCATCAAAGTTTTCTAATAGATTCTAATGATGTCTTAAACTCCCACCAGTTTCCAAATCAAGGTGTCATTTTTTGGAGGGAGTTTTATAACTAAAACAGAAAATTTTCAAGATATTTTGTGGTGTGGGCAGATAGGGGAAGTAATTGTGCATGGATCCACTCAAAAATTTCAAGAATACTTACAAATACTATTGTCCAAACCTTCATAAAATCTTTGGAAAATTCATTTAGAATTTCCAGATATACCGCATGAAAGATATTTTGCTGTAGAGGATAATTAGTTTAGGTAAGTTGTGATTAAAAGCAACAACAATTAAGATGAAAGTAAATACGAACAAAAATGAATAATAATGATTCATAATACTTCATTTACTAAGATGAAATAAAAAAGAAATCGGATTCAACTGAACTATCAGTTAATAATGAACTTGGTACAGAGGAGATTGTCGATGGGAAGCAAGTTTAAGTGTTTGAGTCGAACTGACACTTGCCACAATGTTCCGATAGTTCACATAAGGGAGATAGATCCACTCCAAAATTTCAGAACATCTTACATAGCCTATTATTGCTCATACTTCCATTGAAATTCATCAAGAACTAAGCCAGTAATGGGAAGTCTCTAGAAAAATTACTAAAATTTTCTGTAATTCTCATGGAAAAAAATGACTTTTTGGTATTCTTCATCTTAAATGGATAAAAGTCATCCCCCAAAATAATGCTGATGTATGAAATACAAGAAGTTTTTATTGAAGAAAAACCAGAATATGAACCAAGAGAATATGCTGGAGACGTTTGCAAAGATCAACCTGAACCTCAATCTCCAATAACCATGCTTCTTCATTTCCTTTACCAGTCAACCAAAACAATTGTCCTCAAATGAAGATTAGTAATTTAAGTTAGTAGATCCTTTATGCTGACTACAGCTATAGCCATCCCTGTTAGGGCTCCTCATATCACATTGCAAAGTGTATTATCTGTTCATTGACGCCCTCGAGATGAGAAGTTGATCAATGCCTAGGATTGTCCTCCATCCCGGAACCAATGACCAGCATGCTTGGGCTCATCCTGAGTGCAATAACAGGATCCGTCCTGTGAACAAAGTCAAGCTTGCCCCAATGACTCCATGAAATCATGTGTCTAGACTTAAGGACTCTTACACAACAGGATTCATCCAGTGAACATAGTCCAGCTTGTCCCAACATCCTTGTGAAATCATACGCAAGGAATCAGCTTCATTGCACTCTGTGCCTGCATGTTTTTGAACGTGTGGAACCCCCACCTTAATCCAACTTTGTGTCACATTTGTAATAGTGGGGAAGCAAATAAATAAACTCGGTCTGTTTGATACGTGAAATAGTCAACCACTCGAAGTCACACCACTTCTTTCACTTTGTTTAGTGTATTACTAGTGATTAAACAGACCCTGCAGATTAATCTCTGAAAAGCCGTTTCATTTTTTACTTTTCTTTGTTTACTTTTCATGGTATATTTTATATTCTATCTTTCAAGAATATAAAGTAAAATAAACAGACCCAGCTTTAAATGTTTATCCATTTGTAAGTGTTAAATGAAATATTATCTTGTTCTTTACTTCTAATTGTTCATCTTATATCTTAGATTAGCTTTAATCCAGAAATCCGACTGACTTCCAGTTTCAATATTGTCAGATTAATGGTCTAAAACTATACAGTACATTGGACGCAGCATAATATTTATATAATTCATTTTATTTCACTTTTTTTTATTATGTCTTTTATGCCAGCAAATACAGTACTTGTATTTGTCATACAAATGATTACAGATGTTGGTAATTCATTTATGAATATTCAAAGTGGGTGGAATAAATTAACCGGAAGGTTTTTTTTTTCAGTCAACAGTTATGCTTTTAAAAGGATTCACTTGGCTTATAAAAAGATATAACCCACAACAGTTTCCAGCTCATCAAAAATAAAACCTGCAACTGTTTCTGGCTCATTGAAAATAAAAACCCTGATTATTTTCAACTTAGAATTTCTGGTTACTAGCATCGTAACTTCAGTGCACAAATGCATCAATCACAAATAACTTCATTCCCACTGCTGTTAACATCGACTCCAACCTCTGCTCCCAGAACGAGGCTCTCTCTAAATGTGGCTTTGTACAAAACACTTAAAACTCATCGACAACTCAACTATACTCCTCCTTTTACACACTTTGCCAAAAAACCAGTAGGAGGTAATATCACAAGAGTACCCAACACTGCCTCTTATTAGAGGAGTACCCTTCATTTAATTATCCGATGGATAAATAATAGAAAATAAAATAAGAAAAGACACAAGTCATCGGAAAATGATTTTGAAATGGAATAAGTTTATATAAATTCATTTCTTGCACTTGGAAATCAATATTTGGCTTTGGCTATCTTAGATAACCTGATTTGGTTGAGTGATTCAGTTATAGACAATAAAATTCAGTCACACCATATGTTGAAATTCAAGTGCCACAGATTGCTTCAAGATAACTTAAACTATTTTGAAACTAATACACTTTTGCAGCAAACATTTCCATCTGAGCTGAAAATGATTTTTTTATTAAAAAATTTGACAAAAATCTTATATAAAAGCTGCTGTCACTTAGTCTATTGGTTGTTCTGTCATGCTAAAGTTGATATATAAGATCAACAAAACCCTACAAGCAGCCTTAATGTCAAGTAGCAGATCTGTTAGACTGACATTACATTGCTTTAAAATTGGGTAAAATGGAGTTACAAATTGATAACCGACCAAGAAAGCAGCAGGCACAACAGCTTTCCTGTCACTGCTTTTGTTGACATCCAGTACATTGTACGTACTGCACAAGGCCAAATGGAAGGAAATGGGGATCAAAATAAAGTGTTGCACCATTTCAGTATTTATCCATGCATAATAACTAATGCTCCTGTTTCTGACTAGTACAAAGCCAGTGAGTATATAATGTATACATTGCAAAAACAAGTCTAGTCCTTGTGGGAAAGGTAATAAAATACAGAATGGCAACTTTTCCTCTGATCAAAGATTTCTCATAATATCTTCGTAACAATCGTATCCTAATAATTGCTTATTTCAATGAGTAATCATTAGGACATGATTGTTACAAAAATAATTTTTCTTTCATTATTAATTTCGGATTATTATTTCTCTCTGCAGCTGAAAAGTAATGATCAAAAAGCAAAGACGGTAGTTTGAATAATTCACGGAATAACCGACACACTTAGACGTATGAGCCTGAAAGGCAGTCAACCAACCGCCAGTTCCAGCAATGGAATTTTGGTGCAAATCAAGCCCTCTCATCAAACCAAAGAGTTCCCACGCAAATGTATATATTAAAAAAAAAAATCTATCTGCTTTTATTTTTCGGTGAAATGTTTCTTAGAAAACTCTTCTAGAGAATAATTAGTTTCTTTTCATCTATTCTTTTTGTTGCTCTTTCTATTATGACATTCAGGTGAACAAAATGACAGGTGTATTCATTTTATTCAACCACTCAAGCAAGCATAAAAGGGGGGGGGGTTATGTTCCAAGGAAAGATTATTCATAATTTCTGATCCAAGCTGTTTGCTTAATGGGTGTTGAATATAGCAGAACTCAGCGTTTGGTCTTTATCAAGGGGGCAGGGGTAACAGAGAAAACATGAAAAATAAGATGAAGAAAATTGATATTTTTTTGGACTAATTTAAGATAATAAAAGAAATTTGGACAAGTTTTAGATTATTGGTCTTTAGAAAATCATAAAAACCAACATTAGTGAACTTGAAAAGTACAGACCACTTAAGGATGTTATTCTGATGCTCTAATTCATATCTTATGTGATCATCTAACCAGGCATACTAACTGCTTTATATTAAAAGATATTGGTGCACATACAGTATATAGCAAGGTTATCACAGCACAAAGCCAACCCAGAGAGACACAGTATATTTACCCAGCAAAAGACCAGCCTAGATATATGCTCAATGTTAAACTTTTGATCAATTGAGGATACTTGCTTCACAAAAATGTTTAGGGAAATTCATAGCATAGCTAGCTGGGTAGCCCACTGTTGGAGTCTGAAGCCAGGCTCAGCTAAGCATAGAAGCTTAGTAGATACAGGCATCCTATCATAACATAGGTGTTGGGATCCAAGGAAGCCAACCAGGTAATTACAGAGCCAGTTGTGGGTAGATCTAGCTAAAAAAAATGGCTCAATCTTCTGAGGCTTTATTTAGCTCTTCCAAAGCTAAATTATTATTTTAGAGTATACCATCCACCTGCATTATATGGCAAACAATGCTATAACAAACTGCATTTATAACAGGAGAGGCTTGAACTCACTTTTGCCTGGTTGATACAAGTCTTAAAATCGATACTCTGAATTTGAAATGTTAAATCAAGAGGAATAATTCATTTAAATTAGTTCTAGAAAATTTCTATTCTCCTTTAATTCACAAAAAAAGAAAAGAAAAAGAAAAGAAAAAAAAAAAAAAAAGAAGAGTGCCATTCTTTTCAAAATTCTATTCATTGAAGAGTTCCATAGTAGTTCCAAGCAATTCATGAATTAATGAGTTGAAGAGAGAGGAAGGCATTCACCTGGTTTGTTTTTCTGTCAGTGTAATCTTCTATTAGTTGGGCTACCTCAAAGCACTTAAGAGCTCCAACTGCCCTACTATTTACCCTTAGCTGGAGGGAGTAGTTACAAGCCTTTCCCAAGGGTAAGTGAACATAAGCAGCCTTGGCCAGAACTCAAATTCTGTTTACTGCACTGGTAACCATTACAACACTCCAAACCTCCCTAATGATTAAAAAAACACTGTCTGCCTCACAGAAATGTTTAATGAAATTCATAGAGTAGCTAACTGGGTAGCCCACAGTAGGAGTCTCGTACCAGGCTCAGCCAAGCTTAGTAAATACAGGTATTCTGTTATAACACAGGAATGTACAATAACCAGCCCAGGTATTAACTGCTTGGAACTGGCTAATGAGATATTACAAGAAGATTTCTTCATTCTGAAAAAAAAAAAAAAAAAAAATCCTGGTCTCATGCAATTAAACATTTGATATCTGGATAAACAAATAAAACAAGTAAACATGTGGTCATCTGAGTGCAAAGACTATTCTCAGCTTATAAAAATAAGCTGCATGGTACTGAAAGCCAACTCTCATTAGTTACTGAAATTATTTTTTTTGCACTTAATCAACTTAAAAAACAAAAAAACAAAAACAGAAGACGCTAAAATGTCCCATAAACAATGTTAGCCAATTTATGGATATATTTGGCTGAAATGGCTGGAAATTAACACCAAGAATGAGATGTAAAAAGGGTTCTCAATGCCTGAATTTTTTAACTGTCAAGACAAGAAACACACCAAATTTAGCATTAAAATTGCTAAATTTAAATTACTACCCATGCTGCTAAGGTTTATTCATATGAACCATCAATTTTTTCCTCTCATCAGATGCTCCAAATATCCAATAACGCACACACCAAGAAGGAATAACAGGATGTTGTGAGTACATCTACAGCCAATGAACTCTGATAGTAAATAGGTTTTGGTAAGTCGCTCAATAATCAGTCATGTGACATACATCTTTTGGCAGTCTGCCATGAAGGGATGATCAATTCAAAATTGATGACTGTTACTTCTTTTACCTTTCGTTGGGTAGTGATCACTATAAAGTGACTTCTCACAAAGCATGAATGAAGGTAGACACATACTAAGGAACCAATTTAGCATTAACTTACTTTGATCCCCTTCATTTCTACGACCATTTTTTGTAAGAAAAAAAAATTCAGGAATTCAAAGTTTTTACTTTTTTGATTCAATATTCATCTAATTAATTACTAAGACAAATACAGGAGCATTTGTATGACTTTTGAAGCTAACAGGTATAATGGATATCAGCTCAGAAAATGAAATTGGTAAACTGAATTAATAGTCCTGTTTACAGGCATACCTCATTTGATGTTCATCACTAATATTGCAATTTATTACAAATTGAAGTTTTGAGGCAACTCAACATTGAGCAAGTTTATCAATCATTTTACTAACTGCATTGGCTCACTTTGTGTCTGTCACGTTGAAGTAATTCTCACAATATTTAAATCTTTACTATTTTTTAATTGAAATGAGGCCAATTAATAATTGTGCAATGGCCTCCAAGTTTTCAAGTGAAAAGAAGAGTCACATGTCTCAATTGGGGAAATGCAGTCAAGTTCAGTGTTTTGTCTTTTGTTCATTAGAAATATCCAGTCAAACCAACTAGTGTTGCCCACTCAGAAAATGTTTTTGCACTAAATTAACCTAAAACTGTATCAAAAGAAAGAGAAAAGAAAAATACAAAAAAGAAAAAAAAAAGAAAAAAGTGCTGCATTTGTCTAAAAAGGCTAGAAAATTACTAAAATTTGCTTGAGGGAGGGAGATGAAAAGTCACAAAATATTGGCTAAAAAAATAATGCTATATACTAAATTTTCTTACTGCAAGAACAAAAGAAACAGTAAATCAACAACATTGACCCAACCTTTTAACAGTCACCGCCCTGATCTGTCAGCAGCTATCAACATCAAGACAAGACACTCAAGATTATGACTGACTGAGGGTACAGAGCAATTTTAAGTACTTAATGAACTATAGATAATTTATATCTTCCAGATATTAGATTTGGCGGAGGCAACAATAGTAGAAAAGAAATAAAAATTAAATTAGCTATAATAAAACTGTTATCATATTTGAATATTAATGTATCAATGTTCTACTGTTCTAAAAGGTCATGTCATATGTTACTTTGAGAGGAGATGGGCACTGCCATGGTACCCCAACCATCTAAAAGGACATAGCATAATTTGATTCAATATATACAGGGTAACGTAAAAGTTGTGAAGGAGTCTAAATCATTCATATCTTTTTTTAGTTCTAATCATTTTTTAAAAGAAATTTGTTTTTCTACGAATGAAATATATAAAACCAAGAAAATTTAATCAACCTATTTATGGAAAGTCCCCCCCCCCCCAACGTCTCAACTTCAAATTTTTGATCTTTCTGCCTAACATTTCCCGAATGACATCTGCTCCTTCACAGCCATAAACAATTTTCAGCATTTTGGACTGAACGTTTTGTCCCTGATCATGGGTTACCACTAACAAAGCTCAACAGTCAAAAACAAGCAAACAGTCAATGAATTATGGACTCAGATTGGGGTGTCTCCATGTTTAAATAACACAAACATGCTCCTCCTCGGGTAAATGTTAAATGTATTCAAATTAGAATTCTATTATAGTTCATTGCTCAGTTTTGTACTTTTCCATGATGGATTCCCTCCAAAAAGGTTCCTTTATCTCCGAGAAGAGAAAAAACAAAAAAATATTGAAATAGAAAAAAAAAAGTTACATTTGTTTTAGATTCCTTTGTGACTTTTTACACCACCATCTGAGACCCCCCCCCCCCGAGATAAAGCTATAGAATATCCAGTATGGTACCCTGATGAAGTACTAGGTCACGGGGATTGATTTGAAAGTTCTTTTGAAAAGATAGATGAAATAAGATGATTGAGAATGTGTCAACTCCATAAATTACTTGTCTACATCAGTGGTTCTTAACCTTTTCAAAGTCATTCCCTGCTTTAGTCAATAAGATTACTAGTTCCAACTTGCTTCAAGTAAGTTCCAACAAAGAATAATTTCAAATTTTCATATTTTGCATAAATCAGACCACTTTATGATTATTCGTTTAAAAGTAAGGAATTAAGACATTTGGTTGCTCAGTTAAACTCCATCTTGCATTACACATCCCTACTACCCGTAAGACAAAAATATTCACCATGACTTATTTTTAACTTAGTCTTATTCCCCACCCCTTGGACTACACTTGATTACTAGCAGCCCTCCTTCTACAGGTGTGGACAACAAAGATAATCCATTCTTATGTCTGTTCTTTTTCCTTCTCTCCCTCATCCCTTCCATTCTTTATTGCTTGGCCAGATTTTTGTAGGTAAATTCTAGGCTTTCCTCTTGCTACCTTTTAAATAAAGTTATTATTGAAAGCGTAACATTTGAACACAGATAGGTAGGGATGACATTGAAGCTTTTAGAAAAGAATCAGCTCCAAAAGTGCTTGTGGTAGTTAATATAGATTGAGGTCATTTTTTTTTTCCTGTCTTTCCACCAAGCTGTTCATCAATATAGTTGATTACTCCTGCTAGAATTTACCTTACTGGACAATTAAATTGATTAAAGCTCATAAGAATAGAAAGAGAAAGATGTCAGAGCAAAGATATAAGTACAAATAAGAGGATTTCATTAATATAACTCAGAAGTGGTGCAATTTATCAAGCCAAGAATAGTTAACAGTGCAAATAAACACCAATAGGTGTGAGCATGTAAACAATATTAGCAAGACCTTGGGTTGACTAAATCTAATGTGACCCATATTCATCATTTCCATCAGGTTAACATAAGAGATGAACAAGTCTGGTTGGTCGCTCAACAGAAACTGCAACACATCTTTTGGCAGTATTAGTGGGGTTAACACCAAGATGACTATCAGAAATTTTTCACATAGTTTCTTGGCAATTTTTTCTTCTGATGAAACATCTGTCTGTTCACCCCAAACATCTTTCTCCAAAAGCACTCAATAGATTTCAATGATATTTTGAGAAATGGGATGAAGAAAAATTGGTTGAAATTGAAGGCAGATCCAGGAATTTGTTTTTGATTGAAAGATTTACTGTCAATTTTTACATACATTTTTGTATAAACTCATGACAGGTCACACCATCTCAAAAACTTCCAAATGAATTCAATTAAAATTTTGTGGAAGAGTGGTCAATAGGCAATGAGAAAAATGTTTGAATTTTGGGGCGGATTCACACACAATTACCTCCCCTATGTCGTAGCTATATGTCCACAGCACATAATTTCACCAAAAGTTCATTACTCTTCACACAATATCTCCACAAGTTCTCAATGTATTACAATCAAAACTGATGATAGATTGGACAATAAGCTAAGGATAAAATGATTCAATTCTGGATTGGATCCATGCACAATTACTTTCCCTGACAATGATGTAGAAAGAGTTATGCACTCTCCGGGTGCTTTTTTTTCAAAAGACACTGAATATGATTTTGAAGTGGGAACTGAAAAATCAAAAACCTAAAGATGAGTAGAATTGTTAGTAAATGTCACTTTATGCCATCACGATAAATAAGGGGAAATCATGATGAATAATGATTAGTATAAAAAGATCACTAAGATTCCAGATATTCCCAGAAGAAAGCAACCTCAGGAAGGAGGGGGGGTGACATCATGAGTTACCATCCCCGGTGACACCAACAATAGGCCCACCTTTTTTATCTGCCCTCCACAAGTTTTGAAAATACTGTAATTAAAAATTGAAAATGATTACGTCATAGCAGCACAAGGGGATAACTTTTTGGAGTGGAGTGGAGGGGGTCCTTAAAATCAGAAAATTGTGGGGGGGGGAGAGAAAAGAAAAAAAAAGGAAGAATGATCAATGAATAAATTATTTCTTGCATCACTATAAGTCCAAATTTTTTAAGAAATCGGAAAAACGAAGGGACCAATTAAGAATAAACTTACATTGTAAATTGAATCCCCCCCCCCATCGGGGTGATTTTACTGCAGATTTCTACACTGGGAAAAAAAAGGCAGAAGAAATTAACACGTATGATCTTCCGCAGAAAATATGGCCAATAACAGCCAAGAATGCTGAAAACGGCATGGGTCCCTTCAACGAAAGATTACCAAAATATGCTATTTATAATTGGGTTTCTAGGAAGGTGATTGCCGATGTACAGGGAAAAGCGCTTTCCTTCAGAACATTCGGTTTCAGAGTTACTAAAAATAAAATTATGAAAATCACAGAGAGAGAGAGAGAAATAACGGCGAATACCAGATATTCTAAACAAACCAACTTCATAGTCAGATGGTTTGCCGTTGACGTAACCAATAACTGAATAAAGATAATACAATAACGAACATTTTTCTGATGCCTCAAAAAAATTTAATCTATCATTCCATCTTGTTCGTATACTCTAACAGTGTAAACGGATTCGCCCTCCCCACACTCTCGAAAGTATTTATTTAAAATAGGGCACACAGCGAAAATCGAACTTACTACCAACAGCCTCCGAGACAAAAGCTAAAAATTAAAAAAACAACAACCATTGCTCCTGAGCAACAATACACTTTTCCAAGAAGAAAAAAGTACGAGAAATGTCAGAAGTTTTAAAAGGTGAATCAGTTTTCATAGAAAGATTTCCAAATAAAATGGAACAAAAAAAAAAAAAAAAAAAAATACAATACAAACACCCAGGCATTCGGGGAAAACTTTTTTTTTTTTTTTTTTTTAAGGTGGAGTGTTTCATGACTCATCTTCGTTTGGGATGGTTCACCAGCACTCAGCACCTTCTCCTTCACTTCCGAAGGAAAAGAGTGAAGGGATATTAAATCCACAAATTTTAGAAATTGAAACAGTTTGTTATAACGCTTCCCCAGGTAACGGAATTAAAACAAATTTAGATTCAGCTTAGTGGACTTTGTGTAAGTTATGCAATAATGGGAAATGAGATGAAATCATTGCGAATACAACTCTTCTCTTGATGAAGTAAAGAATTAATAATGTCAATGGGGTAGATAAAAAAAGGTGAAAACAAACAATGAGTCGGCCACCGTTACAACTATCATCGTAAAAGTAGGAGGCGGCTGTTTTTCTAGAGATACTGTAATTTTTTTCGGTTAAGAATTTCCAACAACAATAAATATTGATTGAATTAGTATTAGAAATTCATTTGCTATAAATGTATTATGAAGGATTCAGCGATCCAAAGCATTTCTGCAATTGAAATCAGAGAGTTTCGGTCATGAACTTCACCTTCTGATTTTCGGTCAAGTTTCCCCGAAGTTGGGGAAAACACACACACAAGATTCCGAAGAAATTTTTTCCGGAGACAATAAAAAAAAACTCCGAAAACGGTTCACTTTTTTCGGTGGACTTTTTTTTTTTTTTTGCATTTCTAATTATCACTGCCAAAGTGAGGGCACTTAACGGTCAGTCTAAATACATATTAAGCAGCTACCAAGTTAAAAAAAAAAAAAAAAAGGGGGAAAAAATGTTACAAAAATTCCCAAAGACAAAATAAAAGAAAACGCTTCATCGTCGTTGGTAGGTGTGTTAGTTGGGATTTTTTTTTTAATTATTTGAATTGAAAAGAAAGCTGGTATGCTTTCTTTCGAAAATGTACAAATAGCAGTAGCAGAAAAAAAATGTTGATCATGTAGAGGAAAATGACGACTCGGAAAAGTTTGTTTTCAATTAGATTTGGTATCTGCTTCAGTGAAAAGTTAGTATTTTTGGGGAAGTGACCATCAAGAGCCACCACAACAAACAGAACAATAACCGTGTTAATAATTCGGGATGTTAACCTCGAGATTGCCTGATTTTTCCCCATATTGGCTTCTAAGAAAACAAAAAGCTGATCGATTCTTCTTCCTAAGCTTTTGAGGATTTTTTTTTCAAGTAAGAGTTAAAAGTTGAAAAAAAGATGGAAAACTCCAATTAATTTCTTTTAAACAGTAATCTAGCAGAAAAGAAAGAAAACAAATGCTTTCAGTGCGCATAAAATAATGGAAAAAACAAAACAAAAATGTATAAAAAATATAAATCCAAAAATCATTTTCTAACCTGAAATTTCGGCAGCAGTAGTCGTTTTGTTTAGATGCTAATAATCACGCACGGTCCTAATTAGTGAAAGCAGGTGCTCTAGGCGAAGACCAATAGAAAAGCGTGTTTCATCTCGATCGCGTCAGACGAAAATTCGGTCAATGAACAAATAATTGATAATTACTGTAGTATATGTTTTGCTAAGTTACTGAACTTCAAGCTGTAAGTTGTTAATAATTACTGTTTAATAAATTGTTACAACTAACTGGTAGAAATTCAGAAATAATCACGTTCTGGAATTTCTTTTCAAAGATGCCCCGTGATGAGACCATTAGAATATCCAATCAGCGGACACTTAACAAATCGACTCGGGGAAAACATCGTAGCATACCGGGCTATTATACAACTTTTTCGTTTATATATTCATTTATTTTTTTTTTTCACGGAAATGACTAATAAATAAATAGTCATTAATTTTTGAATAAATAAATCGTTACGATCTAAACATTCAATTAAGGAGATCCCAGTCATACTTTCATAATTTAACAGTATTTTTCTACGGTAACATATATTTTAAAACTTTTTTTTTGTTTATAATCTTCAAGAAGAAAAAGCAAACATATCACAACGAAACGTAAACATTGGCATTCCAACACAACAGTTTAATATGTTATTTCCCTTCCTTTGAAGTGACCAAATCAAGTCATTACTAGTATTCCGATTCCGGGAATAGCACAATGGAAACATTTTTGAGAAAATAAATCTCAAAAAAACACTTAGCACAAATCTGTATTTCTTTATCGATCATTCATGGTTTTACGGCATCGAACCATGAAGATTCAAATGCCAATTATTTCTCAGTTTTGTGTTGTTTTTCTGGGGGGGGGGTCATAGAAGACCAAGACTTCACAAATTACCCCCCTTCCCCCCAAAATGGTTAATTAAAAATAAAAGGCTTTCCTTCATTCAACATTGAAAAGCAAAAATTGTACATTGTTTATGTTGATGTTTTTTTCAAGAAACCAAACGATTTATTTCGTTGACGTTGTGTTTTTTTTGTGCTAATCTTCCAATCCGATATTAATCAAATGTTTTCAACTTTTTTTTCTTTTTTTTTTCTTCCTCTGGATAATCGAGTAGTTTAAAAGCATTTTAATGGAGTTTATGCAATGTAATAAAAATTAAGGGTTTTTCCTAATCTTTCCTCGCTGCAAATCCTCACAATATGAGACACGACAAATAAAGTGAATTTTCTTCGTCGGACTCCCGGAAAGTACAAGAATGTCAACAGGACTTACTCTGAATGCAGGGGTGGATCCAGGATTTTGAGTAGAGGGGTAGGGGTCCAAATTGGGAATGGAAAAATCTACACTGAAAAAAAAAAAACAACTCATGTTTCGAAGTTGATTAATTTTCATTTCGAGGGTTGACTCGTTTTGTTTTTCAATTTCTCTGTTATATCTAGATTATCTACATATATGTTTTATTTATGCTTTCCCCGAGCACTGGATGATGGGACCCAGACTTCTTGGACTCGTGCCTGGAATAACTCCAGTGTCTTTAAATCTTTAGCTTAAAAACTTCGTATCCAATGTAAAATCGGCTAAATATCTCTACCATCAGTTACATATGGAAATAAATGTTCGTTGTTTTATTTTTTTTTAAAGGAGGAAGTAAGTATACGATAATGTAGCAGTGAGTACACACACCGTACACCACCATTGCCATACAAGTACAAACATTGCCGAGCTCTGAAATCAATCGCCCAAATCCAGTACTACTGCACCCGCCATTTTTCGACTAGTCGGCTGATAATGCAGCAACGCTTAAAGGTTATGTTAGTCTAAGAAAGTAACAAAAACGATGTGTGTAGGTGTACTGCATACTCACATTCTCTAAGAATATACTGAAAAACAAAACAAATATTCTTACAACTCACTTCTAAACCAGAAACCTTTTTTCTTTTTTTTTCATTCTTGTAGGGCAGGGGTCGGGAGAACGATAAAATTTATTTTGTTAATGATAACGTTTAGTTTCAGTGTATCCATCTCTTCACGGAAATGAAAAGCGACACGAAGGTCGTATTCAAAGTGAGGACCCTTACGCGTACTTGTGAATTGGGTGGTTTCAGATATTGTCCAATTCCCTCGCCACTTCCCCTCTTAAGGGGACGTCACAGGCATCAAGGCTATAGACCTGTCCCCAGCTCTTCAAGTGCAGTAGGGAGGTGCAGCCTGGAATGAGGAGGTGGATTGGAACTGAATGTTAATATTTTAGGGACGACAGGAACATCCTGTGTCGGATGGTAGGCTTCCTGTTAACGAATGGACGGCCTGTGTTCCCTTAAAGTTCAATATACGAGCCTTGTTCATTAGTTCAAGTTTTATTACAAGATCTTTGAGTGGTGAACCTATGACACAAGTGTCCAAAGTAGCAAGCGAAAATATTTTATTGTCACACGGGAGATATTATTTTTTTTTGTTGTTGAATTTATCAAAAAATCGACTACCTTTAATTTATCAGCTGTCACCTCCAGTTATTGATCATCTGAACAGACTTCTTCAATAATCCTTTCAAGCATTTTGTTCTCTTTCTCCATAACATATTTTGTAAAATACAAGTACAACAGAAATGATAATCAGCTGCTCGAAAAATGCTAAGTATACATCATACCATGTATATCTAATTCACCAAAAGTCTGTCTGTCTGTAATAGCCTATCGCAAAAATTATATAACATAATCCCATGAAATTTTCAGGGTTTATCAAAGTGATCCCAGGAAAGGTTTTTAGCAAAATAGTTTTTGACCCCCCCCCCGAATATTTTTGACGACGGGATGATTTACAATTAAATTAATGCTAAAATCGGCGCATTTTGGGGTCAAGATTCACTTCAGTTAACCCAGTCGAAAGAAAAAAAAATTAGAAAGAGATTTTTTTTCGACAGCAATAACATCCAGAAAATTATTCGTTTTTGAACAAATCAATTGTTCAAGATTTTGGTCAGGGGTTCTATTTACAATGAGAATATAAGGTTCACCCAGGAGTTTGCGCACGAACTCCCGCTCACACTCCGGAGTGGTTAGAATTTGGGTTAGATCGGGAGGTAGGATCAGGGTTAGAATTAGGGTTAAGTTTGGGGTTGCAATTGATAACAAAAAAAGATTAGACAATTACTCCCTATTTAAAATACTACATATGGAACTAATAGCACGAAAATGATTAAATAGACTCCCAGGCGGACCCCTTTGCACCCCAGGCAGCCCTGTGGATCTTTTTTTGCGCCCGCCTTTTCAGCAAAATTCACTCGTTGTTGATGGGAAAGTGTTAAATCGCAGAGCTAATGGGAGATTTTGCATTGTTCATTGTTCATAAAATTTGCACCCCAGTGGTAAATTCAAACGACTATTCATTTATTAATTTTCTGTTAGGAGTGTGCTCCACAGACCTTTGTACCCTAGGCCACCACCTAGGTCCGCCTCGGGGACGGACCGTCCTTGAACTTCATTAATGGATGAGGTATCGCCACATTTTAGCAGACAGGGAAGACCACTGCCACCACTGTTAATATTAAAAACAAAAATCTGATGAACAAGACTCAAGAAAAATTTCATTCAAATGAGAAATAAAGCTGAAAATGAATCATTTTTTTGATCATTCACTTCATGTTTCGACTACATTCAACTCAATCGTCAAGAAAAATAATGAAACAAACGTTTTTCTTTATTTGGTACTTTTATTGACGATTGGTATTGTATTTGGTACTTTTGCTAGAAATTCAGTGGTAGCCCCTGGTTCACCCACCCGTTCAAAGCCGTATTGTCATCCTACCACGTGTTATGCAGATCCGTTATCGAATAGTACTCCCACTTCTCATTTATGTTTTATGTTCGTTAGCAGAATTAGTCCGTTTCACTGAGATCACGTGTTGAAACATCAGATGCTAAATTAGAATTAGTTCATTCGCCACACACTGTTAATCAGGCAACGAAAACACATTGTGGGATACTAGTACCAATGCACCGGATCATTTAGGGAAAAAGAAGTATTATTACATCCATTAGTTGCTCTTGGTGATGCGAGAGAAATGGATTCAAGAATTAATTGTCTCTTCAATTATTTTCTTTTTCAAATGGATACGTTTCCAGGCCAGCGAGTCTCTGTGATTAATCAGGCATATATCGGTGGGAGGAGGGCGTCCCTACCAGGCCATAGCATAATTTTTTAAAATTCGCCTCTCCTAGAGAAAAATAATATTTTCTTTCATTTTTTTCTGTCTTCGTTTCGTTCCTTACCAACAGTCCTTATGATTAAATTCTGAGCCGTGAAGGGAAAATAGATCTCGGTTTTTCTTATAATTTATTCATTTATCTATCCACTTCTAAGTCGTTTAGGAAAATTCAAAGGGAATTTTATTATCCTTGATAAATGCGTGTTTTTGAATTGTTAGTTGGATATTTTACTGATTCTCAGTTCATTTTATATCTTATTTATTTACTTATTTACTTGTCTATTAATTTGTCCACTTATCTGTTCACCATAACGTAAATAAGAAAAAAATATCCTTCTTTCTTTGCCCAACCCCTCGTTTTATATGAACGCTGTAAACCGATTCTAATTTGTTTTGAACGGAAATCTTTTTGACATCCATAGAACTGTCAACTTTTATCGTCATAAAAAATTCAAATGGTAGTAAAAAAAAAAAATGTTTGATCACATACTTTCATTTTCTTTTCCATGAACTTATTTACAAAAATTTAAAAAAAAGAAGAATCTCTCTGGACCCTACCCTTCCCAAACTGCTCGATCTTCCCCCCTGTTAATTGAAATGAATAGATAGAAAGAGCTATCTACTCTGTATTCAAAAGAAAAGAAAAAAAAAAAAAAAAAAAAGATTGAAGGACTGTTGGAATTTGAATACAACCTAGGGAAGGTGGTCCCAGTCGTGAAGTATCACACTTTCACACACGTGATGTTTAAAACGGTGCTCAAATTTTTTTTTTAAATTAGAGGGAGAGAGAGAGAGAGAGAGAGAGAGAGAGAGAGAGAGAGAGAGAGAGATGATTCATGGAAGGGAATATATAAATTATTTTGTAATTGCTTAGAATAAATTTAATTTTCAAATTACTTTTGTGCACCGTTTTCAAGATTGGGTTTGCGAGGGTGTGAAACTTTTCAATTGTGATCACCTTCCCTACATTGTACCAAAATGACCATCAACGTACACCCAGTTGAGGTACATTAATACCCCGCTTTTCGAAAGTTGTCTTAACGCCATTATTTCGCTTTTACGATAAAAAGCGAAAATAACGTTCACTTTATCATGTTTTGCAGTGAGCCATTATATAGAGAGCGCACACCTCTTATTTTCTTCTTCTCCTGTACTTCTTCTCCTGTACCTCTGACCATACCCAACATTCGACGACTCAGCTTAACATACCATCATCACTATTTGAGGGGTCTTGGAACGCTCAAAAATCTTTCCCCATATGAATTAATTATAATAGCTCCTTTGCTTTTCGCCATCTCGGCTCACGAATGTTTTTTCTTTCATAGGAACACTTTACTTTCGGATTACGGGGAAAACCTGTTGACGTTTAGCTTTAATTTTGGCACAAGGCTATAAGTGTGAAATACCCGGTATGGGCTGAAGTTTCTAGTAAGAATCCGCGATGCCGGCCTGTGCCAGCTCAACATGACGAGACACCCATAATAGATCAGAATCGAGTATTAGATTTATTTGCCTCTCCTCAAGGGTAAATTAAACAAAATGTCAGTTTATCGTGGAGATATACACCAGTACGTTTGGGGAAAAACAAAAATTGCTTCGTGACGAGAGTCACGTAGACATGATTACATAGATCATCGCCTTGTTCTCTGCTTTGCTCAGGACGCCGTCTCAACCCAACGTTGTGATTATTTTTTATACGGAGACATCCCATTCTTGACGACAGGGTACGATTAACCACGTTGGAATTGAAGGAAAAGACTGGATGCCGATTTAAAATCAACAATAACAAATGATTCAGAAACTTTTATAGTTCAATTTTCTTCACAGTATTATTTTTTCGCACGTTCTTATAGTTCAGAGTTCTTTACAGTAATTTCGTTTTCCGAAGCTCTCGTCTTCATTGAGGAAGATGAGTAGCGTATCACCAGGCCGCATGTACCCAAGTCCGGGTCCGCCCTCCCCGACTGCCTGAGGCTGACCACCGTATGAGCTAAAATGCCCATCTGCAGCTTCCGCCGCTAACTCCCTGGTTTACGGAATCTGACGGGATATTTATGGAGGAAAGGAATCTTCGTCAATCAACCAAAATTGAACATATCAGCTACAGGGTAACTACAAACAATTTTGGACAGGGAGGCAGCCTTTCAGAAGGAGCATTTTTATTATCATTTAAATTGAGAACAATGCAGCGTACATATGGAAGAATTATGCTCAACTTCACACGGAGAGACCACAAGACAGCACAATACATCCGGGAGAAAATAGGAGTCATGGACATCATAGAATCCATTAAAAATCTAAAATGGCAATGGACTGGCCATGTTGCAAGAATGGCAGACAACCGATGGACATCACGACTCACGATATGAATCCCTGGAGATCACAAGCGCAACCGAGGCTGGCAGAGTATTTGATGGAGAGACGAGCTAGACAAATTCAGAAAGTACTGGCTCTGCGACGTCAACGATAGTGAATGAAGTGTGGCAATTCCTGGGGAAGGTCTATGTCCAACGATGGACGTTAAAAGACATGATGATGATGATGATGACGATGATGATGATGATGATGATGAAAGTTCACTTATCAAATAAAGTAAGATTCATGTGCAAATTGATTATGAGAACAAAGCGTTTACTTTCATGACACTAATTAATCATTTTTCAAAATTGACCAGATTTTCAACTATCATAGATTTTTAACTGATAAATTTGGAAAGATAATCAGCCAGATCTAGCCGAAAAATGGTTAACTTGGCAAGATTGAGTTGTCTATAACGGAACACGTGAGTTTTCGATCGGGTTCATGCAAGGACATTTTGTTGTTTTTAGATGGCTCACCAACCATTCGTCCAATTAGTGGTTTTCAGTTGACCAGTACATCACCAGTTTTAATGAAAATATTTTTCAGTTATGAGAATTTTTTTATTCAGTTGGTGATTAGAAAGAAATATTTGATTCAGTGTGTCTTACACTTCTTTTTTTCCATAGATGATCGGCTATAAACAACCGTAGCCACAAAAGGTGGCAAAGGTTTCTATCCGTTTTTGTTTTTTTTTTTATAGATACGTGTTTGTATGTTTCAGCACTCCTGGCCTGGCTCTACCGTTTTGTCCACAGACATGAAAATCGGCACCGGTACTCAATAACACCTCTTCTAAAAATGTTTTTTTCTTTAGTATTTTTGGGGAAAAAGCTTTTTTGACCTTTCTGGGGCTTTATTTTGGTGGATTTAATAATAACACTCATATTCTTCAGAACCTAGATGTTTCTAGGTGTTGTTTTTACTCAACTTTAAATGTTTTCCACTGGAAAATGCCACTGATGTGATAGATATAATTTATTCCGACCGTATTTATACTTCGATGACTTCAGTTTTCGACGCCACGATTGTTCAATTACTGACTGTGATAGCGAATTTATTGTTTAATGTCAAAAGGGGCAACTTCGTGCCTTCATGACTCCACAAGCGTTTGTGTGACCTTTTGCAAAGAGCGAAGGTTTGTTGGATTGACAAGTATAGTCTATGCATTTTAGCCATTATTGATTTCAGCTAAGATCGTTTTCTGTCTGAATTTTTCAAATAAGAGATTAGCAAAAGGTAAAATTTTAAGCAGAATTTGTTATAATTGATTACAAAACGAACTTCATGTAGAGTTTTATTCCGAGTACAGTTTTCATCTTGATTCATTTCTTGAACACAATGTTTTGACGGTTGTTTCCCCCCCCCCCCCCAGCTGTCGTCAGGTGATGAATGGGTGGATTTTTGACCATCGAGACCCCATGGCACCCACTCCAGACAGCTACAAATTTTTGACACCAATTACGATCGATAACAGTGCTTTGGATAAAAAATGAACCCCACGCGATATTTGACTGTGTAACGTGCACGTTCCGGGCGATCCCCTAGACGCTCCCACCCCACCGCCTCGATGATAAAAAATGCGCCCATCCATCACCTGAAGACGGCCGTAGAGTGTCACGGCCGAAACGTGGTGTACAATATATGGACCATAAGGATAAAAGTCCAAACAAAACTGTACATAGAGTTGGTTTTGTAATCAATTACCCTCTCTTAATTATGTCGGATGGTTAGAACCCCTGGGACTAGACATTATATACTTTTTTTGCAGCCATTAAGGTATGGATGATTTAAGTTATTAGGAAATATTGAGAAAAATTGGGTTTACAACACTACTTCAACGTAGAATGCACGGAGATGTAATTGAGACTTTTGAAATAATGAATATTTAAAATAATTATGATAAAAACTTATCTATACTGTCCAATAGAACAAATAATCTGATTGTACGCCTCGGTGAATCAATGGATTTTTTCGCGAAAGAGTTATAAAATATTGGAATAAATTGCCTGAATATGTGAAGAATAACAGTAGTATTAACCGCTTTTAAAATAGTACGGACTGATTTCGAGAAAATGGCATAAAAGATGAATTGTCAGTATTCGAAACTCTCTGAAGGAATCTTTAAAGGAATTTCAGTTATCAAGTAATAGTATACAGTTTCAAGATCGAAAAGCAGACGACTATATCTGCCTAGGACAACAAATCTTTATGGAATCCTAAAAAGAAGAAGAAATCAAGCAAAGAATCGCTCTAGGATGGCAAGCCTTTGGTAAAGCAAGCTCAACCTTCAAGAACAAAAAATCCTAATAGTCTTGAAGAGAAGAGTATACAACCAATGCAACCTCCTGATAGTTACCTATGGAGCTGAAATATGGAACAAGAGACCGACCTGCAAACTGAGAACTTTGCAACGTGCGATCTTGCTGAACATCACACAGAGAGACCCCAAGACATCACAGTATATTATGGTAAAAACAAGAGTTCGAGATATCATAGAAATTATTAGGAAACTCAAATGGCAATTGGCTGGACATGTTGAGAGAATGGCTGACAATCGATGGACATTACGACTTACATCATGGATTCACAGAGATCAAATGCAGAACCGAGGCCGGCAGAATATGAGATGGCGAGACTAACTGGACAGGTTCAGAAAATATTGGCTCCACGACGCCCACGAGAGAGTTGTGGCGAATCCTTGGAAAGGTTTATGTCCAACGACGTACGATAAAAGAATGACGACGTTGATGATGATACCAAGAAGATGTTTGATGAGGCGATGTTAAAAACTGGATTGAGATTTTGAAATGTTGATAAGACAATGCATAATGAGGAGATACCCATAGAATCATGATGAATAAATAAACTCACCATTACTACCAATAAAAATCATGTAAAAAAAAATTCCATTGAAGAATAAATATGGTCGGAAATTCTATTCACGATGACACTGGCGTTTTCCATCAGAAAACATCTGAAATAGACAAAAAACATCTAGAAATATCTAGATTCATGAGAATCAAGATGTTATTGATAAACTCCTCAAAATAAAGCCCCTCCCCACCAAATTGAAAAAAATATATTTAGAGAAGGTTTAGTAGAGTGCAGATGGGACAGTTTTCATGCCTGCAAACAATACAGTGGTCAGGAGCCCTGAAACACATAAACACAAAAAACTAACTCATATATTCAGGGTTGAGCACTCTTTAAGTGAGGTAACTCATCCACTCTAAGCTTATGCAATACTCTTCTGTAGGAACTGAGCACTCTGGTGGATGAGGGATTTCTGCGTAATTTAAATATATTGCTTAAATTCTGCCTTCCTGCATGTCCAGTTCCGTAGTCCAGAGGTAGGATATCGCGGTACTGGATGGGATAATGGAAAGTCTATAACCACACTGAAGAGATGTGATACATCGAAACAGCTGTCTGTGGATGACACAATAATATATATATATATATATATATATATATATATATATATATATATATATATATATATGAAAATAATATGAACTGTAACGAGTGAGACAGACTCGGGGGTAAAGTGTTTTGAAGTTAGGTTTATTTATCCGTAGATGTTTTTTGTTGTTGTTGTTGATGGTCCAGACATGCATCGGGATGTATTCCCGTCTTCAGTAGTGTGTGCTGTGTGAGTATGTGCTTTTAGGGGTTAAAAGTTTGATGTGGAACCTGAGTCCAGCATCAGGAGCTTATATATATATATATATATATATATATATATATATATATATATATATATATAAGGATAGAATCCTTCGCCAACTTTGATGGCTACGGTGGTTCAATGAATAGTTTTCATGGTTTACATCGGTTCAGTGGAGATCTTTTAAAAAGTGACGAAAAGTAAAAGAGCATTACGGTCGGGAAATATCACGTCCCATCCCCCTGTCTCTGATTAAGCAACCCACTGGTTGCCATAGCACGACAAAAGTATGTTATTACTGTCCGGTAATTAATCCTTGGTACATTACTTGCATGTGGTAGATGGGATTGGGCTAGAGCAATGGTCAACAGCACGAAAAACGAAATCAGTGAACTGTAACGATAGTTTGAATTTCAACTAAGTCTGCTTATCTTGGCACTAATTGTTTTTTTGGGTTTTTTTATGAGGTTGGGTAAATTCACTCCTGTCCATGATCTGTCAGAGGGAGAAGAGCATGCCTGAGTGAGAGTTTTGACAAAAACCACTCTCCCATGACTATCCTACCACCCAAGCGGTAACGACAGAAAGCTGTTGCTCCAGCATGATAGTGAAAATAGCGTTCCCTTTCTTTCACTGCTAAAGTTCTCTATTCGAACTCTTCACTGATAATATTTTCATTTTTTTTAAAGTCTTTCACTGAATTGATTTAAGCATTCATCTATTCCTGTTTGGTTACTAAAAAGTATATAATGTCCAATCCAGAGGATCGACCCCACGACAGCACCTCCCCATTGTACATTAGGGTTCTCTGACCCCAAAGATGATGATGGTGTCCAAATACTCTTCCCATGAATGGCATTGAAACGTCTCTGAAATTGATTAAATATAAAGCAGAATCCTAAAGACCTATGTGCTTCCATTTCTATTTTTAGCTCTAAACCACTGAAGATAACTGAAAAAAATAGTTTGACTTGTGAAGACTAAATTCACTCGGCTAAAAAAAACTGTTTAGTAGGGTCTCGTAGATCTATCTTTTTTTTTCAAGAAGAAGAGATAAAATTGATGTATGCTGCTGAGTTTTATAGGTAAGAATCGCGTTCTAAGTATCATTGACAGTGGTTGGAGTTGCCGAATAATCACAATGGCTCAATTTTGAATTAAATAAGCACTACGATCAAGAAAACTGTCAAATACTGTTGTAGTTATAGAAGGTCGCATGGCATCGGATAGGCCGATCCTCGTAAGAACACCGAAGTTAGCCGACGGCGAGCCAAGTCATTACCCGGATGTGTGACACTCTGGGATTCTCGTGAGAACACCGTAAACCATCGAAATCAAAAATGTAGATCTGGAGAAAGTAGACAACTACATCTGCCTAGGACAAAGAGTCTCCATGAAATCAACAGAAGAAGAAATAAAGCGAAGAATCACACTGGGTTAGCAAGCTTTCAGTAGAGTAAACTCGACTTTAAAAAACAAGAAAATCCCACTAGTCCTAAAAAGAACTAATGTATCCCAACGATAGTCACATATGGAGCTGAAACATGGAACCCAACCAGAAGATTGACGCTCAAATTGAGAACCATGCAACGCGCACATGAGAGATTCGTGCCCAACATCACATGGAGAGATAATTAGACAGCACAGTATATCATAGAAAAGACAGGAAGCCGAGACATCATAGAAACTATTAGAAAACTCATATGGCAATGGGCTGGACAAGTTGCAAGAATGTCAGATGTACAATAATGGACGCTAACAGACTGATGATCAGCCAGGTCATTACTCGGATGGGTGACGCTCTGGGAATATCAGGTACCAGATGTAGCCACAAGATCGCTCTGTTGCCGTCTCGGTCAATGCTCTGTCGCCGAGTAGCGGAACATCTTGCCAAACTAAGACCCGACTGCCCACCTAGCGACCCTTTCTCACGCTCCATGGAGATGCAATTGGCATAAGATCACTCTGCACTGATGCCCTTGGGAAAGGCACGAATCCATCTCCTTTGCAGAGAGGGAGATTCTGACGCCCGGGCATCCCAGGATCTCCATACGCTTCGCCCAGGCATCTATGCAGAGAGAGAACGGAGGTCATTCACCGTATCAGTTTTGTAGAAACTTTTTTTTTAATAATTGATAAGTTCGTTCATTCTGAAATTTTATTCGAACTACCATAGTTTTATTGTCTTTCTTTCTCTCATTGTCGTCTCTTTCTTCTTTCTTTCATTATTTCTACGACAAAATCATTTCTCATTTTTTTTAAAATTCTCCTTCACTATGATTCCTCTTCAATCTTTATTTCATTCCCCTTGCGCCTTTTCTTGTAAATTGTTCCCTCGAATTCCACACTCTTTCTCCACCCTCTCCTCCCACTTTCTCTTTCCCAATCTTCTACCCTTCTTCCTTGAAGAACTTTGCTTCAATCTTTTGAATACTTTCAAATTCAGCGTACTGTTCGTACTTTATAACGACGGAACGCACTTAATCGTGAGAGCTTTCTCCCAATAAACTTACTATCCTATCCAACGTCGTTACTCACTCCTTACGTACGTTGAAAGCTATGTAGGCCACCGCCGCCGCCGCCGCCGCCATCATCATCATCATCATCATCATCATCATCATCATCATCATCATCATCATCATCAGTCTTTTAACGTCCGTCGTTGGACATAGACCTTCCCCAGGATTTGCCACACTTCTCTATCATGAGCGTCGCGGAGCCAGTACTTCCTGAACTTGTCTAGCTCGTCTCTCCATCTAATATTCTGCCGGCCTCGGTTATCAAGCGAAGAATCACATTAGGATGGCAAGCCTTTGGCAGAGCTAGCTCAACCTTCAAAAATGAGAAGATCCCATTAATCCTAAAGAGAAGGGTGTATAACCAATGCATCCTCCCAATAGTCACTTATGGAGCTGAAACATGGAACCTAACCAAGAGACAGACCCGTAAATTGAGAACCATGCAACGTGCACATGAAAAAATAATGCTGGGCCTCACATGGAGAGACCATAAGACAACGCAGTACATTCAAGAAAAGACAAGAGTCTGGGACATCATAGAATCTATCAAAAATCTCGAATGGCGGTAGGCTGGCCATGTTGCAAGAATGGCAGACAACCGATGGACATCACGACTCACGACATGGTATGTAGGTACTACGATTCTAATATATACATGAATTAGTTCTTACTTTTTTTGCAATTAATTCTTTCTCGCCGGAAGCCAAAATTTTTATATTTTTAAAAATTCATTTTATTTTTTTGCGTTTTTACCATGGTTACCTTTCCAGTATCAAAATGGCCGCTGTTCCAGTTGCAAAATATAGGGTTAGAGCTAATATTTTTAGTATTAGGGCTAGTATTTTTACAGTTTGGGATAGTATTTTCAAGGTTTGCGTTAGTGACTGGACAAACGCTTCAGCCATAATGCAACTGCCTTTTTCTCTAACCAACATTTTAACCCTTTTCCTCCATTAATTTCTTAGATGGACTAATCATTGTCATTATCAGTTTTTATCAGTTTCTCTTTACCTTGTTTTTGTAGGAAGCTCATTTCTGATCCATGCTGTTCGCTTGACGGTCGTGGAATGTAAAAACCATTCAATAAAAGTAAATGATTCAGAAATGTTATTTAAAAAATATACGCAGATATCAATGCAATTAAACACAATAAACCATTACTATATCGAACCTCGATATAACGAACTTTCACTTTAACGAACCCGTATTTTACTTCGGATTTATCGAGCGAGGTTCGATAAATGCGACGAACAAGTGAACCGTAATGAATTTTTTTCTTATTTACAGAGCGAAATTTGATAGGTGCAGCGGACATATGGACCATAACGAAGTTCGATAAATACGAGAACCAACCACCGACCGTGCGCATGTCAAGACTGATGGGATAGATTGTTGTGGAGGAATCCTTGGATATGTTTTTCGTTTTGTACTTGTGATGAAATAGGAGGGCAACTGAACTGTCTTTGGATTTACCGAATGTTAAAAGAAACCTAATCAAGAAACTGACCCACAGACCGAGAAGCATGCAATGTGCACATGAAAGAATTATGCTCAACCTTACATGGAGAGACCACAAGACAGCACAGTATACCAGGAAAAAAACAGGAGGCCGAGACATCATAGAATCCACTAAAAAACGTAAATGGTAATTAGCTGGCTAAGTTGCAAGAATGACAGACAACTGATGGACATCACAACTCACGACATGGAACTGCAGAGATCAGATGCACAACTGAGGCTGGCAGAACACAAGATGGAGAGACGAACTAAACAAACTCAGAAAGTATTTACTCCGTGACGCCCACGATAGAGGGGTGTGGTGAATCTTGGGGAAGGCATATGTCCAACGACAGGCAATGAAAGACTGATGATGATGACAATGATGATGAAATGGATTTCGTTAAATACTGCGAATATTCCAACGCATCTTATTTACCGAACGAGAGGGACGGGTCAAATATCGGGTACAACGAACTTTCGACTTTCACGCCCCCTCCCAAAAAAGTTTGTTACAGAGAGGATTAACTGCTGCAGAAATTCAAAAGCTATACTTAAATCAGCTTAGATATTTATTTTCATTTTCAGATTTGACAAGGAGAGATATTGACGTACAGGTTTCCTCCTCTCTATCTGAAAGAAGAGCGCTCATGTAGAGAGAATAGGAACATTCCACAAAGCGAAATGGCTTTAAACGAAGAAGCTATTACTCATAATTTACATGTGAAAACTTTTTGAACGTTCTCGGGCGGTTATGATGGTGTGTTATGACGGGTCGTCGGAGATTGGGATGGTGCGAGGTCAAGGACACTGGTGAAGTAGGAGAGTTAGAAAAGAGTGTATGTGCTGTCTATCAACGGCTCTATGCAAAACAAATACTTAATGTTTTTTCGCTTTTCGCCTTTTTTCGTAAAAGCAAAAAAGTGGCGTAAAGCACGCCATACCTGTATTTTATTTATTTAGCCTCAGATTAGTGTCAAGGTTCTTACGTACGAAAGGATGGGTGTGTGCGTGTTGTCAGAAGGAAAAGAAAGGGTTCCGTAATTCAATAAATACAGCAGAAGGAGAAAGATATTTAGCTTCAGGAAGAGGCGGTGTATTCTTTACTAACCCCGACAGGATGTTTATTACATTTAAATGACAATGTGAGTGTCATTTAAAAATAAAAGCTACGTTTGGGTGTGTTGAGAAAAAAAGATAAAGAATTACAAGCTTTTTCTTTCCTTTTCATTTCTTCTTTTATAGACAAAGACGTAAGGGAACTGAAAAAAAATATTGGGTGTGTCAATGTCTTCATTTACGCATTTTAATAATAGGATCTGAATCAGCTGATTTACAAAAACACAGAACAAAACACCATGTTCTTAACTTCTTAAATGATCGTGGGTCTCTGCCTTTATTTAGCAAGGGTTTATTTTCTATCAAAAACAGTGAATAACAATTAATAGTTAAAACTACACCCAGATATTTGAGGCTATTTATTTTAATTTATCAACTTGCAGAAATGACTAAGGATTATTTGGTTAATATTCAGTTCTTACTGACATGCATTTTTTCTTGAAGTAATTTTTTTCTTTCAATTTCAGATGCTTCCAATTGTAAGGACAGTGATTTCGAAAGTTTGAAAACTGAAGGACTCCTTAAAAGGAAATAATCTGGTGGCCCCTTTTTTTTTTAACATTTAATTTTTAGACTAATAATTGACCTTTAAAAATCATATTTATCCAAAATCGATTATCTTTATTCAAGTTCTAATATCAGGTTCAGGTAAGTGTATGATGATAATGTATTCTTGATGGCTATGCAATGGATGCTACTGTTTCTCTGCCAAAAGATTTGTTAGGTCAGGTAGAGGGAACACTCCTGCAGACCCCCAAGCATTAACTGTTGACCCCAGTTTTGAAACCATTGCTCAAGAACAATCTGGCCATTTCTTATTTAAAAAAAAAAAATTTCTAAAGGTTTTACAGGGTAAGTTCTATTAACAGTGTAACTAAAATTGTCTCTCTCTTTCTGACATTCTTGCTGTTTTCAAAAGTAGAGTGTTCTTAAAAAGCACTCATAAGCCGAAATGGCGTAAAGCAAAGAAGCAATACCATTATTTGATACGGGGAAAAAATTTGAGCGTTCTCACACTCAAAAAACGGCGATGATGGTATGTTTGGCTGAGTTGTTAAAAATAGTGCATGCTGCCTCTATAACGGGTCGCTAGAAAACAAACGATGAACGCTAATTTCACTTTTTTGCCTTTTTCCATCAAGTGAAAGAGCGGCATGTATCAAACTTCCAAAAAGCGGGAGACACCTGCATTTCTCTATGTAGCGTAACCCAAGTGATTTTAGTACTAATCATCCCATTCTTCAAGAGAAGGATTGTTCTTTTTATTTCTGATAACTTGGAATTTTTCTTTCCTTTTTCTTTCAACTGGTAATGAGCATCATCAAACAGGTATCATGGATACAATGTTAAATCTCCAACTTGCCTCTCATAACCACAGTGCTATAAAAAAAAAAGACAATTTTGTATCTTTTTTTTGTGTGAGTATTGCCAGTAAAGGAAATGGGTTTTGGGAGACTAGGAATATGGTATGGCTTGGTTTTGGAGACTAGTTATATGGTATGCCTGGGTTTGGGAGACAAGGTATATGGTATGGCTTTGTTTGGGAGACTAGTTATATGGTATGCCTGGGTTTGGGAGACTAGGTATATGGTATGGCTTGCTTTTGGAGACTAGTTATATAGTACGCCCGGGTTTGGGAGACTAGATATATGGTATGGCTTGCTTTTGGAGACTAATTACATGGTATGGCTTGGTTTGGGAGACTAGATATATGGTATGGCTTGGTTTGGGAGACTAGTTATATGGTATACCTGGGTTTGGGAGACTAGTTATATGGTATAGCTTGGTTTTGGAGACTAGATATATGGTATGCCTGGGTTTGGGGAGTTAGGCAGCGCTTGGTTTGGGGAACTAAGGTTACAGTAATGTCTCCATTGATAGATAAAAAAACCTAGAAATTGAAAAGTAGGTACATGCCTTACTCCAACATAATTTGCCATTTCCATCCTTGCAAAGAATCGTTGATGCTGGTATTTACTCCTTACCCTATGACGGGCAAATACAAATCAAGGTCAGTTTAATTTAGGGCCCAACATGCTTTTGCATGTGGCTGTGTTTTGAAATTGCCCAGTCCCGCTGGCATCAGGGTATACCTACTGGCACTACCCATTTAGTGTAATAGGGAGGTGCTGCCTGAGAGATGAATCCCCATAGACTAGACACACTTTAGTTGATTCGTGCTCTGTCTCAATTGAAGTGATTGTTTAAGCTAATACTGAATTCCATTAACTTGAGAGAAAAAAAGCATTGAATGCATAAAAATAATTTAAAGTATTCAGAGATGGTCAGCAAGGTGTGAAAAAGAACAGTAACAGAGTTATGCCGCTACAAGGCAAACCTGCACATAGGGAGGTGCAAGGTTACTCTAATCCCATCATGCATTGCGCACAAACCAATTAAGGGGAGAAATGAGAGTGATGAATGACAACTTCAAAATCATATAAAATCCAATTCCATTGTCAGATTCTTTATCTTATATGTAAGACCAAAGATTGGAGAAAAATCTGAGGAAGAATTATGTATGTCCACTTCATAGAATAGATGATATCTAGAAAAGCACCTTAGTTAAAATTTCTTGAAAATGTAAATCAACAAACTGTCTGCTGTTATTTGTAATTCTGCATTACGAAATTTGCAAAAACTTTAACATGCAAACACTCCTAAATAGTTTTTTTTGAATTATGAAATATCAACATTTTATTGGATTTTAGTGAAATTTTCACATCATATCTATCCAAGACAGAATTTCTCCATATCTCTTTATATATCCTTATCCTTATAACACTGCGTCTCTAAGTCAGTGGTTCAACCAAGTTCCACCATGCATTGTGCTCAAAGTAGAAAGGGGAACTCTCCATTCTTGTCAGAGTTGAGCCCCTGATCAAGAGGGGGTTTAATGCTCATTTTAGGGACTACAATAAGCAGCTGGATGAAAAGTAGCAGTTCTTTGTTAGTGAAGGTGTAAGGACACACACAGAAGACAGCTTTTTTGGATGAATGAACATTGAATTCAAAAAGTCTCATTTAGTTCTTTATTAGTTGGTCGATTCAAAATTTCTGTTGAAAAAGATATGCAAAATTTAAGCCATTAACAAAATTTTAGTTTGTGTCTGGAAGTGCCTCCCAAATACTCATGCAAAAATTTAGGTCAGATTCCTGAGTTATGAGGCACAAAATCACTTTATCACACTGTGATGATTAGTCTTTTCTGTTTTGTAATTTATTGGAGTAATGGATAAATTGAATAATTACAACCGATGATGAACCAAAAAAGTCGGTTTACAGTTAAAATTTGATTATCATAGATTAAAGATTGGTCAACTTTTAGATGCTGACCATCCCTGGTACTGATTGCTGTCATAAACTGACTGACTGACAGGCGGAGATAGTAAAAAACTTCCACCACCTCTCATTTCCCCCCGCTCCATATAAACATGTGTGAGAACTTGTGCATCCAAGGTCTTGTTTTTAAGATCATAAACAGTAGGTTTTTCTAAAATTCATTGAACTTATTTCTGCCAGACTAAACTGTAGAAGAAACTGCCTTTGGTTGATGTCATAAACTAAAAGTCATAAGAATTTCCCAGCACGTCCTTTTTTTCCTCTTGAAGTCGTAGTCAGGGAGTCTTTCATAAGTGGATTGTCCAACGTTGAGACAATATTCATACTGTAGTTTTTATTAATAGTGATGTTAGTTTCAAATATCTATTTTCACACAGTTGGAACTAAAAAAAAACCTTTTGAACAACTCTCTCCAATTGCTTAATTTTTTCTTAAAGTCTGAGTTCATTAAATTTTGTATGTAATAGTCAAGGTAAACTACGATTGAACAGGAAAAATTGAAACATAATTTTTCCTCCACAATGCATTTCTATGAAGTCTCCAGAACACCATAATAAAAGTCCCAAGAAATTTTAGTTGAAAATCCAAGACGGCAGCAATTTTTCAAGATGGCCTCCAATTGGACCTCCCTAAGTTAATTAGGGCCAGAAAACCCAATGTTTGTACAGATGACATGATACATCACCAGAAAGTGAATTTTGTCAGCTTTTCAGCAGTAGAATCTTAGCATGTAAATTTATGCTGAATTGGTCCCTTAGTTTGTGCCCAGCAGTGTTCATGCTTGTTTTTTTTGAAAATTCAGACTCTTTCTAGGCAACAGAAGTAACTCATTCATTGATCAGCCCTTTTAGCTAATTTTTTAATTGATCTCCCCCAACATGTTATGCTGCCAAAAGATATTGGTCACCAGCGGTTTCTGTTGAGTGACTAACCAGACTTGTTTTTTTCTACTTTTCACAAATATTATATTTTCTGACCTGCATTGCAATAAAAAAAAAAGATGTTTCAATCTTAACTCTTCCTCGTTATCTACATCGTAACATAAAGAAAGAGTTTATGGAACATTCATCCCCAACAATTAACCCCCAATAGTTCATAGCCAACATTTCAAGCCATATACAATTCATCCCCAACAATGCATAGCCATAAATAATTCATCTTCAACCATTCATAGCCATATACAGTTCATCTCTAACAATTCATTGCCATAAACAATTCATCCCCAACATTGCATAGCCATGTACAATTCATCCCCAACAATACATAGCCATAAACAATTCATCTCCAACCATTCATAGCCATATACAATTGATCCCTAGCAATTCATTGCCATATAAAATTCATCTCTAACCATTCATAACCATATACAATTCATCCCCAACAATTCATTACCATAAACAATTCATCCTCAACCATTTGTAGCCATGTACAATTCATCCCCAACAATGCATAGCCATATACAATTCATCCCCAACAATGTATAACCATATACAATTCATCCCCTACCATTCATAGCCGTATATAATTCATCCCCAAGAATTCATAGCCGTGGATTATGAAACAGTCGTTCCCAACAATTCATGCCCAAGCTAGAAATTAATTGTAAAATTCTTATATTCATTACAATGAAGTAAATTTCTCTTGCTGCCATATAAGTGCTAGTTGCCTCTATCAACTGGTGGAGAATTTGGTATGTATAAATCTCTGTAAATTAAGTAACATAAAGAGAAAAAGAAGGTATAAGTTTCAGCAATGAGCATTTTTATTTACTGAAATTATAGTAGAAGTGTAATAACATTTTTATTTAAAAAATCGATTCACTATATAATATGGAATGCTACAAAATTGTCCTTTGCAAAGTGAGTGTATTTTGTTAGCATAGAGCGTGTTAAGATGATGAATGTTTGTTCTTGAATCACTGTAGTTCCACAAATGACCTGATCAACCAGGCAAGTGGGCAATAGATTCTTTTCTCTTGGAGTGTCTATCTATCTGTGTGTTACTGGGTGCTCCTAGTCACATTTTGGGGCTGCAGTCTTAAGAATTAGCATGAGCACACTACTAAGTACCATCAATGAACAACTTTTTTATTCTTTCAAAAGTGCCTTTTTGTGACTTTTTTTTGTGCATCTCGGACCAAAAATACTCAAATCTTGTGTGGGTATTTTTTGGATAGAAGATCTGTTTTTTAGATAATTTCAGATAAAAGATCTATTTTTAAAGATTATTTTTTTGATAATCTTTTAGATAATTAGTTCTGGTACATGCTCGGGCTATGGTGATTCATTCATACAATACACAGATATATTCTTAATGGTTTAGCTTGAAAGATTATTTCTCAGAAATATTCCCTTGGTATTAAAATTGTTAAACTTGGTTGGGGTTAGTATTCTGTAATCCAAGGCTATGAATTGTTGGGGATGAATTGTATATGGCTATGAGTTATTAGGAATGTATTGTATATATGGCTATGAATTGTTGGGTATATATTGTATATGGCTATGAGTTATTAGGAATGTATTGTATATATGGCTATGAATTGTTGGGGATGTATTATATATGGCTATGAGTTATTAGGAATGTATTGTATATATGGCTATGAATTGTTGGGGATGTATTGTATATTTATGAATTGTTGGCTATGAACTGTTGGGGATGAACTCGCCAGATCATTAAACAAAGATTTTCAGATGTATTTGAGTTGAGCATAAGGCCACAAATAGTTAAATTCAACGACACACTCTAATCCAATTCTTATCTTCCATATTCCTTTTGGCTTTATAGATCATGGCACAAAATCGTGGTGGATAGATATGATATGACTAATGGGTAAGCGAAGCCTCCTAGCCCCCCAAAACCTTGTGTTCTCTGATAAAATTCCTCTTTGAGACCCTGCTGTTCCATGTTTAAATGATTGCAATAATTGCTGTTTCAAATGGGAAACAGTTTAACCCCATTTCTCATTGTAATAGAAAATTGCCTCAAGTATTTGAATCTACATTTCTCCCAGAAGTTTAAATTTAACCTCAAGAAAATGGTTTTATGCAAAAGGAGCAGGTTTTAAACTTTATATCCTGAGTTCCTAATTTGGAACCATTCAGGGACATTTTTTGGTCCAACTAAAATCAACGTCCATAATTCTAAAGTATGGAAGCCTAAAGAAATCAAGTTGCATTTTCTTTTTTTTTGCTGACTGGAAACTAGCTAATACCTGGTTCTAATCATAGTAAACAGATAACTCTTATATAAGAATCTTTTGCAATGATTTTTCTTACAAATGGCACAAAGATTTCTTACAATAAATTAAATGCTCATAAAATTTTGTCTTGTCACGTTTTGCTTGGTCAATGAGACATCAGCAGTAGTAGTGGAGTAACACAAGCGTGCAAAAAAAACCCTACCCTGTCTTGCATATGTGAGTAAATTTCACGTGTACTTTCCTCCTTTGTTAAAAAAAAAAACTGGGTGGGGGGCATCTGTGCTCACTCTCACCCAGATAAAATTTATCTGATTTCCATCTATTTTTACACAATACTAAAAGTCTGAATTGCTCAACCAAATTTGGCATACATACTCAATGAACATTGAGGGAGGCTTCTGAGTGAAATATGTATAACACCAAATGGTCAACTAGTAACCCCTTATTTCTGGATCGAATCTCGATAGTCCCAATTTAGGCATTTTGTAGAAACTAGGTGGAAACCCACTTGATCTGGTGTGTTTTCAGCTAGTATTGGTAATGTTAAGATTTGATCATTACATACTAAAAAGATTTCTGGCTGTTTTTTTCATTTTAGTAGAGTTTGATTTTTGAATGTTTGATTGTCATTATTCATATCATCAATAGCAGATTGAGTAGGTAAATTGGAGCCCAGAAAGGGGAGGGGGGAAAAAAAATTAAAAATAGTTTAATTCAGTGTAGAAAAAAATAGTAAATTAAGTGAACATGCAAGTATTTTGAATGATACATCAGTACTTTTGCATACATCTCTTCCATATCTAGAATATTACAAACTAGCATAGAGAATATTTCTATTTGATTCTGAATTTCAGGAATTTAATATATGATACTTATTAAACCTGTGATGGGCCTCACTTGGAGAGACCACAAGATAGCACAGTACATCCGAGAAAAGACAAGAGTCAGAGACATCATAGAATCCATTAAAAATCTCAAAAGGCAGTGGGCTGGCCATGTTGCAAGAATGGCAGACAACCGATAGACATCAGGACTCACAACATGGATCCTCTGAGATCACATGCACAACCGAGGCCGGCAGAATATTAGATGGAGAGACGAGCTAGACAAATTCAGAAAGTACTGGCTCCACGACGCCCATGATAGAGAATTGTGGCAAATCCTGGGGAAGGTCTATGTCCAACGACAGACATTAGAAGACTGATGATGATGATGATGATGATGATGATGATGATGAAACCTGGGAAAAAAAAGTATGAAGTTGATTGCTTTTGTTTGTCCAGTTTCCTATTAAATTTTTTGCTGCATCATTTGTACACAAACAGAAAGTGTCAGCAGTCAGTCACATAAGTTTAATCCCCTCCTCTCTTTAATCAGCTTTGAAGAGAGGAAGAGAGTAAAACTTATGTTTTCCCTATGACTCTTCGAGCTGAACAGACAAATAAACCAACAAACTTGAAGACACTGGTCTTTATATGTCAAAATACTATTTTGTTTTCTCCAAACAAATAAAGGTCAGGGATCGGGGGCTTACTTACACGGCACAACTTTGTTTTCCCTGGAAGGATTAACAGAGAAATAACTGAAGACATGAAATTAATGTAATCATTTATTGATTTCATTTGTTTTAATGCATGTATGAATATGTGTATGAATGTGTGTGTCTTTATGTAATCATTTAGTTTTATTTATAAAACTGATCATTCTAATGACTTAAGCAGTGTAAATTAACTGAATCAAATTACATGAACAATGCATCTCTCACACAGTCAGACAAAGTATTGCTAAGAAATTGTGTTATCAACAAATCTAGCTCAATTTTTGAAGAGATGCCAAAAACTGATAATGGTTCTTTGATGGTCCAGCTGCCTTTTGTTCGCTGCAACCAAAGAGAGCTTCCTGGGAATGGTTAAAGGGTTTGATACAGTCCCTTACTCCATTTAATGAGTCAGAGGCCACCCAAGTAAGGCTCAATAATGACACATACAATTAAGACAGCATAAAGGCCAATCTAAGAAAAGAAAAAGGCGAATCAGGCATAAGAGTCAGGATTTATGGATTCAACCGGCATATGTTGTAAGGAGGCAAATTCTGAGATTTTCTGAAAAGCAGAGAAAACAAGGAAGAGCTCATAAGACTAGTAGCTAAGTGCTTTGAAACATCAGATTATATTAAGGATGAAATATACAAATAGTCAAAGTTGTGATAAAAAGCAAATTACAAAATTAAAATGAAGGTAAAAACTAATCAAAATTAATAATAAAAATATTGTGTCATAATACTTCATCTGATATTCAAAAAAAATTAAACAAATCATATTCGCTTATGTTTGTAAGACTAGTGATGTAGAGGTGACGTCATCTGGTGAAGACTCAAAATGTGTTCTTTTTTGATTCGATCAATTCTGGGGTGCCAATGTTATATTTCATCCACTATAAACTTATTACACCATAGTAACGGGCTGGCGATACAACCTATTCAGTTACAAAAAAAGGGCAGCTTCATACTTCATAAGTTCAACCATGAAGAAGTTGACATATGTCTTATTCTTTATGCCTCATTGGTTGATAGTAACATTGTGAAGCTCTCATAAGATACAGATGTTCTCATTCTGTTGATATGGGCGTACAAAATAAGCAATATCAAATTTGAGTGTGAGATGGTATTTGAATTACGACTATAATATGCCAATATCTATGCCACCTGTATGTTTCTTGGGCCCAAAATATACCTTAATCTACCTGCTATCCAGGTAATGACTGGCTATGACATAAACTTCAAATCTTTTTATCCCATATTAACAAATATCTAAAGTTATAAATATTTACACTGACAAAATATAGTGTTGTTTACTGTTATGAGTAACTTAATCTATAAAGAAAAATGATGATTCCATAATGTAAAAATGGAAATTCAGCTGTTTTTTTCGTCAAACTACGTATGATTTAATAGGTCTCACTTTGCTCTATCTAGATACACAATTTGCATCAGATTACGACCTAGGCCCTTTTGATGACGTCATCAATTGTGTTACTGGTAATTTCTTAAAATGTTGTCATTTGATTTGTATTTTTTTGCTCTATCTAGGTACAAAATTTGTGTCTGTGACCCTTCAAAAGTTAGGGTACATAGTTGCTTAGATGGTTTAGCCTAATTTACTTTGTCTCAAAGTTCTTGATTGATTTCAGTTACATTTTGTAGAAGCTTGGGCCATGGGCTAAGGAAGAATTTATCAAATTTGAGTGTGAGTCCTGAAATTCTTTTTTGATTGAAAGATATTTTTTCAGACATTAAGACAATAGTCCAAAATGTGATAAACCAAAAATTACAAAATCACCTCCCCTGAATCATAGCAATAAATGAACTGATTTTTATTCAGTTTACAGTTGGTGCGTGGAAATTTTACAAGCAAGTAGAGAGATACATGTATTTGGTCGCGTCTTTCCATCTGCAAATCTGTCTATGCTTTTTGTCTGTCTGTCCACATGATACCACAAAAAGTTCCCGATGGACTTAAACATAATTTTCCTAGATTGATAGGCAATGGGTAAAGAAGAATTGCTTAAATTCTAGGGCGGATCCTGGGAATGTTTTCTTGCTTGAGAGATATTTTTCTGTTTTTTTTTTCCATACATATATATATACGCTCCTAACTCTCCACATGATATCTCTAAAAATTCTCAATGAATGTAATTTGATGGATAGGCTATGGAAGAAGCGATTGAACTTTGGGGTGGATTCATGCAAAATTACTTCCCTTGATAATGGCATTGGCAGTGGTATGCACTCTCTGAATGCTTTCTATTTTCAATTTGATTTATATTTATTTAGATTGATTTATACATTAACTAGCTGTGGATTCGTGGAAATTCAATGGGTGTTGACAACATAACTCTTGCACATATATTTTGGCAATTAAAGTATAAAATTTTGTTCAAGTAGTTCATTAGCTATGAAATGTATCTACAACTAATACATCAGATTGCAAAGGATTCTATCCTTTTTTTATTTTTGCATGTAAATGTTTGTGTGTCTGTTTATGTGTTTGAGTGTTCCAGCACTCCTGGCCATACTGTTTTGTCTACAGACTTGAAAATTGGTGTCAGTGCTCCACTAAATATCTTCTAAAAATGTTTCTTATTTTTGCGAAAAAAAAGCTTTTGGACCTTTTCTATGCCTCACTTTGATGGGTTTACTAAAACATCTAGATTCCTCAGAATTTAGATGTTTCTAGATGTCTTTACTCTGTTCAGATGTTTTTCAGTGGAAAATACAAGAGATGTCAAATAAAGTTTATTCTGACCATATTTATTCTTTGACGGATTTTTTTAGAGTAAAATGAATAATAGTCAGAAAGCCAAGCTGAGGTTTTTTTTTCTGTCAGTAGCCTTTTTGAAGAACTGCTTTATTCATTGCTTGGGTTGAGGGTAGAAGTGGCTTCTAGCCTTTCCAAAGAACATTAGTGCAAAGTGATCATTAGCTAAAACTTGAACTCAGTCAACCAATTTTATTTCCGTGTTGGAAACCATTACACACCTCCACTCCTAGGGAAAATATGCTTCATTTTCTTCAAGGAAAAAGCATGAATGAAAACATTTCCTGTGAGTATGGGCATTTAAATCAATGACCACTTCAAGAGACAAAAAGACACTGTAAATAATTTGCTCACTGAAAAGAAGAGAATTTCTCTCAAAAGCCTCTTATGTACTTGTTAGCATTTATCAACCAAATCAGGAGCTTCTAAGCACTAGATATGTCAATGTTAAGAATTCTGCCTCACCAGAGCTGAGAGAGAAATCGTTCAGAAATGGAACGAGAATTTAGGACAAACCATTGAACAGACTATTTTCAGCTTATAGAGAATGGAACTACTTCTTTTAAGCTTGATTCCTCATAAAATCATCCCACTTATCTTTGAGGTAACTGTACTGTTGTTATTTGGTATTGAAAGATTTTGCAATGATCTGATGAAATGTTTGGTGGTTTTCTTGTACTTAAGACACTGATTTTCACGTTCTTTTCTCCTTTTGGAGGCCATTATTCAGTTTCACCCTTTTGATTGGCTCAAAAAATCATTTGCTATTGCTTTTGAGTCTCTTGCTGATAAAGGTATTAAACAAGGCATTTCAGGTAACAGGAACATTGAACGCAGATCTTTCTATTTCTATAACAGTATGAAAATATTTTGGTCACTATAGGTCAAAAGGATTATCACTATAATTCTTCAGCTGGAGTTTCATACTTTACACATGGTCTACATGAGTCTTTCTTCCATCGGGAGTTAGATCCTTGTATTTAGTGGATGTTTACGAAATAAGCTGCTCCCTGAACATCTTCCAGACTTTACTTTGATTAAAGATAGTTTGATCAAAGTATCAACAATTAAAGTTCGTGCAAAAGACAGTTCTGAAAGGTCATGCGGTTCTTTTTTTTTCCCTATTCTTTCCAATTCTGTTATTAAATCTTCATGAATCGAAAAGGATTTCCCACATCCAATACTTCCCCCAAAGTGCTTCACTCTCAGTTATTCGAACATCGGATAACCCTGCTGTTATGAAAAATGCAAATAAATATATCAATAACTACAATATACAACATAATTTTGGTGGTTGAATGAGTAGATCGAGTTCAGCATATCCTTCCCAGGCTGAAAATGTCGCCCTATGTTTTCTTACAACTGATAGCATCGCAAGCATCAAGGAAACATTTTTGAGAGAGTCAGTGGTTATGCTTACTCCATAGATATCTTCTGCTTTGGTTAAATCTCTAAGAAGACTTTAAAATTCTGATGGATTGATAACTTTCTCTATTGTACTTGAGCTTGGTTCTAAGAGTAAAGACAGCAATACTGATGCTGTGTTGGTTGGACAAGCTTGTATTTCCTTGACCTTGAACTAGACAAGGGTATCAAAGCATTCTTTATGGACTCTCATTCATCTACAGTAGTGACATCCCTCAAATGCCTGGTCGGTTGATCCTAAGACTATCACAACTGGGTCGATGTACCATCACTTGTATCTTCTGAGACTATCATATTCTAAGAGCAGTTTTTATCTGATAGACAGTGGATGAAAGATAACATTTTAGTACAGATCTTTTTTCAGAGGAAAACTGCTTCATCAGAATAAGTAAATATGTGTGGAATATCTCTAGATATACCATGATGTTCAGCAAAAGTAAAAAATCAAGGTGTTTTTACATACGGGATATTCTGGCGGGGCTGCAGTTACTGGCAAAAACTCCTAAATGCATTTATCAGATGTACATTTGGAGACCATTTTATTGAAAGATGTCAAGGAGCCGAGTAAATATAATTCTTCGCCATCCAATTCAAAAGGCATTGACCCCGCCGCAGACCATAATAAATCTTTTTTGAAATATGCATCAAGTTCATTACAAGAATACTCATTGTGACTATAATTTGCTATAGGAATAGATCTAACACATTCCCCAGTATAATATGGTGCTACCTCTGTTGGATCACAGTTTATGCTGTCACAGATATCATGTTGTTTTGTTTGGGAAATGATTTGAATAATAGAATCCATCTCTTCTTCAGTTAGTAGTGGGGACAATTTTGATTGTATGATGAGTGGTGCCTGCATCTGTCATTGTTTCTTGCCTTCCGTTATTGTTGTCTAGAGAACTATGCATACCAACTCCTCAAATGTGTTTGATAAAAGCAGCTGCCTCAAAGAGACCATTCTTGACCACGTTTTGCATTCTTGTGTCTTTATAAAAAATGGTGTGATTGGATAGTGCAGCGTATTTCCTTGCTGTCTGTCATTCCAGGAATGATGACAAGCCCTACAACCTCTGGTTTTGAACTAGGCTTTCTAGTGATTAGGGTCTCCTAATTGCTTACTTGTGACTGAATCTTCATAGCTTTAGTGTGGGACTTTGTTGCAGCATATCCATATTCATCCTTCTCAGCAACAGTAGAAGGATATGGCATTATAAAAACTCTGCAGTGGTTCACAATTCATCATTTCTATCAATTTGTTCAGAGTTAGAGGCCATTATCTCTTGCATTCAGCTGAACTCTACAACATTTTATCAAATGATCTAGCTAGATCATTGTCCCTCAAAGTGTAGCCATACAGACCTACAATTGTGTAATCGCAAGGATTCACACTAGCTGCATGCACCAATAGTTGTTTGGGCTGATTTGTAACTCTGTGGGAAGTACTTTTTTTCAATGGGCCGTTGTGTATAATTTTCAAAGTTGGTATCCAAAATGGCTGCCAAATATTTATAATGTCCATTACGTGTTCAATATTCAATTTCTTTTTCGAGTATTTGCAGGCCATCTTGGACACCATCTTGAAAATTATACACACTAGGCTATAGAAAAAAATTGGTGACATATTTTCATTTAAAGTATGCTTATCGAGGATTATAAGAACTTCATGCTTCTAACAGAAAATTTCCATAGGATTCTAGTAGAGATGCATTCCAACCTGCAATGTTGGTTGCATCCATCGGGAAGAAAGCTATAGTTTCCTTGAATTCCTGATTTAGTTTCTTCTTTGATGTAGATGTGTACTCAGTAGCAGGTTTTAACAACCCCTGTTCATTGCTTATGTTCTTTACATCTAAAAGCTCATTAAGAAAGAAAACAGATTGTTACAGATAATTTTGGTTCTTACTTAGTAGAAAAATACTTGCAGAACGTCTTGTTTTCTTTCAATAATAAGATTGGTCTCAGTAATTTGCAGCTCTGCGAAAGAAAACTCCATATAGCAAGACAAATAAAAGAAAAGCATCAGTTGCAAATATGTAGTGAGATTGGCCACTCAAAATAATATTTAAGTATACTGTTGGATGGTAAAGCCAATGTGATGGATCTTTTTTGTCCATGATGCATACACTCCTTTATTATACCTGTTGTTATGAATGTCACACTTAGAATTGCATCTAAAGCAGTGATGTTTAACTTGCAAAACATTTCTTGCTGAACATGCCCCAATTGTTTCTGACAAAACAGAAACTTCCACTTCAGACTCAGAGTTATTTCAAATTTCCTGAGCGTTAGTATTAATAGTCCTGCAACTTTTAATGTCAGGGCCACTGTTACATGCATACGCAGTTCAACAACATCTGAGAAACTCTCCTAATGCCTCTTCTATATCTTTTATTCTCTAGTAAACTTCTGTGAAACAATGTTTTGGTTCATAGATTTGGATTTTTATCCCTGATCCTATTTCAGCATCGGATTTCAATCATGTCCAGCCTTTTTCTCATAGGTTTTGAAATTTTTCCATTGCTTTGATAATGCCATTGTATATCATGCTGACCCTTTCAATTTTTTTAGTTTCCAGATCTACGAATGGTTTCGAAGACTGCTTGATTGATCTATTCCAGGTTAAATAGAGTATTATAAAAAAGATTATATAAGTATCTCTATTATTGTTCGGACTATCCTCATCTTGGTTGTTTTCCATACAACGTTTCGGCCGTTGTACTCTACAGCCTTCAAGCCAGTTTTAGGTAGAGACGTTCGACTCGTCTCCATTCTTTGACCATTCGGGGCCATACCGATTAGTTAATGTTTCTCTTAATTTTTGAGATGAGGTATTATTATTATTATTATTCAGACTATCCTCATTTTGGTTGTTTTTTACACAATGTTTTGGCCGTTGCAATCTACGGCCTTCATCAGGTATCGGCCGAAACGTTGTATGGAAAACAACCAAGGTGAGGATAGTCCGAACAATAATAGAGATAATAATAATACCTCATCTCAAAAACTCAGAGAAACACTAAGATTATATAAGACCAAGTGTGGCATAAATAATTGAATAAACATAATGAAAATATCATTTTATAGTGATCACTTCATGTGATTACAATTCTTTTAAATTTCTATAGTTAGTATTCTTTAAAGAAACAAACAGAGAAAGATAATCATTACTTACATTTAAGAAGCACCTGATATGGACAGTCTACAGAGAGATGCTATTTAATCAAATTTGAAAAACTGATTCGGCAGAAGAAAAATAATCAATTACGTCATGATCTAAAAATAGGAATTTATCGATTCAACCATACATCGTTTGATAGTCGACGTTTCAAGATATGCAATTTGTATCTGATTGTGACCTATGCGTCCAAAGATATGAACATTTTGGAGGAAATTTAGGCCCCTTTGATGAGGTCATCAATTATGCGACTTTTAAGTTATTTCTCAAAACGTTATCTAGACTTAGGTTAGGCAGTTGCTAGGATGGTTAGGCTATTTGTCCCGTCGATTTAAGAGATTTTGTGTCAACAAACATGAGTGAATAAATGTGAAAAGAATGAAAGAAATATCTCCAAATTGAAAAATATTCCTGGATCCGCCCCCAAATTCAACCAATATTTCTTTATCCCATGGCCTATTGTTCCAGAAAAGTTAATTTGAATTCATTGAGAACTTTTCAAGATATTGTCAAGGTAGACAGACACACCTATATGAGTGAATACATATACCTCTTCCAACTTTATTGGCAGAGGTGAAAGATCAATATACCAAGCTGGTCTCCCTCATCCCCTTCCTCTCTCCATTCATCACTTTTTTTTCTATGCAGCTCATTCACTAACAAGCACACACTCACTTTTTTCAAAAGGTAGTCAAATCGCAAGTAAGCATACATTCATAATAGAGTAGGCAGGATTTTTGAAAATATGTATATTAGAAGTGTTGAAGGCAAATGTTAATTTAGTGTGCCCAACTTTTGGCAATGAATGTTTGAGAGATTTTTCACAATATTTTTTATAACACAGTCTATAATTCAACAATACTTTAAAAAAATGTGTTGTTTGTTTTACACTGGGAATTATTTGAATCGTTCAATCTTATGTTGGTTCACTGTTCCTTGCAGAGTGATTCACTGAGTACTAGGGCTTGAATACAGTGGATCAGGAAAAAAAAACAAGTGCCTGCCAGCTGCTAACTTAGAGAGATATTACTTTCTTAACACCATATAACCTATTTCCCAGCCATCAGAGTTTTTCTACCCAAATACATCAATAGAATTAGCTTCTATGTATGATTAATTCTCTCTGATTCACTGTGCCCTGATTTCCCCTATATGAATACATTTAGCCTCATAGTGGTGGCCATCTTGAATTTCTCAATTTTTCAGGCATTGTCAGCCATTTTTTAGCAAGACATACAGCAGATTTAGTCTCAGCACTCTTCAATAACCCTATAAACATTGTAAGCCATAAATCAACGCAATTCGCTTTCAGCATTTTGAATATATACATTTTCAGACTAACGGCCATCTTGGATTTCTTAATTTTGAGGCATTGTCAGACATTTTTGAGCTCAGCATTCAGTAAATTTGGATTCAATACTCTTTAATACCCTTATGAACACACTGTTTGCCATAAATTTACACAATGTGCCAACAGGGTCAACATTTCTTGAAAATTGACTAAGACTATAAACATATTTTGAACTGACTATCTGTCTGCCTGGCTTCAGTTACAATATTTTGGGGGAGAGGAAATCAACCGAATATCCTGGGTGACCCCAGAAAAATGCTAAGAATTTGCTGGATGTACTTTTGGATTGAAATGGGTAAAAAGCAGAATGACTCTTGCTTTGCTTACATCTTGACAACTCCATCGCTAAATATGGTATTTATTGCCAACTCAACTATCAGTGAATTACCATGAATAGATTATAGAAACATTCAAGTTATATTTTAGTGATTATAATCCATCAATTCATTAGCCTTTTGTTGCGGTCACCTGGTAGAACATCTCAGAATAATGGTTTGGGGTGCTAACTAATCTCATTGACCATTACAACTGTAGTAAGTTTGATATTGCTTCCGGGCTTGTGCCGTGCATAGCTAAACAGACATTTTCCTTCTCACTTCAGAATGGAGATGCTCTGTATCTGCATTTTGTACACAGTAGCCATTTGTATTGATGATTAAAGTGGAAAATTCCTGATATTCCTCCACCATTATTTTTGATCTTTTCAAAAGTATAAAACTGATCAAATGATTGAGTGTTCCCCTCCATATTGGTAGGGTATGGTTCAATTGACTGTAGAGTCTGACTGAAGACTTTAAATGCCTTACCACTAACCAATCAGCTCAAGGACTTGGATTGAAGAACCCCAAGGCGAAGTCATTATGGCCGAATCATGTTGGATACCCTGGTTCTTGAAAGATCACCGAAGTTGTGCAACATCAAGCCTGGTCAGTTCCTAAGTAGGGAATGAAAGGTGCGGCAAGCAGAAGTTTAGGCAGGCCAGGCAAGTCAGAGATGTATCTTACCAACAATTGCCCGTGTGTATATCTGACTCCGGCACACCCTCAACGTGTAAGCAAAAAACAGCGATACATGATACGGATTCTCAAATGCATAAAAATGGTACGAAAAAAGTGTGTATGTGCCTGTGTGAGTTGACAAGAGAAGAGTTAAGGAATGAGTCAGACCTTTTTTTTTGTCTGCAGTTCAGAGGTCATGGCCACCAAATGTTAGAGAAGCTTAACATTTTTTTGCAAAAACAACTTAACTTGAGATCAGAGGAAAAGGTCAAATACTACAAAAAATTTTCTCAATATGTCATATGCTAAAATCTAATACTGTTGTCAAAATTTTTAAAGATAGAATTACTCCATGAAACAGAAGTATGAACAAGCCTGGCTGCTGCAGGATATTCTACTTCTAATACAACTGAAGATGATAACTGTAACCTTTGTATTGCATATATAATAGATACATTGTAAATATATAAGAATTGTCAGTTTAGCTCAGTTGATAAAAGAGCCGCCTACCAACTACTTGGATGTGATTTCAAATCATGGTAGAGAAATGTTGATTTTATATATCAATTTGACTTGAAGGTGTTGTGATAGACAAACAGTGAAGAGTTTACTCCCCTGAATTAAGTGAGGATTGTTCTTGTTTTTGTTGTTGTTAGGGGTAGAAAAACAACCCTAACTTGGACAAGAGTTTTAATGCAGCATGCTTGCATAGATAATTAACCACTGACAATTACTTTTTCTTCATTTGCAGAGCATTTCTATAGTGAAATCATCATCAATACATTTACATTATATTTAATAGCCTTATTCGATCAGTAATGCTTGCATCAATTCTTGACCATTTCAGTGCATTTTGATAGTAAAACCATTTGCAATGTGATGCCTATAATTTTGAGAAGAGTAATTAATACATCAAGTTTGTAATAGACAATTCAAACTCATCTTTTCATCTACGATGTAGTCACAATGTTTCAGCCATTTCATGTTTCGTGTCCTTGACTCTTTTCTGAATATTTACAAGTCTTGAAGCTTGCACTGAAATTTTCTGTTTGATACTGTTTTTGTTTTGATTTTTGCTTTGAATCACTGGTTGATGATACCAATAGAAGAGACTCTCTTTCCTTATGGATATTACAATTTACACCCGAGGAGGGTTCTAGAAATGAATCGTCTGAAACATGACTAAATTGTAGATGAAAGAAAGAGTTTCAATTATCCAGAACAAAGTTGATTCATCAATTATGTATTTACCCATTAATATACTTCTTACAGTATATAATTTCCGATGAATTTCTGTACATTTTAGTATTTGCTGTTTCACTATATATGTAATCACCAGAGAGAATGAAGGTTCTGGCATATTGGTGGAAACTATGAAATCACAGGTTACATAAACAGCAAATATTGAATAATTTGCAATATGTTTCTACAACAAATTTCAATGAATTTTTATGGTGAGATAATTTGCAATGTATTTGCATAATTATTTTTCATCATTACCCACAACATTGGTTCAGATATTCAGTTGGAGTTATTCATGTGTTCTGACACTCACGTGTCTCTCTGTATTTATGTATTCAAGCATCTAGACTTAGCCCAGCCATAATTGTTCATAATTGAACCATGAAATTTCGCTCTCAATGAGTAGAGAAAATGTTTTTTTTAAATTCCCCTCCGAAATGAGGATATAGTGGTGGGTTCAATTTCCAAAGTGAATTCATGCTAAAGTGGCCCTTGATTTGTGTCCAACTTTGATTTTGAAAATTTAGATAACTTAGTGCCCAACAAAAAGCAAGAGAAGTAACTTATTCACTGATCACTACTTTTTCGATTTTTTAATTGATCACCCCAACACGAGTTGCTACCAAATGAAATGGTCACCGGCAGGTTGAGAGAAAAACACTTTTTCATTTATATCCCTTCTGTTGAGCATGTAGCAGTTATTGTTGCTGTAATTAATCACCACTACCCACAACAAACCGGTTTAAAGACTTTTGCTGATTTTAAGTTATTCATGTGTTCTGATATATATATGTATTTATCTATGTATCTGGACTTCACCAGCTCTGTACATTTGGAGTAGAAGCTTCAAATTCTGCACATGCACACACACTCTCCTTAATGAGTAGTGAAATTGTTTTTGTGGGTTTTCACCCCTGCCCAGTTTTCAGTAAAGGGTCCAATTTTCAATATAAGTTTATGATAAATTTACATCATCTCTATCATTGTTTGGACTATCCTCATCTTGGTTGTTTTCCATACAACGTTTTGGCCGTTGTACTCTACGGCCTTCATCAGGTATCATCTGGGAGGTGTGGGGTATGTGTGTGTGTGTGTGTGGGGGGGGGGGAAATGATACCTGATGAAGGCCGTAGAGTACAACAGCCGGAAGTTGTATGGAAAACAACCAAGATGAGGATAGTCCGAACAATAATAGAGATGATAATGATACCTCATCTCAAACCACTGGAAGTTGATACCATCAGAAGAGACTCTCTTTCCTTATGGATACTACAATTTACACCCAAGGAGGGTTGTAGAAATGAATCGTCTGAAACATGACTAAATTGTAGATGAAAGAAAGAGTTTCAATTATCCAGAACAAAGTTGATTCATCAATTATGTATTTACTCATTAATATACTTTCTACAGTATATAATTTCTGATGAATTTCTGTACATTTTAGTATTTGCTATTTCACTATATATGTAATCACCAGAGAGAATGAAAGTTCTGGCATATTGGTGGAAACTATGAAATCACAGGTTACAAAAATCACAAAAATTCAGAGAAATAAATTTAGATGCTAAATATGAGTGGTGATTAATAGTTTCCCTAGGAATACTAGTCTCATTTAGAAAAATGATTTTTGTAATGGATTTTTTATATTAGAAACAATCAACCACAACTGTCGCCAAAACCTTCTTCAGTTCTCATATGTCTGGTTGGCTGTCAATGTAAGTGTCGTGCGTAAAAGCTTCTCCAATAAAACTTGTGGACAGGAATTTCAAACATTTACTCTTTATTATGTCTAGCAAGAACATTCTTTTTAATTCCTGCATAAGATAATCTATTGGGGGGGTATTTGCAACGTCGGTTTATGCTAAATTGGTCCCTTAGTTTATGTCTGGTAGTGTTCATGCTGTTTTTTTTTTAAATTAAACTTTTTAATGATCAGGATCTAGCAAAAGGTGAGAGAAATAGCTTATTCATTGATCACCCCTTTTTTCCAATCATTCAATTGATCACCCTGCACATGCTGCCAAAATACATTGGTCATATGATGGTTGTTATTGAGTGACAAACCAGAAATTTGATTTAATTGTTTAATAGATCCTACCATTTTTTTAAAAGTTCACTTTGTGCTATTTTTTTTGCTTTTAATGAAAATAGATGAAAAGTGAGCCGTTATAGAAGCAGCACACACCCTCTTCTTTTCTCCAATACCTTTGTTTCTTGTACCCCTGACCAACCCAAACTATAATAGCCCAACATAACATTCCATTGTTACCATTTTTCAGATCTGGGAATGCTGAAAAATTTCCTTTATAAATTAATAGTAATTTTTTCTCTACATCATGCAATTCCATCCGACAAAAGTCTTTTATAGAAACCCTCTACTTTTGGACAGTGGGTAAACTCGTATTGTCTAAAGTTCGGTAAAGAAGAATCGCAATTTTCACAAGGTCTATATGGACAAATAAATTCATCTTTTTTGTTTTAAACACAATGTTTCAGCTTAGCCATTCTTAGATTCAAATACAATGTGGAGAATAGTTTTATTGTTTTTAACAATACCAATGTTTCAGTATACATTTTTCTAGTTTCTTTGTTCTTTTTTCAAAGCAAAAACTGTTTCTTATGAAGCATTGGTATTTGATTTGTCAAAATTATGAAAAGGAATGAATACCTTTTTTTTTTTTTCTCAAGCAGATGCATGTGATATGAGGGTGGATCAATAAGTCGGTAGCCCGCCTTATATTTAAATAAATTTTTATCTGAAATTGCCACTTCATAATGTTTGATCTATATGATTATTAACATGACCGAATTATGGTCACCTATAGAGCTGAAACATGGAACCTAACTAAAAGATTGACCCTCAAACTGAGAACCATGCAATGTACACATGAGAAAATCATGCTCAACCTCACATGGAAGGATCATCAGCACAGTATATTTGAGAGAAAATAGGAGTTTGAGACATCATAGAAATCATTAGGAAACTCAAATGGCAATGGACTGGACATGTTGCAAGAATAGCAAACAACGGCTGGACATCACTACCCACAATGTGAATCCTAAGAGATCAGGTGTGAGGTGAGGCTATGGTTGACGGAAAGTAAGATGGTATGATGAGCTGGATAAATTCAGAAAGTACTGGCTCTGTGATGCCCATTATAGAGGTGTCTGAAGAATCTTGGGGAAGGTCCATATCCAACGATGGACGCTAAAAGACTGATGATGATGATGAAGAAGAAGAAGAAGAAGAATTGAGTGCATTGACAAGGAAGGTGATTATGTAAGAAAATGATTTTCAGAGCTGAGTTCTGATTTGTCAGACTTGTTGGGTGCTAGGATGTCCATAGAGCAATGAGACTTTCCTTTGGTTGAGGATGATTATAACTTAGTCTCATCTCCATGACTCAAAGTATTGAAGAGTTAGTTACAAAATAAGATGGTAAGTAGGTTATTGATGACCGGTCAGAAGGCATTGATAAAAGGAATCAGTCAAAAAAACAACACTGTAGTATGGACAAATCCAAGTTGACTTTGGAATTAGGTCAAAAGGTATCAGTCACAAAGACAACATTACAAAAGTATGATACAAAAAATTTTGATTAAAAAATTTTCCCTTTTTGTTCTTCTGTGATACAAGGGAAGTAACTCTTGCTTCCTACGGTGATTCAAACTCAATTCTGCAAAAGATCATCATAGTTTTATAACAAACTAATGCAGTTTTTTCGATATTAATGTTTCTAAAAGGACTTCTAAGGCTACTTTAAAACTTATTTTTTATTATTCTATTTTGCCAGATCCACATTTAAAAAATTAGTCCCCTCGAAATGGCATAGAAAACACAGATTATAATAAGAAAGAGAAGAAATGTATTTATTAAAGTTTATCCAGATGTAAAAGCTACTACTTTATCATTAAGATAAGTGCCATTAAGATGGAAGTTAAATAAGAAACCATCAAATGAAACTATCAACATAGGTTTCTTCAGTTTTGAAGGTGGTCAGGCTGGTTATGTATATATCATGTGTACAGGCTGCACCAATGGAGCTAAAAGCCTGAAGATTTTAGAGAATTTACTTATTATGTCTAGAAAAAAAATGTCCTTTTTTAAGAATTTTTTACAAAATGCAGTGTTGGATGTGATCAATGAATAAGTTACCTCTCGCCTTTGTTGGGCAGTGATCACTAAAAGAAGCCCGAATTTTCGAAAAAACAAGCACAAACACTGCAAAACACAAAGTAGGGGACAAATTTACTTTGTACATGGTGCCCCAAACTAGAGGCCAAGAGTGGGGAGGTGGGGCTGAAAGAACAGAAAGGTATTTTTTCCTGAAATAATGAGAAGTGACAGAAGAAATGTTGACAGATTTTGTTGATAGTTTCTAAACAGAGAGTCAGTAGTAGTAGTAGTAATAGTAATATTAATGAAAATTTTGAGTGACTCAGTGGTTACCTGCATGGAAAATTAGATTAGCGAATAACATCTGCTCAATGTTTGCATTGCTTTAATGCCCTTAGAAAAGACATGAATCCACTTCTCCCTCTTCTTAAAGGATAAGCTGTAAGGCAGTCCAGCTTGGGTGCGGGGCTAGTAATTCCAGTTCATAAAACTTGCTAGAAACCACAATGTAAATCTATGGGAAAAAAGAAAAAAAACAGAAACAGGTCTGGTTAGTCATTCAATAGAAAATTAGTAGCATGCTGTGTTGGGGGGGTTGGGATCAATCTAAAAAAATGGCAAGAAGAGGTGATCAATGAATAAGTTACCTCTCTTGCCTTTTGTTGGCAAGTGATCACTAAAAATGTCAGAATTTTCAAGGATGGGTGGATACAAAGTGAGGGATCAATTCAGCATAAACCTGCTTTGCATATCGAGCCCATTCCCGAAAAACATATTTCAAACAAATGTTTTTTCTACACATAATGAGAAGTAAAAATTTAGGTTTTCAGCCCGATTGGTACAGCCTGAGCGCATGGCTCATACATAGCCAGGTAGAATCACCAGAAAACTGGAGAAACCTATGTGAACTATGTTGACAGTTTTGGTTGACTGTTTCTACATGTAGTAGCAACAAAAACGAACAAAAGCAACAATCGTATAAATGAAAGAACACGTATGGAAAATTACTTACAATGTAAGGGAGGTAATTCCCTAAGAAATCTGCAGAATTACTTGTCCTCATAGTAAAATCTTACGTAACAGCGTACCTACTGTGATTCACGATAAAACATCTTGAAATAAAACGATTGTTAAAATTACTCGAAACAGATTTATACAGTTGAATTTTCTAAATCTAAAAACATCTGTATTATATTGAAAAAGAAAAAAATTCTAAAAGTTTTTTGATTGTTAAAGCTGTAATGCTTTCAGGACTATACATATTTATGTATGTATATATATATGTGTATAAGCATATATATTTATTGACTGCCCAGTTCTGCATAGGGCAGAGTTAGAACGTCTGACTGTGTGTTTAAAGTGAAGGTTTCAATCCTACCTTGCAGTACAGAAATGAATATTGGGTAGTCTATAGCCACACTGAAGAGTTATAATACAACAAAACAGCTGTCTATTGATGACACAAATGTTAATTATTAAATATATATATGAGTATGAATTATGCTATATTACATAGTAACTTATTTGAAATGATCTCCCTGCAGCAGCCCCATTTTCTCTAATTGTTTATTCTATTTACACTGTCTAGGGTGAATGATACATTAACTTTCTAATTACGGGAGATCATTTATTTATAATGATTCTGTTGGATCAAATATATATCCATTTTCTTGATACACACACATATACATATGTATATATATATATATATATATATATATATATATATATATATAATACATGTGGTACAGATCAGGTTAGCAGTATAGCATAATATATTAATATATTAATAAAATAAAGTAACGTCTGATATGCGATGGATTTATTTCTCTCTCTCTCTATATATATATGCGCGTGTGTACGGGAATTCCCTGAATATTGAGGTTTCAATTAGTTAATCTTAGGAGTCATTTCATTATTATGATAATTTTAATTATAAATGTCCGTTTTAAATTCAAGATGTTAAATTTAGATTTCATTTTTAAAATGTTACGTCTTAATTTTAGGTGTCATGTTTAAATGTTAGATCTTGATTTTAAATGTTTTTTTCTCAATTATAGGTCTTGATTTTAGATGTTACCAGAGGGTACAAATTATTGTACAATAAAATTTCTCAACTTGGACATTTTTGTAAATAATTAAGCATGCTTTATTCAAGCAAAGTTGGGGTTCAGAACCCCACACCTTGATCTGCACCTGGATATGTCTTATGTTCATTAAAAACCTTTAGTCAGTAACTTCTACTGGTATGAAAATATCGAATCTTGTTTTTATTCTCTGTGTAAACCAGAAAGTCTTCATCCAAATGCAAATTGTTGTGAGGGTGGGCAAAATGTTGTGGTAGGGATAAAAAGCTTTGGGCGTGTGTGTGTATGTGTGTGTGTGGTTGCAATAAAAAGCAAGAGAAATTCTCGCAAAAAATTGATGTGACAATGCTTTATCTAAGAAAGAGGAATACTATTACATCTAATACTACTGGTGCTGTGAGAAGCAAGAGAAATAAGATGAAAGAAATATTAGGCAAATATTCGCAACTATACTTCTTTTAAGAAATTCAAGTAACATCTTGTTGAGTAATCACCTGGTTGAGTTTTCTGCCATCTAAATATGTGCAGTTCCTTTATCTGTCAGCTCTAATTAGCAACACAATTTTCCAGATTCTTATTTGGATCCTGTATACATGGCCTGATATCTCATAGAAACCGTTCAAACTTGTTATCTTGGAACATTACAGACAAACATATAACTTGACACTAAGAAAAGATGATTCCAACACTATTATCTATACCTCTGATATCAGGGCCATAACTACCAGCGGGGCAGGTGGATCAATGCCCCAGGGTCCCAGCAATGAAGAAGCCCCACACTGATGTCAGACAAAGAGATTTTTAAAGTTGTAAAATGTATTTTTGAAAAAAAGGCAAAATATCTCCAAATCAAGAACAAATCCCTGGATCCACCCCGAAATTCAATCACTTTTTTCTTGCTCCATGGCCCACTTTCAGTCATATACAAGATTTGGTGTCGGATGGATTTTCACAATGCATTACGAAAATTTTAGAACTTGGAAAGTGAAGGTTCGTCAGTCCTACTCAACATGTCAAAAATGTTTGTATTGATGTAAGTACTTTAATTGAACTGGTCTACAGAAAATTGAAGACACAGAACTGGAGAGAGTAGACCACTACATCTACCTAGGATGACGAATCTATATGAGACCTGCAAAAGAAGAAGAAATCAAGAGAAGAATCATTCTAGGATGGCAAGCCTCTGGCAGAGTAAGCTCAACCTTCAAAAACAAGTTGATCCCAATAATCCTAAAAAGAAGAGTATACAACGAATGTATCCTCCAGATGGTCACTTATGAAGCTGAAACATGGAATCTAACCAAGAGACAGACCTGCAAACTGAGAAGCATGCAACATGCTCATGAAAGAATCATTCTCAACCTTACATGGAGAGATCACAAGACAGCACAGTATATCAGGAAGAAAACGGGAGTCCGAGACATCATAGAATTTATTAGAAAACTTGAATAGCAATGGGCAGGCTATGTTGCAAGAATGATAGATAACCGATGAACATCACGACTCACAACAGAGATCACATGTGAAATGAGGCCGACAGAATTCAAGATGGAAAGATGAACTAGACAAATTCAGAAAATACTGGCTCTACGATGCCCATGATAGAGAAATGCAGCAGTTCCCGGGGAAGGTCTATGTCTAACGACGGACGTTAAAAGACTGATGATGATGATGATGATGATGATGATGATGATGTCAACTTACATGTGACAGACATGGCTCTAACTTTCTATGCTCAATGTTCATTCAAGCTGCTGCTTCTGCTGCTGACGATGATAAACTGGTATGAATTGCCAGGCAACAACGGCCTTGGCTGATGGCTTTCACTGATACTATGTGTAATAGACATGGCTCTTATTATATGTATGATGTTTTATTTTCTCTCTAAGTGAAACTACATTCAAATCACAAGTTGCAGCTGGTACAATCAAGTTACAAGAAGATATTCGCAACAGTTGGAATCAAGGACAATACAAAGGCTCCGAGAGAAGAATAATAATGTGTGCTACTCAAACAACAAATGATTCCATTTTATAATTGTTAGTAAGCAATGTTTGTTGGAAATAACGAATTAACTTCAAGAGCTGTAATGGCGATCCTATTTAGTGTGTGGAAATTAAAATTTTTAAAAATAATCCTGTTATCGAAGTGTCACTTACATATGAACACATGTTTTGGTTTTAGGTGAATACTTATAGATAAGTAGTTCATTTTTCTAATATATTCATAAATTTATAATAAAATATAACTTGAAATTTTCAGATATATCCGCAAAATTAGGATAATAGAATGAAATTTAAACAGATTTTTTCATAGTCCATTAGCAAAAAACCTGCAGCGTGTCCCCTCTGATATGCATGTTATAGGTTCGCCATCACTGCTCTAGAGACTTTTATCCAAGATCCATGCTTATTCTTTATTTCCAATCTGTGCTGCTTACTAACACTTGTAGAGTGACGATCTTCATGTTGTGATAAAAAGCAACGGAAATTAAGTTGGAAGAAATAATAATTGACAAGGATTTATCTGAGGAATTCAGATGCTATTATATCCAATACTACTAGTGTAATAAAAGGTAGGAGAAATAAGATGAAGAAAATATTAGTAAAAAATCAATAACAATCGACAATGCTTCATCTATGAAATTTCTATAATGATACAATAAATGAAGCATTCATCTTTGTTCAACTGGCTGGATTCTTGGGGCCTCAGTTGTAGACAACCAGAATTTGATGGAAAAACAGAAAACATATTTTCTAACCAATTAGAATACACTATTTCTAAACCCAGCTTCAGACCCCTTAACAAAAACCATCTTGGAGTCCTTGAATTACAAATGCACATCAGGGTAAAATCAGTGGCTTACTCAAGGCAGGAGTAAAAATTTCTTTATTGAATCACTGTAGACACAATAATAGATCCAACCAAAAAACAAAAAACATAAGCTAGAAGTGTTCTTCTCTTTCCACTGGTCTGTCTGTCCACCCTTAAATATTTCAATGTTCCTGGTCACATTTTTGGCATGGAGCCTTGGAAATTTCCATGAGTAATTAAGTGATCACCTTCTTAAAATTATGTTTTTTTTGCTTGTTTTTGAATAATAATCCATCAAAAAATGGACAGTTTTATTAAACCACACCAGTGATGTATTTTATATTATTTTTGGCTGGAATGATAGAGATATATATAGAGAGCATGAAAATGAGAAAGAATGAGAGATTATTCAAGTATATGGTTGAATATTAATTTTTTTAAAATCAAAATTACATCCTTTTTTGTCCTGATAGTTGTATTATACCTATTGCCTAGAAACCGACAACTCCAATCAGTCATCACCTTTGATCTCATCAGGATGTATTACTGTATGTAACTTTGTATTGCTGTCTGAAGAGTCAGGATAGGGTAGGTGGATTAATAAAGTCTAGGCTGTCAGAGAAATAAGAACTTACAGAAAAATGAAACAACTTGGCTACGGTAATTCCTTTTTAGGCAGAGGTGGCAATTTTTTAAAACATTTGACTAGTTTTTACCTTCCTCTTAATTTTATGTAAGGAAGGTAAAAATTTGTCAAATCTAATAAAAATAATGTTACAATTCTTCATCCAATGAAAATAATGAAAAGTTTTTTATCGAGAATGAGACCCTTTTTCTACGAGATCTCCACTTCAAGCTTCGATATCAACTAATAGCAGCAACAGGCAGACATCTCTCAGAGTTGGTTACCAACTACACGATACAGCTATATATGGGTAGTTGCAACACAGGCTCTGTTGGAAATCAAAGCTCAGAATCAAGCCAAATATTCGTACTGACTACCGTTTGGTATGACAGCAAAATATAAATATGGTAACGGCCACACTTGAAGAAACATGAGTAGCTCCATATGAAATGCCTTTATAAGATTTGCAATCTCTTATGTGTTGAAAATACCAGAGGTTCTCAAATGCTACCAGACCAATGGAATTGAGATTTTATTGGACACAGTTTTTATTGAGAGCTAACCAGATCGGTTCCTTACTTAACCAGTTGCTATAATCAGGAAAGGGCATCTATACAGAGGCAATCTACATTGACCTCTACAAAATGGTGACCAACAGTATACAGATCACCATTAATAGAGTGGTATCCCTGTGATAATCAAAAAAGATTAAAATAAAAGGTCTGGTTAGTCACTCAATAGAAATTTCTTGGCAGCATGTCATGTTGGGAGTGATCAATTAAAAAAATCAGAAAAAAGAGCACTCAATGAATAAGTTACTTATATCGCCTTTTGTTGGGTAGTGATGAGTAGAAAAAAGTCTTGATTTTCAAAAAACAAGCATGAATGCTG
>OY735236.1:27851356-27913856 GCA_963457665.1 Thysanoteuthis rhombus | reverse complement strand
TGATAACCTATGTGTTTTTTTTTCCCAAAACTCCTGTCTGAACATTTTGTGTAGAGGCAATCAGGGATGAGGGAGTAAAGTCTAAGGTGAGAGATGAGAGTACAGAGGGTTAGGTATTGGGTGTCGAAGGTTGGAAGCCAGCTATGTTCTTCGTCTTTCTTCTTTCCTTCTCTTTCTCTCCTCATCTACATTTTCTTTTAGCTTTAGGAAAAAATGTATCATGGATATATAGATATCACCTCCCCTGTAGGGATTGACTGGAAATTTTCCCCTGGTTGAACTTGCCAAAACCTCATTTTTTTCCGGAGAAATTTTGTCCCCGTGACTGATAGACAAACTAACAATTAACCAATAACAAACCAGAGACCATCCACAGTAATATTACATTGTTTTTTTTTTTTTTTAAATATAAGTAACTGTGACTATACTCAGGAGTATGGGGAATTGCATTATATATAAGGATAAAATATATTTTCTGATTTTTAGCTACAAAATTGGGGGTCTTATTGTATTTGAAATTGCGTTGATCTTGAGTTAATACAGTGAATGATTGATAGCAAAAGGTGCAGTCAAAAACTGGACAAAACATCTTACTGGTCATTTCACAAATAATCTATCCTATTAAAGGAAAGCCCACTTATCTAAGGATTGATTGGAACTTTTCCGCTTATTGAACTTGCCAAAAACACATCCGCATTCTTTTCAGGAGAAATTTTGAAATTAAGTGCTATTGCTTTCATAAGGGAGATACAGCTCTTGTAAAATGATGAAAATATATATGTAAGAAGCTGTTTGAGAAACCCATGATATAATGATATGATAATAAATACATTTATACAGAGTGTCTGAGCAAATACAAAAAGCACAAATGAGAATTAATTGGAAATTATTTTACCATGAAAATGCATTTAGAATTATTTTAATAGAGATATGCATTGCAAATTATTTTCCTATAGAAATGTATTGCAAATTGTCGTGTTGTCGAAACTTTGATTTACTCTCATGATTACGAATAGGAATAAGAATAGTTCATCCTTATATGTGAACGTGTAAAAATAGAGAGATTAATATTCATTACTAATCTTTCCTCTCTTCCTATATTTCTTCCTCTTTTTCTCTTTTTTGTGTATATATATATATATATATATATATATATATATATATGTATTATTGTGTCATCCACAGACAGCTGTTTCGTTGTATTACAACTCTTCAGTATGGCTATAGACTATCCATTATCCCATCCAGTACCACGAGGTAGGATTGAAACCTTCGCTTCAGACCTGGAGACCGATATCCTACCTCTGCGCTAGGGAAACTGGACGGTCAGTAAGGCTGAATTTCAGTGATATATTCATTTAGCTTAAATTCCCCATCCACCAGAGTACTCTATTCCTGTGGAAGAGCATTGCATAAGCTTACAATGAACAAAAATCTTACTTTGCCTTATCATAAAAAAGCTCATTTTAACATACTTACGTACAGAATTTCAAAATTGACAGAATTCAAACGAAAGATGCGATTTTTGGAAATAAGTTCTCAATGATGGGGAATTTAAGCTAAATGAATATATCGCTTAAATTCCCCATCCACCAGAGTGCTCTATTCCTATGGAAGAGCATTGCATAAGCTTACAATGAACAAGTTACCTCACCTGAAGATTGCTCAACCTTGAATAGAGGAGCGTTAATTATTATGTCATCCAAAGAAAGCTATACTTGTCCAGGAGAAAAATTAATCAATACTGATAAGTCATGAAGTAAATTCCAACAGAGAGGTTCAGAAAGTAAGGATTGCAATTATTGACCTTTTTTGAAAATGCCCAAATTGACCAGTTCATCCTAGGGTCAAGTTACCCCTTTGCACAAATTTGCAGCACCCAGGGTGTTGCAGCGTCACTTGAAGAGGGTGTAGCAGCGTCATTCGAGAATGCCAAAATAGACCTGATCCTAAGATGACCTTTCAAGTTGACCAGGGGTCATCACACCATATCCTATATTCTGGGGTCAAGTTGCCCCTGTACACAGATATGAAGCTTGTAGGGTGCAACCGTCAAGGGGACTATAGAAAAACATAGTTTGAAACAAAGTTACAAACAAGCAAAAAAAGATCGATATATAGATGTGTATATATATAAATATATATATATATATATATATATATATATATATATATATATATATATATATATATATATGTATATATATGTATTGTTAGATACATCATGAAGAATTCAATTCAACATGTACTTAAACAGTTTTGAAATTGACTAAATTTTGACAGAAGACTGATATTATTACAGCGAATACAAAAGTTGAGAAAACATTGATCGTTGAGAAGTTATTTACAAAAATCGCATCTTTCGTTTGAATTCTGTACGTAAGTATGTTAAAATGAGCTTTTTTATGACATACCGGATACTTTTACACTCGCAGTATAGATAAACATTCATAAAAAGAGAGAGAGATTGGGGAGGAGGAAATATAGCTTCTCTAATCTTTCATCACATTTAGGTTTATGGAACAGTATTTTGTAAGCAGCAAATGCCGGAATATCTTGAATATTGTGATTTTGATTAGTACGGGGTTTCAATGTCGCATAGTTGAGATGTTGCTGTACAAATTAATGTAACTAAGTATGAGCTGAAAACCAAAAAAAACATTAAATTATCATGAGACCTTGAATAGTATAGTCTTGAAATGGGAAATTTTTGAAAGAATTAAACCCACTATTCAAAGTATACTTGAATATTTGGATGAAATGTTAACATTTGCTGTCTGAAATAACAGCTGCTTGTGTTAATGATGGAGAGGCAGCGGGGCTGGGAGAGTCCAGTGTTTGTATGGTCACTGCGATTTTATTTGGCAGCATCCAGAACTCATGTTGCCAAGTACAATTTGTTATTCATAAGTAAAAGTGTATTTAGAAATAGCTAAAAGTGGCAAATTTATCTATTTCCTGCTAACTTCATAGCTAAAAATGTTTTATGCTGGCGCAGTCATAATTTGATTAGTGCGGTTAATTTGTTCCCTAATTATCCGTATTGTTTAAAAACCATACTGATCAAAGTCTTGTTATAATTGAATGTGTTTTAGTTTTCAGTTTATACTAAGTTACATTAATTTGTACTGTAATACCATAAGAGTACTTACTATATCAAAAGATGTACTAATCAAAATCACGCTATCCAAAGTTGCTATTCTCATCTAAAGTCCACGTATCAAATAAAATAACAATTATATACATGAGGGGTTCCCAAACTTTTTTAAATTGCAGCACCCTTGGCATATTTGGACTTTTTCACTTCTTTTTTCAGAAAATACAGAACAATTACATTTACGTTAATCTAATTTTTGAATGTCCTGCGGCACCCCTGGGAGCTAACCCCTTGCTCCCCTAAGTGCTGTGGTGCACAGTTTGGAAACCTCTGATGTGCACTATGATTCCAGAAAAAGTTATTGATAAAAATTGCAAATATACTTTTATCAAACTTACTAATTTTTTTTTTTACAAGGCAAGATTTTTAGCTATTTTAAATTCTTATTGGTTGAAATAAAAATGAAAACAAGCCAAAAAATGGCTAATTTGGCAACCCTACTATTGCCTCACCATATTTCTTTCTCTTTCACTCAAGCTCATTCTCTATATTCTTTTCTTCCTTTTCTTTCTTTCTCCACCTAACTTCTTTCCTTTTCCTTTTCCCTCTCTTTCTGTCTCCTTCTCTGCTATTTTTCTCTCTGTCATCCTTTTCTATCCCACTATCTTTTTTTATTTCCTTTTCACTCTTCTTCTCTCCAGTATCTGTCTTTCTCTCCCGCTCCCCTCTCTTGTTTTTTTCCTCTTTATTTCACCCTTCTCTTGTTATTCATCTGTTCCATCTCTCTCCCTCCTTTTCTCTCCTTTGTAAAAAATCTTTTCCCTCTCTCTTTTTAACCATTTTTCAATAACTCCCTCCCTCTTTCCCTCTTACTCTCTGCCTTGGGTCCTCGTCTTAGTGTAAAGGTAAGCAAGTTGGTCTCGCTGATCATTACTAATGACTAGTGAGTTCGATCCTCACAGAGTGCCCCGTACTTGTGGCCTTACGCCAAAACTATGCAAAGTTAAGTAAACAACATCTCTCTCTCTCTCTCATTCCTTTCTCTCAACTTCTTGATCTTTACTTCCTCCTCATCTTGTGATTCTTTTCATCTCTTCATCTCTTCCTTTCTCTTTTCTCTCTCTCATTGTTTCTCTCTTTTCTTTCCCTTCTACCATTTTTAAGACCTCACTTCTTGCCCACCTCTCTGCCTTGGGGGCTGTGTCATGGTGTAATGCTCTCCCAGATCATTACTACTGAGTGGTGAATTTGATCCTCACTGGGTCCCCCATGCTTGAGGACTTGAGCCCAAACTAAGCCAAGCTTATAAAAAAAAAATCAACCTTACAAGGTCCATATTCTGACATTCCACAAGTACAACATGGGTTGGAGGGGAAATGGGCCTTATCCTGCCATGCGGGGTCCATGATGTATTGCTGGGAGGATGTGATGGATTCATGCCTTTCTAAAGGGCATTAGTACAAAATGAAAACATTTTCTGGGCCATTAACTATTTGGCTCATCCACCTCAACTAAATAACACCTCTCTTTTGCTGTTGCAAACTCAAAAAAAGATTTAATGCTTGTTTGACTGCCAACAAGCACCAAAAAAACACAAAAAATTCATCAACAACACGTCGAAAAATGGTCAAAGTGATTAAGCACACTCATGCTATTTTAGAAACAAGGAACACGCTGAATTAAGCGGAGCGGGGGGGGGAGCTCTAAATTGACAACACTGCTCTCTCTCTCTCTCTCTCTCTCTGCCTTTTTCTCCATAAGTTAGTATGACCATAACCTCAATTTGTTGATTCCGGATAGAGAAAAAAAAAACAAACTTGGTCACTGTTAATGTTTGAAAGTTAATTGGGGTTATTCATTCTCTCTGACACCCCCCCACCCCGCCTATTCTGTTTTTGCCATCAGGGACGAAAAAAAAGATTTTCCTTTCTCTCCTAATTTTCTCTCTTCTTTCTCTTTTAACTTTTCAGTCATGGCGAGTGTTCCAGTTGATAACAGTTGCTGATGCGGATATGTTATTCAATACACTCTGCTTATCAGTACCTGCACTGGCTGTTTAAGTTGAGGAATAGCTGGAGATTTGTGGGGGCTTGGCACATTGAGGGGCCCTCTCAAACATTTAGTGAAATTTTTTTTCTTGTATAATGCTCGGAGATTGTTGACGTTGATTGTTGACAAAGTTATTGTTATGATGTGTGCTTACACTGCCCACAAGATGAAGCGAACTTTTGGGTTAAAACGACAACGGTCTGTGTAAGACTGCAGGGAACTTTGTACCAAAGAACAGGATGAAGTCATTATATCTTTTTTCAAAGTCATCATATCTTTTTTCAAAGGCAACATACTTCTTTTCAAAGTCAACATACCTCTATTTCAAGCTACTTTGGTCAAAGAAAGAAAGCCATATTTGAAGGAGTGGCAAAAATGAATAACTATAAGTCTTCTTTTATCTATGGGTACAATGACAGTATGAATAAAAGCTTTGGAGAAGTACTGGTCTTAAGAGAAGAAATAGTCTTACAAAAATCTACCGATAGGATTTAACCAGACGAAAAATCCCGTTATCTCAAAGCTCTACGTATTACATATCAAGCACATGTGTGGCTCCACTATAACATGCCTAACGCTCCACCATCTCCTTTCCAATATGGCTGGTAAGTACTTTATTGGAAACGTGTACCTATATGGTATAGATATGACACTGTGAAAGTGTGGGGTTAATTGAGAAAATCTAAAATTGAGCCAGTTGCCAGGGGTTCTCAAAATAACCCAGACCAGGACAGAGAACAGATAAAATCTGAACAGCTAAAGCAAATAATATTGAATCCAGGAAGTAAAGGTTCAGGCCTGGACAGAATACAGATGTGTGATTAATCGCATTTCTCAGAGAGATTAACAAATCCCCAAGTTTGGAGAAATTCCATGGTGGGAATTGACCATTTCAGCTTCTGGGGGGGAGGGTAAGGGTTCTTGAAGTAATCCAGATGTTGGAGACAATAATAATGATGATGGTATTCTGATTATCAGATATCAAGTAAAATTGATTGTTGGAGGGAATTAGCCCTGCCTGGGGGCAATTGGCCCCGCCTATTACCTATGCATACTTCTAAGGGAGATTTATTGATTCCAAAATTTGGTGAAAGCGGAAGGGAAAATTACTCAAGTTAAGCACAATTTTAAATTTACCAACTGGGAAGGGAAAATCATAAACCCTTCAGCTACCAGCCCCACACAGGGAGGGAGCCAATCATCATATAAGTCAGCCATTTTTTAGTAGCCGTGGAGAAGCCGTTTGGATATTGCTGAGAAATCTGTGGTCCTTTGTCACCACAAAGAGTCCTGATCCTCCAAAATTTATAGTTTTGATTCTAGAACTTGGTACATATACAAATAGATATACCAAGAGACATCAAGTAGATAACCCGAAAGACAGACTGATAGTCATTCCATAGTGTCCTCACCCACACTGGCGTATATTTTGACCTGTTACCCTGTATATATACTGACATAAACCCATTGCTAATGATACTGCCAGTGTCAATTCTTCATTTTCAACTTGACACATCTCTGGTGGTTTTTGTTCCAACTCTGCAGAATCTTTAGCTGACAGCTGTACTCCCTTGGATCTAAACACAGTGTGGGCGAGGTGAGAGTGACTAGAAGCGGAGATGACAATGACCAGTCAACTATAGCCTGACCAGTGTGGCATTTCACCAACCACCGAAGGAGAGCAAAGACCAGTTCAGGGGTGGCACTTTCTCCAAATATAAGAATGGGAAGAGAGCACATAGACTTTAATGAAGTGATGAAAGTGACACTGAAAGTGATGAATCAACGACGGGCAATGAAAACAGTGAGAATGAACATGATGAAGAAATTTGGTGCAAGAGTGCGGGGCAAGATGGGATAGGGTAAAATTCATTATATTTTATTGCAGTGGTTGTTAATTTTCAACTTTCTACCATGTTTGAAGCAAATAACATGTTTTTATCATTTGAAATGTTAGTAAAATGTACAATATAGAGTGAAAATTACAGCAATCCTTGGTCTGACGATGATCATACAAAGGTTCCAAAAAGTATGCATAACATATTGATCAGATATTAACAAAATGAAGTTAGAAGAAATTAATGTTTTATAAAGTTATACTTTTTGAAGTGCTATTTTACATCCATCAGACCAAGGATTACCAAAATGGCTGCCATTATAATTATGCATCCTGTTGACCATGCTCTAATTTTAGAGACAGTTGCCAAGCTAACTTTGATCAGTATATTCTCGGGATCTAGAAAATGCTTTCAAAACTAGTTCACCAGACAATGATCATGGATCCTCGATATTGGACTCCACTATTATTTCTTACATACCTCAGCTAACAATCATTGAGAACTTTTGGAGATACTGTGTAGACAGGAATGAGTGTATACAAAAATTCATAGAAAAAAAGAATCCGGAAAAAGATCTCTCAATAAAAAAAAAAGTCTTGGATCTACCCCCAAAATGTAACCACCTCTTCTTTAATCAATTGCTCACCCCTCAACAAAATTCCATTAAAATCCGTTCCATACTTTCGGAGATATCATGTGGACAGACTGATGGACTGAGAGATAGACTGAGAGACAGACTGACAGACATAGCCATAAAATACATATACACACATATACCTCACCAATATACAATATATACCTCTAACTTCTTTTACAGAGGTAAATAAGAATATTGTAAATTATCAGATTGCCATTTGTTATAGCAAAAAGAATAAAGTTTGTGATTGATATGGAATTCTAATTATACCATCAAGATCACCTGTCTCATCACCTGATATCTTGACTGAGTGTCTTGCCACTGACATGCCACAATGATTGACAAAGCAGAGAGTGAATCAGTGAGTACATAGGCAAGCCATTCTCCCTTAACTACGCTATGTGTCCATGTGGTTACAGAATCAGACAAAATTACTGCAAGTAATCTGATGGTTCTAGGTTCAATCCCGGTGTGAGAGCATTATAATACTACTAATGCTAAAAAGGGAGTGCAGTCAATATACCCCCGTCGGTTAAATAAAGGGTTTGGTTCGTTACTTCCCCACACCTACCAGATGATACCTGGTGAAGGCCGTAGAGTACAACGGCTGAAACGTTGTATGAAAAACAACCAAGATGAGGATAGTCCAAATAATAATAGAAATAATATTTCTTTCTACCATGAAAATCAAAAACAAAGTCTTTAATTCCATCACTTCAACACAAGACTATCAGTTTTCCGAGTAAGCCGGTAGTAAGAAAGATAAAATGTTTGGTTGCCTGAGAAATGAAAGAATGCAGGTGTAAAGTAGAAGAAAAAATGGTAGAGGATCATTTAGATACGATATCAGGTGAAAGAAGAGGACAAGTCAATTTAGTACAAGAGAAAGCGATAGAAGAAGAACCCTTGCCTATAAGTTAGGGGACCAAACGTTGGTCACCAGAAAAAGGGAGAGTAATAGATAGTAGAATAACCACTCTCTTTCTTTCTATCTCTCACTCTCTGTATGTGTGGAATTTTTCCATCAAAAAATGAAGAAAAAAACGGAAAATAATTATAGAAACCAGCAAAAAAAAACAACATGAAAAAGATACTTTGAAAAGTGATAGTCTCCTGTTGAAGTGAAGAGACTGAAGACTTTGTTATCGATTTTCGTGGTAGAAGGGGAATATGTTTTACTTTTCTGATTTATTTTTGTACACTTCTTATTGGTGACATTGTTTGCATTTTTATGGTTGCATTTCCTTCGCTGTGTGTTCTGTTTATAAGATTATTTTTGTTGAACTTCAGAAATATTGCTTGGCAACGTTACTATTAATAGATATGATGATCATTAGTGGTGATATTGCATAATCAAGTGTTAAAATTTAGGCCACAGTTTTTGTGTGGTGTGTCCCAGGTACGCCGGCTATGGCACCCATTAAATGAAATAGGTTTGCGGTTGAGTGAGCACCGCATTATCAGAGGAAAATTAAATCTTTTTTTAAATAAAAAAAGGCTCTCGAATGGTGGCTTACTATAAATCTTCAAATGGAAAAACTGATTTTGACTTTTGTATTGGAAGGTGAAAGTCTGGATTTATAGTTTCTTTCCTATTTTCGTCACAGAAAATACATATCTGTATGACAAGTATATGTTTATATCTAAGACTTGTCAATTTAGATTAGTCCATAAGATGTCTTTCTAGCAATCAGTTGCTCTTGATTTCAAATCACGGCACAGGATGTGAATTTTACATATCGGTTTATATCCCTAATTATTGCGATAAGTGTTTTTGTTGCTCTTGTACCTGTTACGGTGGAGAAATAAAGTCGACTTCAGATCTGGAGTTTGATAATAATATCTGAGTGTATGTGTGTGCGTGTGTATATTACATTACAGTTAAGCATTACTTGAACTGAATATAAATGTATATCTCGAATTGCGTTTACTTGTATCATAAATGTTACAAGAGGACATTTAACCTTTTTTCTACTTAGTGATTTCTTATTTACTTTCAATTGTAAATGAAAGTCCTCCACTCAACTGTCATTAGCCGATATCAAAACAAACTGTTTACTTGAATTATACCTTCAACACTCATTTTCTTTCACTGCAGATGTAGGTTTTTCATTGACGACAGGTGAACCGAGCGGAAGTATGAATCGAATGAAGAAAATAGTTATCCAGTAGCAATCCAGCAGGGTGTGCATCGACTTTCAGAAGCAAAATAAAAATCAATTTATCTTCTTTTGCATCTTTGGTTTACAATAGATGAATTCAGTGACTTTGGCGTGTCAGTCAGGCAGCCATATGAGAAGCAGTTTAAAGGATTCAGTCACACCTGATAATTTTTTTGACTACTTTTCACCTTCATTTTTGATTTTATTTGTTGCTTCTTATTGCAGCTTTTTGCTCAGACTGATTACACCCTGACAGTGAGTAAATAGCGTTGATCGAAGGCTAAACGGTGTTTTCCCTTGCTATGGGGATGTGGGTCTGAATCCCCCTGAGGCTTACTCTTTATTTTCTGATCAACGCTATTCATTCACAGCTGGAGGGTAACCGGACTCAGTAAAAAGTTGTAGTTAAAAGCACATGATAAAATTAAAGATAAAGATAAAAAGCAGTCAAAAATATTATTGAATAATAATGATATCACACTTATATCTATATTAAAAACAGTCAACCAAAATTGTCAACATAGGTTTCTTCAGTTTAAGCTGGTCTAGCTGGATGGCTATGTATGTATGAATCTCGCATACAAGCAACACCAATAGAACTATAAGGCTGACAATTTAAACTTTTACTCATTATGTGTAGGAATAATATTTTTTCCTTCTTTCCCAAATCTCGCTCCCCCCAGGTTTTTGTGGTCTGTTCAGTTTACAATATAGTTTATGCTAAATCGGTTCTTGGTTTGCGCCCGACTACAGTCACGCTTGTTTTTTCTTTAAATCTGGACTTTTCACTGATCCAACAAAAGGCGAGAGAGGTAACTTATCAATTGATCACCCCTAACATGGCAGGCTACCAAAAGATGTTGGTCACATGACAGTTTCTATTGCGTGAATAACTAACCTTGTCTATATATCATTTTATGTACATATGTGTGTGAGTATGGGCGTGAGTGTGTATATATGGAAACTTACAGAATCAAACTAAAATCCAATCAGAATAGCACAGAGAGCAATGGAATGAGCAATGTTTGGAATAACTCTTAGCGATAGAAAAAAACAATGTGGAATTGAGAGAGGATCAGAATGAAGGATATTGTCCTTTAAGTAATAAAGCTACAAAAAATGGAGATGGGCAGGGCATATAGCAAGATGGAGGGACAGTAGATGGAGCAAAGGATAACTAATTGTTGCATGTGGTACAGCAAATGCAGTAGGAAAAGACCTAAGATTAGCCCAATCATGCTCATCAAGAAAGGAGATGGCAAATACTTAATTCTGGGGGTTAAACTTTCGATAAACCCAACCGATTTTAGCTTCAACTGAAAGGAGACAATTCCTGTCTTTGCCATTGATATTAGTTATATAAAAAAAGATTTCTCTCACACATAAGAAATTGAAAACCACAGCAATACATCAATTACTTTCTTATGAATGGCAGGATTCTCTTTTTCGCAGAAATCCAGAACTTGTTCAGGGTTAGGTCAGTAAATCTTATCTTGAGTGTATTTTCAGACTGCAGCTAACAAAGCTCTTCTCTCAGTCAACTTATCCAAATGAGCAGAAAATTCAGAGTGTGGATACCTCACCCAATCATACACTCTTGTAGAAGAAGAGGGAAAATAATGTTCAAGTTCGATCAACAGTTACCCCAGGTGGGTTTCAGTTAAACTTGAGCTTTGTTGGTATCCTGCTTCACTCTTGATCCTCAGCATTTGTTGAAACATTTCAAGATTTCCTTCTGTGGCAATACATTTTTTCCAGAACCATGTAGTGACTTGTTCAGCTGATTCATACGAGGAAAAATGTCTGCTAAGTAGGCAAATCTTACAAAAGCTACTACATGACATTTATTGGTATGATTTGTTGACTCATTAACCTGGATAAAAGAATGTGTGACGAACTAGACAAGTTCAAAAAGTACTAGCTCCGCAATGCCCACAATTGAGTGAGTCTTAGGGAAGATCTTTATCTTATAATGAACATTAAAAGACTGCTGCTACTGCTAATGATGCTGCTGATATCTTTGTTGTATGTATATGTGAACATACTGAAACATTGCTTTCTGGACAAAGAGAATTAAAATGAACACCACCTATATATGCTGTGTTGAAGGCGATCAATTAAAAAGATAGAAAATGGGATGACAATTTGTTGGGCTATGATTACTAAAAAAGGTCTGAATTCTAAAAAAGGTCTGGGTTAGGGTTGTTAAAAAACAAGTGGGCACAAAGTTGTGACCAATTTAGTGAAAACTTAAATTGGGTGTTGAACCCTCCATTAAAAACTTATTTCAGAGGAGAATTTTCAAAAAACAACAAAAACATTTGAAAGGAGTGTGTGTACAAAATTTCAAGTTTCTGCAATAAATGGTAAATGCTGGGCAAGGTCTGGATGAATAGCCTAAAACAGTGGTTCCCAAACATTTCTGAATCATAGCACCAATAGTGTATAGGGATTTTTTAAGATGCTCTAAGTCAGAAAATATTTCAATGTATAAGATATTTAAGATTTCAAGATTTTTTTAGATTATTTTAAAGAATTTTCAGGGATCCTCAGATATATTGCACTCCCAGGGCAACCCCCCTCCCCAGTAGCTGTGAGGTCTGTGGGTCTCCCGCACCGCCTCTGTTCATACATGAAGTCTAAACATACATAACAGTGAAATAGTCCATAGATAGCTATTTGAAGTAAACGGCAACTCTTACTCCAGACTGATAAAAAGCCAAGGTTAAATCTCTTTCCTGTTATATATGAATAGGTGCTTAAATTCAACAGATCAGATTTCTTGCTCACACACCTTCAGCTTGGCACTCCTGCTTCCTGACAATTATACTTATAAAACAACATTCTTTGAAATTCAGCATCTAAGGTCCTGGTTTTTAACTGGGTTTGTACACTGACCAGTGGTGCCGATAGGAAATATACAACTATTTTGTACACTATTGCAGATACATAACTATCTATGTATCTGTGCCCCTGTCCGCAGTGGACAAAGTGGGTAGACGGAACAACACAAAACAACACATAAAAGAATTAACCCTAAAAAACATGCAAATCACAAAGTACTTGAATACCTATAGTCAACCAATACATGACAATAAAATGATTCTGACTATAAATATGTATATTGAATAGACAGTAACATTATTATGAAATTCTGATAGGGTATCATGAAAGGTCAAGATTAAATCACTTATCTAATGACATCAGTGTATATTGAATGGCATTTTTGCAGACGACATCGTCCTTTTTGCAGAGAACCTACACAAACTCCAACTAATGCAAGATGAACTAAATGAAGAAAGTAAAAAAGTCGGCCTTCACATGAACTTCAGTAAAACAAAAAACATGTGCAACAATCACAACAAGAATAAGGACATGACTGTCAAAATCGTAGATGCAAAACTGGGGAAAGTAGACCACTACATCTACTTTGGACAACAAATCTCCATGAGACCCTCAACAGAAGAGGAAATCAAGCAAAGAATTACTCTAGGATGGCAAGCCTTTGGCAGAGCAAGCTCAACCATCAAGAATGAGTCGATCCCAAAAAAAGAAGAGTATACAACCAATGCATTCTCCCGATAGTCACTAATGGAGTTGAAACATGGAACTTAACCAAAAGACAGACCTACCAACTAAGAAGCATGTAATGTGCGCATGAGATAATCATGCTCAACCTTTCATGGAGCAATCACAAGACAGCACAGTATACCAGGAAGAAAACTGAAGTCAGAGACATCACAGAATCTATTAAAAAACTTGAATGGCAGTGGGCAAGCCATGTTGCAAAAATGGCAGACAACTGATGGACATCACGACTCACAACATGGATCCTCAGAGATCACATGCGCAATTGAGGCCGGCAGAATACGAGATAGAGAGATGAACTAGACAAATTCAGAAAATACTAGCTCTGCTCTGTCGATGGCTTACCATTTGAGAATGATTCTTTACTTAATAGAGGTCCCAATTTTTGAATATACTGTCATATATATCATTAATTCTAAGAGAAGATGATTACTGCAACTTTTGTATTGTTCATAGAATGATTAAAAATTATAAAAACATTTTTTTTCGAATAAATGTATTCATCTATTAGAATTAAAAAAAGGCTGTGTGTATCATAAATTTTTGTTGATATCTACGTCAAATTAGGTCAATCAGTAAGACAGCCTCCTGGTAATCAGTTGGTCGTGAGTTAAAATTCCAGTTGTGGAATGTGAATTTTTCATAAAAGTTTACACCCCTAACTTTGGTGTGGATTGCTGTTGTTGCTCTGATAGAAAAACAAAAAAAAAACATGGTCTACTCCAGATTTGATTTAGACAATAAAAATTGCACAAGAAAATGCTAATAGAAAAAAAAAACAGTTGTTAGAGATTTAGAGGAAAAGTTTTACATTTTATTGCATTTTTTACTTGGCTAAAATATCAGAGATTCCAGATAGTGCTTTTGTTTAGGTTGGCTGGTGATATTAAAGAGTCTGTCTGGCTTTTGGATGTTAAGGGCAAACTTGTTTGGTATCTCATGTTACTCTGAGGAACATGGCAATTTTTCCTATGGCTTGCTGACCCTTGGGAGGCAGATTTATCTAAAGAGGAATCAGATGGTTCTTAAGAAGATAATGTCTGCTGCTATTTCAGCATGTTAGAATTGCACAACATTCAAAATGGTGGCAATTACTGTAAATTGCAGTGTTCAAGTCGACCTGGCATATAAGTTGACCTCAATATTTTTTGCTTGAAATTCCGGTTTAGGGCTGTACTTTGAGAAAGAAATGTACTTGTCCAGAGCCAGATTAAAACCACAATGGTAATTAACTCACCACCAATAATTTTAGGGCCTACCACATTAAAATTATGTGCGATCTGAACAGTAAGCTTATATTGTAAATATTCTATAGCTTATGTTATAAATATATTAAAATTAGTTTATTGATTTGGAAGTTCATATTGAAACAATTGAATTATCCACATACAAATTCAGACAACAAAATACCAATGTGAACACATTCAACTCTCCAACAGAATAATACAAAAATCAGATATAAAAACATCTTAAAAATGTAAATAAAACTTTAAAAAATTTACCACCCACACTTCTCTAAGATCTTGGATTACCCACAAACTTATTCACGCAACAAAATGCCAATGTGAACACATGCCCCTCTCTAACAGATTAGTACAAAAATCCGATATAATACATCTTAAAAATTCAAATAAAACTTTTGAAAATTCACTATCTACACTTTTCTAAAATCTTGGAAAACCCTCACACATATTCACACAGCGAATACCAATGTAGAGACCATTACCCCCTCAACAACACACCCAAAACGATGCACACTTGTTTATGTTACTTACCAACATACAATTTTCCATAATAACAAAGTCACTAGATACATACACAAAACCCTCCTTGTTTCACTTCCTATTCTCAAACAATTGGATACGAATGTATTTAGTAATTATCTTATTTATCTTTGATTTTTTCCCACGGGAATAGTGATATAAGTTTTATATTACTATTTAGTTGTGGCCCCCAAAATGTCCTGGGGCCCTACTCTCTGGCAAAGTTTGGATATAGATTAATGTGGCTCTGCAGTCACTTTATAAGTTGACCCCTAATTTTCGAATCATTTTAAAGCTAAGAAATTAGACTTATATCCTGCTATTTAAGGGAGTGACTCTACCTATAGATTGCGGCATATTGGGAGAGAAATTCTTGAAAATGCCTATTGGCAAGTGCTCAGCAGCTAAGTTCCAACGACTGAGATCTACATTTATTTTGCACTAATTCTCTTGGGAAAGGCATCAATCCATCTCTCCTCCTCCAGCTATAGGTAGAATAGTAATAATCATGGTGGTGTGAGTGATGCTATTCTGGGTGTGAGCCAGTTCTGAGTCTATTTTTCATACCACGGACATAGAGAAATTCACAGTCTAGTTGAAATAGAAAAACTATCACATCTGAAAGCCTGGTCACAGGACAGCTATTGCTGTAGCCAGAAACAGCCAAACAAAACTGTCACCAAAATTGTCAACATAGATTTCTTCATTTTTTAAGCTAGTCTAGATAGCTGATTAGCTGGTTAAGTATGTATCTTATGTACAGGTAGCATTAAGGAGCTAGAGACTGGAAACCCTTCTAAAATTTTTGACTTTCTTGACATTTTTTGTTTGTTTGTTCCAGTGCTCGTGGACATACATCTACAGACTTCAAAATAAGCATCAGTGGAGCTAGAAGGCTGAAAATTCAAGCATTTACTCCTTATTATGTGTAGAAAAACACTTTTTTGTTTTCTGAAAAATCCTGTCTTAAATTAGGTTTTCATGGGGAGGGGTTCGATTTACAATGTAAGTTTATACTGGAATGGTCCCTTCTCGTACCTACTTTTTCTAAAAGGAAAAAGCATTAACTAATTCACTGATCACCACTTCTTCCAATGTTTTAATTGCTCACCCCTTCCCCACAACAGCATGTTGCCAAAAGACATTGACATCTACTGAGTTACTAACTAGAACTTTGTTTCACTTTCCAGCATTTTATCTATCTGATTTTGAGTGGACGATTTGTTACTATTATACATTTATTATCCTGGACTTGTTTCCTCATCTTCATTGTAATCATCACAGAATTTCAACCACTTTACCTTCAGGTGTTCTCACTGTCTGAAATTTCTGAGTTGAGGTGTTCATTATTCTTCCAAGCCTGTTCACTCATCTTTATTCACAAGGTTTTGGCTGCCGTACATCTAGCCTGCTTTCTGTCTTAAATTCCTAGATGAGATGCTATTCAAAACCATTAACCAAAACTGTCAGCATAGATTTCTTCAGTTTTCAAGCTGATCTGGCTGGCTGGCTAGTTATGTATGTATTTGATCATGCATACAGGCTGCACCCAGAAAAAATAATTTTCCATGCTAAATCAAACATCAAAAAACACTGAAATGTGCTAAAAAATACTATTGACCATTATTTTTGCAGTCATTTTAAATAGCTAAACATGGCTAAATTCATCAAAAATTTCTTGTGAATGGCTAAATATAGGCAAAATTAGCTGAAAAGTAGTGCTAGAGTGGGTTAAATATTGTGCTGAATATTGAATTTTCACAATGCCAAAACAAGAAAGGTGCTGAGTTTAGCACAAAAACTGCTAAGTTGGCAACGCTGGCTGCACCAATGGAGCTAGTTAGGTGAAAAACTTAAACATTTACTTCTTATTATGACTACAAAAAACTTGAAAATTTTTTTAAATTACCCCCTAAACAGGTTTTTAGTCAGAGGTCAATTTGCATGTTTTGTAAGTTTATGCTAAATTGATAACTTAGTTCAGCTGCATTCATACTTCCAGACTTTTTTAGTGATCATTGCCCAACAAAATACGGGAGAAGTAATTTACTCATTGATCCACCCTTTCTGCAGTTATTCAATTGGTCACCCCTACACAACGTGCTGCCAGAAGATGTTTTCAATTGAATGACTAACCAGACCTGTTGCTATTATACATTGATTCTTTTGGACAAAGTTTCTCATTTTAGTTTTCTTTATCACTGCCACCGTACACTCTAGCCATTCTTTTCTGTCTGATCTACCTTTTGGAGAAGCATTTTGATTCAACAACATGATGTTTCTTGTATACAGTTTCTAATAAATCTACCACATAAAAAAATACATTTGCATTTTCACTATAGTGACTGAAAGACAACAAAGCAATTCTTTATGACCACCTGAACCTTTTTGTTGGAGTAAACATTCTAGGCTTTCAAGACTATAAAAAGAAAAGAGGTATTGAAAACAAGACAGTCTAACAAAAGATGCTCCTGGGCTCAGACGGCATAATGAGAATAGTTTACCCAGGCGGATTGAATGTGGGGCTTGACTAAAGATTCTAAAAGCATTTCTGAATACAACAGGCACCTAAAGAAGGCCGCAGGGTACAACGGCTGAAACATTGTGAACATATAACCAATGAAGATGAGGACAATAGTCTGAATAAATCTATATATAAAAAGATACCATCCATACAAAAATAAACTGCAGACTGACCTTATACATGCAAATAGTAAGAGTGTATTATATTGGAAACCGTCGACCAAAACTATCAAGATGGGTTTCTCCAGTTTTCAAGCTGGTCTGGTTGTCTGTCTGTATATGTATCGCACCTTCAGGAGGAAAGGATGCAGCTAGAGGGCTGAAAATTTAAACATTTACTCATTATTATTATTGGGCCTTATTTTGTTCGTTTGTTTGTTTATTTGTTCAAGTGATCCTGACCATATCGCTTCATCTTTAGACTAAAAAATTGGCATCAGTGGAGCTAGAGGGCTGAAAATTCAAACATTTACTCCTTATCATCATTGGACCTTATTTTGTTTGCTTGTTTATTTGTTCCAGCGCTCTTGGCCATACCACTTTATCTACAGACTAAAAAATTGGCATCAGTGGAGCTAGAGGGCTGAAAATTTGAACATTTACTCTTTTTGCTTTTTTTTCAAATTCGGCTCTAATAGATTTCAGTGGGGGGGGGTTCAATTTACAATGTGAGTTTATGCTAAATTTGTCCTTTATTTTGTGTCTAGCTGCATTCTCACTTGTGTTTTGATCATCGCTAAACAAAAGGTGAGAGAAGTAACTCAATCATTGATCTCCCCTTTTTCCAATTTTTTGATTGATCCCCCGTAACACGGCATGCTGCACAAAGACGTTGATCACATGCCAGTTTTTACTGAGTGACTAACCAGGCCTGTATATACATATATACATATATATATATATATGTTTTTATATACATAACCATATACTGAGCTTATATGCAAATTTATCTGTCTATTTGTTTGCTTGTTATATTAAAATGTGATGATCTCATTGGTCAATTTACCTTTCTATTATGAAATAAAAATAAGAATATCGTCATAGAAACTCTCAAGACTTCATGTGTGGTCACATATTGAAGCAGCTTGAGATAGGTTGAGATTTAAAAAAACTTAAAATTAGGATATTTGATAAAATAACTTAAGGCTCCTTATTGCTGATCCATACCCCTGTCATTTTGGACTGGTATATTTCATATATATAGATATATATATGTATGTATTAAGAAATGGATATATGTGATCTGACAGAATGAATTATAAATTGCGTTATATTATGTACAAACTCATTTGAAATGATCTCCTGTCATTACTGGGTCGATGTATCACTCAACCTAGACAACGTGAAAAGAATATAAAGGAAATAAGATTGCTTCAGGAATTGAGCTACTTTGAAGCAGCTACCCTATTGGTGGTAGGTTTTGATGCCTGTAGAAGCTGCATTTTCCTCAATTGTTGATTCTATCCATGTTGTCTTTGTTGAACAATACTTTAACCATGTAATGCCAGGGGATCATTTCAAATAAGTTTCTACATGATATAATGCTATTTATAATCTATATATATATATATATGAATATATATATATTATTGTGTTATTCACAGACAGCTGTTTCGTTGTATTACAACTTTTGTGTGGCTATAGACTATTCATTATCCCGTCCAGTACCACGAGGTAGGATCAAAACCTTAGCTTCAGCTCCAGAGGCTGATATCCTTCCTCTGCGCCATGGAACTGGACAGTCAGTAAGGTTGAATTTAAGCAATATATTTATTAACGCATAGATTCCCCATCCACCAAAGTGCTCCATTCCATGTTGGAAGAGCATTGCATAAGCTTAAAATGATCAAGTTACCTCTCTTAGAGAGTGCTCAACCCTGAATAGGGGAGTGTTAATATCTATCTATCAATCTATTTATCTCTCTTTCTATATATATATTTATATGTACGTTGGACCAATTATTTCCTAATTTTCGTTTTCTTTATTGCTATGTTTCTGCAAGTCTTTATTACCTGTCTGATTGACCTTTTGGAAAAAAAAAGCATATTGATTTGACAACATGATGTATTTTATATACAGTTTTTGATAAATCTACAGGCAATAATTCACCACCCCTGCCTAAAATAGACCGGTTAAATCATTGTTGCTGTGTTTAGGTTATTCATATGTTCTGACATTTATGTGTATCTAACTATGTATGTATCTATCTAGACTTTGCCCAGCGCTAACCATTCAGGGTAGAAACTTGAAAATTTTGGTACCTCGTCCACGTTGATCAGGAAAAAAAGATTTTTTTCCGGAAAATCCTCCTTTTAAATATGTTTTTATTGGAGAGTTCAATTTTCAATGAAAGTTTATGACAATTGGTCCATTTGTTCATGTTCATATCTTTTCTTTTTAAAACATAAACTAATGGTTCAAACCATACTTGTAGTATTTTCATCAAGATAGATTATTTTTGCCACCACCACTGCCCAATTTACAAGCTGAAAAGTAATGCATAGGGTAGGGAGTGACTCATAATTTCCTTTGGAATGCTAGTTCATACATAATATTTGGCAAATATGAAGTTATTAAACATTGTTATTGGATCAGTTGAACGGAACTGATTTTTACATTTCACCATCTTTTTCAAATATAGAAATGTATATGTTTTTCTTTCATGAATTAACTTATTTCTTTTCATTCATGTGCCATTTTTAACACCTTGTGTGCACATGAGAGTGGAGGCTTCATACCCACACACACCTCATGTTAAAAATGTTGTGTAAAGAAAAAGAAGGAAGAGAATTAATAGGAAAGAAATAAAGGCAGTGTAGTGTCAAAATCAGACCCATTCAAATGATTCAATAATGACAGAAACTACATGTTTGTCAAAGATTGAACAACCGTAGCTACCAAGAGTATTGAAGGGCTCCACCCCTTTTTATATGTGCGATTGTTTGTATAACCCGGTGTACCTGGCCATACCGTTTTGTCTAAAGACTTGAAAATTGGCGTTAGTACTCCATTTGACCCCTTCTGAAAATTTTTTTTTGATTTTTGGAAAAAATGCTTTTGGGGTCATTTTTAAAAACTTTCTGGGTGTCTTATCTTGATGGGTTTATTAATAACATCTAACTTCTCCAGAATCAAGATGTTTCTAGACGTTTTTTTACTCTATTTTAGATGTTTTCCAATGGAAAATGCCAGAGATGTCATATGTAAAATTTATTTTGAGCATATATGAGATTCTTTTTACATGACTTCAAATTTTTACACAATGGTTGTTCAATTATAGACAATTATTGACTTTGATGGCGAGTTTCATCTAAAATGATTATAAGGGAAAATCTTTTTATACTTATCAGGGGGCTTAGAAAAAATTAAAGTCAGCAAGTGATGGTCCTGACATCTCTTATTCAAGCCCATACGACACGTGTCAGAATTAGATAAGCCGAGTATTTCTACGATTCACTCTTTTTTTCCACGCTCCTTACTTTCTTTCTTTCTTTCTTTCTCTCTTTTAATCCTCCTTTCTTTTGTTTTTTCTTTTTGCATCTATATTTTCTTTCTTTTTGTCTTTAATTTTCTTTCTTTCTTCAGCTTTCTTCCTTTCATTTTTTTTAGTCTCATCTATTCTTTCTCTCTTTTTCTTTCTTTCTTTCTTCTTTTTTCTTTCTTCCCTTCCATGTGTATCTCAATTTTATTCATTCTTTCTTCCTTCCTTTTTCTTTTTTCTTCTATAATTGTGCATCTGTATTTTCTTTTTCTCCCTTTTCTTCCTTTTTCTTTCTTTCTTTCATTCTTTCTTTATGTTTCAGTATGTTCTTTCTTTCTCCATGCATCTATTTTTTCTTTCTTTTTCTTTCTTTCTCCTCCTTTTTTCTTTCTCCCTTTCTACATTTGTATATTTTCTTTCTCTCTTTTTTTTTCTTTCTTTCTTTCTTTCATTCTTTCTTTGTTTCAGTATTTTCTTTCTTTCTCCATGAATCTGTTTTTTCTTTCTTTCTCCCTTTTGCTTTCTCCCTTTCTACATTTGTATATTTTCTTTCTCTCTTTTTTTTTCTTTCTTTCTTTGCTACATTTCTTCCTTCCTTCCTTCCTTCCTTCCTTCCTTCCTTCTTCCATTCCTTTTTTTTTTCCTTCTGCTCAATTTGTATTTGATAATAAGTAATTAACACAGGCTCACTAACATTCTTCCCAGCGTCAACAATCAGCTTATGTCTTGATCCTTCTCTTTCATCTCTCATCCTGATCTCATTAGTTATGGCAAATAGTAAGATTAATGGAGCTGAACATTTACCTGTAAGCTTGTCACAGCATGCAAACCAGATATTAATTCCTTGTACCACAAAAAGAATGAACACAACTTTGTTCTCTTTTTGATTATCGAGAAGGGTTGCCAGATTTGGTCAGAAAAAGAGATAATCCAAGCTTCAATTATGAGACTTGCCCATAACAGTCATTGGAATAGTATCAAATTTAGAAATCAAGTGAGTCTGGAGGTAAGATGTCCAATACCAGCCTCTTGCTGCAGGCCCACCTCATAAGGTTGGTATTGAACCTCTTACCTAAAGACTCACTTGATTTCCAAATTTGCAGCTATCACAATGCCTCGTTCGGGTAAGTCTCTAAGATCAAGCGTGGATTATTTTCCCTCTCAGCCAAATTTAGCAATCCTGTTATCAAGGTTCTCGTGCGTGTTACCAAGTATAAATGTGCGAATGAATAAGCCACTTTAATTATCAAGATATAGCTTTGTGTGGGAGGGAACAATATTTGTATTTTTTCAGTTAAACGTATGTTCTGGTATTTGTAGAGAACATTCTATGGCTGAACAATCTTGAACTCATCATTTATAGATGATGATTTTTTCAATAACAGTTCAACGCTCACATAAAAGTAAATTTTAGTTCTATTCAGCTATAGATGGATAGAATAATACTTGAAGCATACCAAAAACACCCCACAAAATGGGGCCATCCAATAGGGTAGCACCTGTGTGTATGTGTATATGAGTTAGCAATCTTAAGTTGTGCAATACTAAGCAGAGCTTAGTTAAAAAAACAAAAACAAAAAAAACACCACCACCACCACCACCACCACCAACAACAACAACAGCAACAACAACAACAATGCTTACTAAGTGAGCGCTCTACCATCTGAGCAATAATAATAATAATCATAATAATACGTTAAGAGAAAAGAAGGTGGTAGGGGGCTCATCAGCATAGAAGACTGTGTCCAGAGAGCTAAAACAGTCCTAGAAAGTTATGTGCAAACAAATAGTGAAGAAATCATAAAGAGCGCGAGAGATAGTGCAACAAACAATAAAGTAGAAAACAATAGAACAGTACAGCAAGCAAGAAAAGAAAGATGGGAAGGGAAAAAATTGTACGGCGAGTTTAAAAGACAGATACAAGATATAGCAGACGAGAAGTCATGGACGTGATTACGAAAGGGGAACCTTAAGAGAGAAACAGAATCGCTCATCATGGCAGCCCAAAACAAAAGCATAAGGACAAACTACATAAAAGCAAAAATCGACAGAACACAGACAAACAGCAAATGCCGCATGTGCGGTGAAAGAGATGAGACGGTAAACCACATAACTAGTGAATGTAGTCAACTCGCCCAGAAGGAGTATAAGCATAGACACGATAGAGTAGCAACGATGATACACTGGGAACTAAGTAAACAAATGGGATTCAACCATGTGGAAAAGTGATATCAGCACAAGCCAGAGGCAGTCTTGGAGAATGACAACCACAAACTACTCTGGGACTTTGACATCCAAACTGACCACCTCATCCAGGCAAGAAGGCCGGACTTAGTAATAGTAGACAAAAAAAGGAAGGCCTGCCAAATAGTAGACGTTGCTGTACCTGCAGACCATAGAGTAAAAAAGAAGGAGGCTGAAAAAAGGGAAAAATACCAGGACCTAGCAAGGGAGTTAAGGAAAATGTGGAACATGAAAACCAGGGTAGTACCGGTCATAGTGGGCGCACTAGGAACTGTCCCCAAAACGCTGAGGGAGAGACTGGAGGAGATCGGGAATAGGAGGAGGATAGAGACCGTACAGACCACAGCACTACTGGGAACTGCACGGATACTGGGCAAGGTGCTAGAGATATAAGTACTGCAACGAATTGTAGCTCTGTCATGATATGCGAAAGAGAGGAGACATTAGCTGAAGACCTGAGGAGACTTATTGTCACTCAGCCTTCAGCGATAACCACTGGGCAACCGGTGTGAAACTGTTAATCGCAGAATTACTGCAACCTATGATTACTAGGGGAGGAGGGCTGGAAACTTGAGGAGACTTGCTGTCACTCAAACTCCAGCGGTTACCACCAGGCAACTGGTGTGAGATTCCAAATAATAATGATAATGATAATATGAAAGCCAGGGTGGTGCCGGTCATAGTGGACGCACTGTGAACTGTCCCAAAGACACTGAAGGAGAGACTGGAGGAGATCGGGATAAGGGGAAGGATTGAGACTGTACAGACCACAGTACTACTAGGAACTGCATGGATACTGGGGAAAGTGCTAGAAATATAAAAAACTGCAACGTTAATTGTCAACAGTAACCCAACAAAGGAAGGGAAATGAAAGTGGAAATGCAAACTGCAGCCCTGACATGATAGGTGAAAGAGAGAAGAGACGTTGATTGAAGACCTGAGGAGACTTATTGTCACTCAGCCTTCAGCAATGACCACTGGGCAACCGGTGTGAAACTGTAAACCGCAATATTACTGCGACCTATGAGTACTAGGAAAGAAGGGCTGGAGACTTGAGGAGACTTGCTGTCACTCAAACTCCAGCGGTTACCACCAGGCAACTGGTGTGAGATTGCAAATAATAATAATAATAATATTATTATTATTAGGAATCTCACACCAGTTGCCTGGTGGTAACCGCTGGAGTTTGAGTGACAGCAAGTCTCCTCAAGTCTCCAGCCCTCCTCTCCTAGTACAAGCAGGTCGCAGTAATTCTGCGATTTACAGTTTCACACCGGTTGCCCAGTGGTTATCGCTGAGGGCTGAGTGACAATAAGTCTCCTCAGGTCTTCAGCTAACGTCTCCTCCCTCTTTCGCATATCATGACAGAGCTACAATTCGTTGCAGTACTTATATCTCTAGCACCTTCCTCAGTACCCGTGCAGTTCCCAGTAGTGCTGTGGTCTGTACGGTCTCTATCCTCCCCCTAATCCCGATCTCCTCCAGTCTCTCCCTCAGCGTTCTGGGGACAGTTCCTAGTGCTCCCACTATGACTGGTACTACCCTGGTTTTCATGTTCCACATTTTCTTTAACTCCCTTGCTAGGTCCTGGTATTTTTCCCTTTTTTCAGCCTCCTTCTTTTTTACTCTATGGTCTGCAGGCACAGCCACGTCTACTATTTGGCAGGCCTTCTTTTTTTTGTCTACTATTACTAAGTCCGGCCTTCTTGCCTGGATGAGGTGGTCAGTTTGGATGTCAAAGTCCCACAGTAGTTTGTGGTTGTCATTCTCCAAAACTGCCTCTGGCTTGTGCTGATACCACTTTTCCCCATGGTTGAATCCCATTTGTTTACTTAGTTCCCAGTGTATCATCGTTGCTACTCTATCGTGTCTATGCTTATACTCCTTCTGGGCGAGTTGACTACATTCACTAGTTATGTGGTTTACTGTCTCATCTCTTTCACCGCACATGCGGCATTTGCTGTTTGCCTGTGTTCTGTCGATTTTAGCTTTTATGTAGTTTGTCCTTATGCTTTTGTTTTGGGCTGCCATGATGAGCGATTCTGTTTCTCTCTTAAGGTTTCCCTTTCGTAACCACGTCCATGATTTCTCGTCTGCTATATCTTTTATCTGTCTTTTAAACTCGCCGTACAATTTTTTCCCTTCCCACTTTTCTTTTCTAGTTTGCTGTACCGTTCCATTGCTTTCTACTTTGTTTGTTGCACTATCCCTCGCGCTCTTTATGATTTCTTCACTATTTGTTTGCACATATTTATCTAGGACTACTTTAGCTCTCTGGACACAATCTTCTATGCTGATGAGCCCCCTACCACCTTCTTTTCTCTTAACGTATAGTCTATCTGTATCATCCCTAGGGTGTAATGCTTTATGCATCGTCATAAGTTTCCTTGTTCGCCTATCCATTGATTGGAGCTCTTCCTTTGTCCATCCTAGGAATGGTCCTGTATACCTAACTACTGACACAGCCCAGGTGTTCATTCCTTTTATTAGATTTCTGCTTTATTATCATTATTATTATTATCATTATCATTATTATTATTATTAATAGCAGCAGCAGCAGCAGCAACTAGTACCAATGGTCTAACAGCCCCAAAAAAGTCATAGAAAAGGTGGCGCAAATCACAGTACTGCCAAGACAGGTGGGGACGATATGAGTGGAGGGCAGGTGACCTGAGGAGACTTATTGTCACTCAGCCTCCAGCCATAACCACCGGGCAACTAGTGTGAAACCATAATTCACAGCACTGGTATAGACAGTGAGAGTATGAAGAAAAGGGCGGTCGCTTACTTTTTAGCGGTAATATATATATATATATATATATAATTGATAATTGTGTCATCCACAGACAGCTGCTTTGTTGTATTACAACTCTTCAGTGTGGCTAAAGACTATCGAATATCAAATCCAGTACCACAAGGAAGGATCGAAACCCCTGAGGCTGGCATTTTACCCCTGCCCTATGCAGAACTGGACAGTCATATATATATATATATATATATATATATATATATATATACATATATATATATATATATATAGTCATATATATATATATATATATATAGTCATATATATATATATATATATATATATATAGTCATGTATATATATATATATAGTCATATATATATATATATATATATAGTCATATATATATATATATATATATATATATTCATATATATATATGTGTGAGTGTTTATGATAAAGAAAAAAAAGTCTATAAAGAGACTTTAAAGCTTTTCAAGGGGAAATATCTTTTTATCTTTTGATCATCAAAATAACAAATCACAATGCATCTTGATGCTAATTTTGCAAATAACCATCTTAATATGGCAACTGTTATATATTAAGTGTGTGCATGAATTCCCAGCACTCTCTTTTGAAAACTAAACACTGAATACAAAATTGAAAAGTGGGTTTTAGCTAGAAACCTTTGCACACACCTAATACACAATTTACTCTTGCATCCTTAAGATATAGTTAGGAATTGTGAAGAAATGCTGTATTTACAATAAAAAAAACACATTCTCTATTTCTACAACTTCAACTAACAGATACAGCCAAAGAAGCCTGGCAAACATAAATAAACATCTAGGCCAGCTATACTTAAGTACAGCTTTTGTGAATGTTCCATGTATATTCAGTAAAGAGAAAAAGCTATGGTTAGAATTTTACTGGGCTGGGTGGACTTGTTTAGCTGATTGCTAGTCATGGGATGTATGTTTATAGTTGGTCTATTGCTTGGTTTGTGAGTTGCCAGCCTGAAAGCATAAAGAAAGAATTGCTTTTAAAAAATCCTGGGAACTCTGTAATGACGTCTCAAATTTCCTAACTTTATTTGCTTGCCTGCTGTGAGGCATTTTTTTGCAAAACTTTCTCCCTTGCTTATCTCAAAGATCTTTTAAGGTATTAATCTTTGGAAAAAATTGTATCCTTGCTTTCTGAAGAATTCTATGATTACAGAGTCTGACTTTGAAATTCCTATGAATGAAAAGCAATTATACATATTAATGAAGTGTGGTGGTTTGAGAAGGAGAAAAATCACCAACTACTGATAAGGCAAAAGGTTCAATACCAGCCTTTTGAGATAAAAACACCTGTAGAAGATGGTATTGAAGCTCTGCCTCTAAACTTGCTCAATTTCCAAATTTGATGCTATTCCAATGCCTTTGTTGGGTAAGTCTCTGAGATAAAGCTCAGATTATCTCCCCTTTTGGCCAAATCTGGCAGCACTGCTTTGAATCATTGGGGAATGTGTTTGGTGTTGTTCAACTGTTATTTTTGCCATTGTGACTTTGGCAAAACCTGTGGTTCAGTCTTGTATATTGGCTTCTATTTTGGTGAGTGGATGTTTCTGGCATTGAATGAGATGTGTTCATAATGGAATGTGAAAGAGCCAATTTTTTTCCTTTTGAATGTCAAGGTCAAGAGGTCAGGAAATCAGGCTAGAAGATCAGCTAATGATGAAAGGGTAAAAAGAGGAAACTGAAGAGAGAAATTCAAAAGAGGATGCTGATGTATATCTATATCTATATCAATCTATCTATCTATCTATCTATCTATGTATCTATATATCTATATCCATCTATCTATCTATCTATCTCATTATCTATCTATCTATATCTATATCTATATATCTATATCTATATCTATCTATCTATCTATCTATATGTATATATATATATATATATATATATATATATATATATATACCACACAATACAAATCATGGATGCAATATAATGTAATATGATATAATATAACAACATCCAATGTATGATGAGTTTATTCCATGCAATAACATAGTAGTACAGTATTTTTACTGAATGGTTTGTGAGATTATCATCGTGGTATGGCAGGTATCCAAGTAGTAATGTTTGAATTGAATTCACTTGCAGGCACTCAGATAAAATACGTAGTATCTTATCAAAAACCATTAACCAAATCTGTCAACATCAACATAGATTTCTTCAGTTTTTAAGTGGGTCTTGTTGGCTGGTTGGCTGTTTATGCATCTCGCATACAGGCTGCATCTAGAAAACTTGAGCGTTTAATTCTCATTGGGTCTAGAAAAAAAAGTTTTGTTTGTTTCTTCTGACGCCCCCCCCTAAATATGCCCTGTCTTGTTTTGAAACACATACATGTAATTGCACATACACACACATGTACATATATAAACATATATATTTATGAATGCGCTATATGTTTTGAAACTTTATTTGAAATGACCCCCCGTTACTACACAAAAAAGGAGTCACTTGGCCTATGGAAAAAACAACTGAAGAAAGATGTGGCTTCTGCAGAAATTGAACCTGCGACTGATAATACACACACACACATATATATAGTCATGTAAATATTTCATATTCATATATATGTAGTGGGAGTAACCCTCCAAAAAAGACGTGTTTAGTGATTTTGTTTGATCAAAAAGAACAGGGAGTTTGCCTGAAGTTGTCTTGGAGTATTGGAGACGACCGCGGATGAAGCTTATAAAGAATGAGCTTTAGGTAAAGTACCAGTGTACAAATAGTATTCACATTTCTAATGTGAAATGTTACTTGAAAATCAACCACAATCTAGCAAACATTCAACAAGTTAAAATGATAGAAATCTTGAAAAAATTCACCATGTAATTAATCTAAGTTATGAGATACCGGAGGTGACTGGTTTGTCTTAGAGATCATATCAATGACTGTTAACCAAAGATCTGAAAATGGAATGAATTTCTACAAGATTTGTACATCGTTTGTTAACTGAGAATTAAAAAAAGTTGTTTGAATATGTGCCATAATTTGTATGAGGGAACAAGTTTGAAATGAATCAGTTTCTTTCCGAAATTGTGATTAAAAAAAAAAAATAATCTTAGTTATTTGGGGGCACCTCCTTGTATACATATTGGAAAAGACTTTTGTATTAATGCACACTTCCTCCTGGTAACATGTACTTTCTTCTAGTTGTCTAAATATATCAGACTCTTGATTCAAATTTTGATACACTAATCTAATTTTTGAGTCACTCTTCTATAATTAGCCAGCTATTTGAAGTTACATCCAATGTGTTTTGAGTGATTGATAGAGACACAATCCCAGGAAGCAGCCAACAGCTGAACTCGCTGATCTGATGTCAGATTGAAGGTCAGAATTACACAGACAGACTGATCAGGTTAAAAAAGAGGCCTTAAATGATGAATCAATGTATCCAAATTTAACTCAATTTGATACATTTTTAATATTGATCAAACTGTTCAGGGAAATTTGATTCTTCAAATTTTTGCTGAAATGTTATCAATAGTTGTTCTTATTCTTTCCTGCATTGCTCTTATTCATCATTCAACATTTTTGGTATTTTATCTATCTATCTATCTATCTATCTATCTATCTATCTATCTATCTATCTATCTGTCTATCTATCTATCTATCTATCTATCTATCTATCTATCTATTTATCTATCTATCTCTCTCTATATATATCTATCTATCTATCTATTTATCTATCTATCTATCTATTTATCTATCTGTCTATCTATCTATCAATCTATCTATCTATCTGTCTAACTATCTGTCTATCTATCTATCTATCTGTCTATCTATCTATCTATCTATCTCTCTGTCTAACTATCTATCTATCTATCTATCTATCTATCTATCTATGTCTGTCCATATCTATCTATCTATCTATCAATCTTTCTATCTATCTATCTGTTCATATCCATGTATCTCAGTCTGTTAATTTTCATCTCAATCTGTTCATATCTATCTATTTATCTCAGTCTATTTATACCCATCTATCTATCTATCTATCTATCTATCTATCAACATTTAAAATCTCAGTTCTTAAACTGAAGATCTTATTTTGTTTTGAATTGAATCAGACTTCTTTCGCTATCTCAAAGAAAACCACGAAAATTATGTTTTAGGATCAGATGTAAAAGATTTTAAAAATTCCATTGATCTATCAAACCTAATACATTTCCGATTACATCTGAAAAATGATAATACATGATTTTCAGTTACTATTCATTTTTAATAAACCATTTATTTTAGACTGACCATTTTTCCTTTTTCTCTTTTTGCACCTTTTTTTACCCGGGACTTTTTTACCGGTGCCATTTCTACCTGGGTCATTATCAACTAAATTCTCATGATATACAAGGTTTGTCGAGAAAGTATCCAGCCAATTTGAATTTACTAAGAGTTGGTTGCATGGCCTTGATGTAATTTGGCAACTAATCAGAGGGGACCTTACTCCTAACAGACACTCTCCCGTAGGGTTATTCAATTGGCAGTGAGATGTCCTTGAGTGAACTTGTGTACTATCTGACTGTCACATTTTCAATGACAATGCAAATCATTCTTCATATCCCTTGCAGTATCTTCTGGCAAAACATTGCATTACTCAGGTCACCCAGTCTAGATTTGGCTCCCTGAAACTTCTGACTTTTTTTCCAAAGAGATTTCAGACTGTAGACAAGATATAGGAGAACATGACAAGGCAGATGATGGTGATCCTGAAAGACTACGTTGTTGACCATTTCGAAAAGTAGAAAGGATGCTGGAATAAGTGTGTGAGGTCCCAAGAGGATTACTTTGAAGAAGACCAAGGCAGCATTGTCCTAAGCTATTTTTCATTTATATCAAATGTCTAGGTACTTTTCGGACAGACATTGTATAATTATCAACCACCAGAATCATAAGCTTATGGGTCCGTACGCCTTTGACCATATTGTTTCATTGGATATCACATTATTACATTTAGATAAAGTGGAGACAAGAATAGCCATAAAATATTCCTATCTTTTCATGATCTGAGCATAACATTAGAGCCCTTTAATCTGAAGAGACATAAAAACTCCCAGGCAGAAGACAATTAATATGGTGATCTTGTCTCAATGCATTTGCTTGTTATTATGCTGTGATTGAAGTTTTGAACAGACGAAAGGAGGTCAAACCGTCTGCTTTGCAGAACAGGATGTGGTCAAGGTCTTAGAATCATGTAAGTTATGATCTGAGCAGTGTTTACTCTGGATGATGGAAAGAAGGTGGTGGAGATGATGGCAGAATCATTATATGAAGTAAAGACAGAATTGTCTCCTTGAGTAAATTAGATCCTATGTCCAAATAGGATAGGAGAATTTTTGTTTCTTGTGTGTTTTTTGCTTTGTCTTATTAGGTTCGGGGCATCTGTATTTTTATACACTGAAAGTTGTAACTCAGTGGAAGGTCATAGTACTGTGGGTCATTTTATCTGAAGTTTTATTCATATCTAGAATATTTATGTTCAATACTGGAAGGGTAGGATTTAGTAAACAAATAAGTCAAAACTTTTATTTGCTTTAATGATCATACATAAAAGAAACAAAACAATAGCTGTACTGTTAACAAAATCTGATGAAGTCTTTGTTAGCAGCACAACTGTTATTTCAGCTGCATATATATATATATATATATATATATATATATATATATATATATATATATATATATATATAAGAAATAGATATATATGATCCGACAGAATGATTAAAAATTGCACTGTATCATATAAAAACATTTATTTGAAATGATCTCCTGACGTTAAACAGTTAATGTATGACTTAGCCTAGACAAAGTAAATAGAATAAACAATTAAAGAAAATGGGGCTGCTGCAAGAATTGAACCTGTGACTGATAGGGTAGCTGCTCCAGTATAGTGATGCTCTTATCATTGAGCTAAACAGTTGCCGTTGTCCAAGCTAAATGATGTAGTAACTGTGAAATGATGGGAAATCATTTCAAATGAATTTTTCTATATAACACAATTTATAATCATATATGTATTTGAGTGTATATATTATAAATGCATTATATTACATTGAAACTCTATTTGAAATGATCTCCCGTTATTACCCATTGAATGTATCATTTAGCCTAGACAGCATAAATTTGATAAATGATTGAAGTAAATGGGGCTGCTTTGATAGTTTATTCTCTTTATGGTGTCTAGGCCAAATGACACATTTGCCGTGTAATAATGGGAGATCATTTCAATTAGAGTTTCAGAGTAATATAACACATAATTATTTCTGTCAAATTATACATCCATTTCTTAATAATATATGTATACATATATATGTATTGAGAAATGGACATATTTGGTCTGACAGAATGAATCATAAATTGCATTATATCATATAGAAACTTATTTGAGATGATCTACTGTTGTTAACAGTTAATACATCACTCACCCAAAACATCTCAAATAAGTTTCTATGCAATTCATAATTCATCCTGTTGGATCAAATATGTCCATTTCTCAATATATAACTGTTGCATTGAAAGAGACAAATAGACGGAAAATAAACAAGATGAGAATTTGGCATGAAAGCAGTTATTTAGGCCTTTGCATCACTGGAGACTGTTTAGCACAATGGTGAGAGTATCACTTTGTCGAAGCGGCTACCCTATTGGTCACAGGTTCAATTCCTGTTGTAGCCCCATTTTCTTTAATTGTTTATTCTATCTATGTTGTAGAGGGCAAGTGATATATTAACCATGTAAGAATGGGAGATCATCTCAAATAAGTTTCCGTGTAATATAACGCAATTTAAAATACATACATATATGTATTTACTTTTTTTTTCTTCTTAGATATATCTTTCATTAAAAATGACAGATGAGAAGCATTTTCTAAATTTTTTACTAATCTTTTTGGTTTTAGTACAAGTGAATGGATCTCAGGCTCCTATGTATATAGATACTTTCCAAAAGATAGAGTGTTTTCGGTAGAATTTTCTATCATTTTCAATATCAGGGTGTAGTTGCACTGTTCAGTTTCATAGTCGAGTTGTATCTTCTTTTATATATATATATATATATCATAATAATAATTAATAATTGAAACATCCACAGGCAGCTGTTTTGTTGTATTACAACTCTTCAGGGTGGCTATAGACTATCCAATATCCCATCCAGTTCCACAAGGTAGGATCGAAACCTTCGCTTCAGACCCAGAGGCTGGTATTTTACCCCTGCCTTATGCAGAACTGGACAGTCAGTAGGACCAAATTTAAGTGATATATTTACTTATGAACAATTCCCCATCCACCAGAGTGCTCCATCTCAGAGTTGGAAGAGCATTGCTATATAGCTTATAATGAACAAGTTGCCCTACCTGAAGAGTGCTCAACACCAAAGAAGGGAGTGTTAATTATAATAATAATTAATAACTGATAGTAATAAATTATTATATAATTATATATATATATACATTATATACATATATATAATATAAATAATCAATGATTATAATAATAATTAGTATTGATAAATATGTATTTATATATATTGTAACAGCAAATGCTAAAAACTTATAAAGGAAGTAAATGTAAAAAAAAATAAGTTCAGTCTTTCAGTTTCATCTTTTTTTGTCCGCCTCAATACCAGTTTATTCAGAATGTTGATAGAGGCGAGTGAGTAAAAGTGAGGACTAACAAAAAATAAAACCTCTTTGTTATGATTTGACTGACCACCTCTGTGGTATCCAGGAAAAGTAAGAAAAAAAAAAGGGTCAGTTCTTCAGGTTCACCTCTATGCCTTGCCTCCCGTTCAAGGGGAAGTGATGCCAGCTGTGTATCCATCTTTGCTCATGTCATGAGTCAATATTTTATTCATGTTTTGAAGCTGCCTTGAGGAGAACAAGTCTCAACAAAGAGGAAAAGTGAAATCTCCAGCTTATAAAGAAACCTACAGTATTAATGATATTGCACAAAAACTGAATTGGTCTAGAATTGCCATTTGCAATATTTTAAAGAAAGTCAACCAAATTGACTGCTTCTTCAAGAAATATCAAAAGGTGGATTATTCTCTAAGACTGGAATAGACCTGATCTTGATATCACTGTAAAAAAGTCAGGTAAGGTCTCAATGAATAGGATAACCTTGTGCTTCAGTCCAGAAAGATATTACTATTCCCACTACTTAGTATATATATTAACATTTCTGCATCAGATATGTAATAAAAAAAAAAAGCCTTGGAAAGAAAACTGTCTGCAAACAAATAAACACAATTCGTCTTCCAGGCATCAGTCTGTGAAATTGCAATTTCTGACAAGTAGCAATTCATTGGCCTGTCATCCGCAGACATTTTGTGCCAATCTCATATCCCTGTCCCCACCCACCCTCAGGTTGCTTCTGTTACAGATTGATTACTGTACACAGCCTGTCTTTCCTTTAAGCCTCTGCTTCATCTGTCGTCATCTCGATTATGAGGTCATAAAACCACTCAGGTTAATGTCAAACTTCCGTTTTATTACATTAGTAGCGCTTTTCTCTCTTGTCTCTCATCTCAAAGGTTGAATGCTCTCTTATTTTTTGAAAGTTCAAAAACTGCTTTTCAAACAGATGCTATTTTGAAAGGTATTTATAGCACACCTATACTTCAAATGATATTTATAGCACATTTAGGACATTTTTTTTCCCAAAATATTTGTATTAATTTCATATTTCTAAACTCAAGAGAATATTGATAGAATATTGTAATTCAATACTTATTTTTTGAAGTCTACTTTATACATTGAAATAAATATAAGAAATGAGATACATCACTTGCAGTTTATACATGGCGGTATAGCAACATTTGACTCCAATTTATAGCAAATGTATTCAATAACAGGTGTGGTCGGTCACTCAATAGAAACTGTTACGTGACGTTTTTTTGCAGCCTGTAATGTTGAAACATTGGAAAAAGAGGTCATCAATGAATAAGTTACTTCACTCACCTTTTGTCGGGTAGTAATCACAAAAAAAGTCTGAATTTAGAAAAAGAATAAGCGTGAATGCTGCTGGACACAAACTAGAGATAAAGCTAGCATAAACTCACAACGAAAACTGAAGAAACCTATATCAACTGTTTTGTTTGACTGTTTCTAATAAAGGAGAATACTCTATAATTAGCATTTCATATTTATCTCCCATGACAAATACTACAGATGAAAAATATAGACAATCACACGGCATATTATGTAAGTAGATACTGGTCCATGGTTTTCGCAGGTGGCTCTCTCAAATACACAAATAAAATCTGGTGTAATATTTGGTGTAAAATTTGCACAACTGATGTACCGTTTAAGGTGTAACTTGAGGAGAGTTCAACCCTAACCTACCAACACTTTGATAACATCATGTTAGTTCAAGTGATCATTAAGTTTAATCAATATATATGTATTGAGCTATCTAGATACATGCAAATCAACCAACTATTTCCATGTAGAGATCATTTCTTGTTAGTTTCCTCTGTGTATCCTCTTCAATCTGATGTGTACGTATTCCTTGTTTGGGTTATATATCTTGAAATAAAGTGTGATAAACATGGTTCTAACACACTATACGCAGCATTCGTCTATACTGCTGCTGCTGACAGCTGATAATTACTGGTGTTACTTGGCAATAACTGGCTTGATTGATGGCTGCTACTTATAATGTAAGCATGAAAGACATGGATCTTATATATGATTTCAAATTGCATCCATGGCACCTTGGACATTTTTTTGCAAATATCTGAAATTATTTCATACTTCTAACTTCAAGAAAACATAGTAAAAATATCAGAATTTGTCTTTTTAATCAAAAGGGTATTTATAGTACATCTGGACATTTTGAAGAGGATTAACGCACCATTACCCTTGGTAGGTTATTTTTTATTAACATAAAATGGCTGAATACTTTCCAGATAGATGTTGTATTTGAAGATGTTTCATACTATAGAGGAACATGGATTGAATGTCAGGATTTGTCTTTAAAACATTTGTCCATTTTACCTGACAAGTAAGGAATGTCTCCAACCCTGCCAGTGAGCTTTTCGATTCAGGTCAAATTTCAAGCCACACCCGTCGATTAGTCAATCAAATATCCTGCGCAGTAAGAAAATCCGACCTGTAAAAAAGAGTTGCTTGAATAGTTTATATGCAATTAACTTGATTCTTTCAGGTTTATGATATACTAGTTATTATAACCAATAAAAAACTTCAAGGACATACAGTAAATAGCAGGGCAGTTGGAGCTCTTTAGCTCTCAACCAGGGAGGAATTCCCCCCTTGGGGGCAAATTCTCTAGGGAAATTTTATCCCATTTGAAAGTGTGTGTAAATGAGTCTTGGTTGTTTGTTTGATTTATCACATCCCTAACTGATAAATTTTTATACTGATATCATCTGAATTGAATATATTAATAACAGCTCAGCAGAAAATGAGAGAGGAGTAATAAAAAATTGGATATTCCTGTTGCCATAGAGTCCACTTCAGCTTCATAGACCAAGAAACTCAAAATACAAGACAAAATATAGATAATTTTCCTTACACAATGTCACTAGTATGAATCTTTCATACCAGCAGGGGGTTCGGGGTGATGCTGGAAATTTTGATCATGGAGGAATCGGTTGAAAAAGGTTGAAAACCACTGATAAGGGATGGATACTGTAAAAAAAAACTAAACCAAGCCTTGCTGTGCTGACTATAAGGCAAAGTAGGCTCTCTAGCTTTTGTTGGCAGCCAGTCTAGAGGATTTACCTCTCTGATTCCAAACTAGGAGTTGAGACCCTAAAGTAGATTGGCAGTAAACTTTACTTTCTTTTTGGCAACTCATACTGCCAAAAAGACAGCCAATTGTGATGTCTCATGGTACCGCTGGAAAAAACGGCCCTGGAGGCTGGAAGCAGGACTGTCCTTGTGCAACTAACCTCTGACATAAAAAGAAGAAAAATTCATTCGCAGGTCGTGGTGCAATGGTAGCACAGTAACTGGAACAATGGTCAACTTGTACTTTGAGTGGCATAGGCATGAGTAATCATAGCTACTTTTCAAAGAAAAGGCAAAATGTTATATTCCAAGGGAAGGGCAGACATATTCAGGGGAATGTATCTGGTTGTTGATTTTCATGTAAAGGACTAGGGAGTGTTTAAGCAAAGACTGTTCATAGTGACCCCTTGATCTCCGTTTCCAACTTACATATACACATACAGCCGACACACATCTTTGGAATGAGTACTGATATAGGGTACAAAAATTAAATCTTTGTAGCCCCACCATTGGTCTATCAAACCAACCGGCCGAGTAGGCTACAAATTTTTCTCTTTTTGCCTGTCTGTCTGTCTGTCTATGTATGTCAACAGGCACTCCTGGTCACATTTTTGAAGCTACAGTCTTCAGAATGTGCACAAGCACACTGCTATTCAACAACCAAGAATATTTTGTTTTTTCAAGAAAGTCCCTCTTGGGGTTTCAACAATACTCAAATCTTGAGCTGGTACTTGAAAAATAAGAATTTCTAGATAAATGATCTATTTTTTTAGATAATTTTTCAGATGATTAGTTCTGGCAGATATACAGATTACAGTGATTCATTTATGTGAGGTACGGATATTCACTACTGGTATATTTGTTGTTCATGATCTACATGTGTGTTTGCCTAAAATTTTAACTGCGCCATTCTTTTACTGGTGTCATTATCCCAGTTATCTGACCTTATCTTAATCAAATTTTCAGCTTAGCACCGGAACACTGTGTCCTTTGTACAGGCTGGTCCTACCTAAATTTTGTTATCATTAAATACCAAATAAACATCAACAGGTTGCAGGCATGAATCCAGGGGGTGGGTCCAGGGGGTCCTCCCCCGTGACCATGAGCCCCTGGCGAAACACACACACACACACACATGCGCGGTCAAGCCAAGATGAGCATTTACTGCTTAATAAATCTATAAAACTTTTTTTGTTTTTTTGAAAATTCTTCCCCTGAATAGTTTTTATAGTGAAGGGTTCAGTTTGCAATCAAAATTCATGCTAAATTGATCCCTTAGATTGAGTCTGCTTGTTTTTTGGAAATTCAGACATTTTAGTGATTCTACTCCCTTTCTACACTTGTTGGGAGAAAATGATGAAAATCAAACTGGATGAACAAATAATTTTGAAACAATATTTCAATCTTTAATTTTAATTTTTTCTAGCATAGAAAAAGTTCACATCATACTAATGCCATCAATTAAGGCATGAATTCACCTCTCCCCCCAGCTATGGGTAAATAGCAGGGCAATCGGAGCCCTTTTTGCCCTATGAGGCAGATCATCTAAGAGAAGGGTACTCTGATAGTTACCATAGTTGTTCTCTAGTCAAGGAAGAGGATTAAGGTTGGGTGTCTGGCTAGCAACTTCAAAATTCTAAGCTACTTGCTATTGAAACTACATTAGATTGGTTGTGGCCCTATGCTCCATAAGGCGTCTACAGAAAAAATTTTGATAATGGTCATGAATTTGTATTTAATTACAACTCTCAGATATATTTGCAACTGAAGTAATTATTTACAAATACACTATACACCTTCTTATAAAGGGATATCTTATCACTAGATTTCGGAAATACCAGACAAAATCTGTTCATTGCAAGTATTTTGTCCACCATCAGAATATCAGGAATCTTTGAGATTGCAGGCCTTATCTGTTCATACTTGAAGTGACCAGTATGTAGCAGACATGACACTGCTTCCTGACTATGGTTGCCAGATATTTTGATTTTGGACATTTTGCCCATTCAAGCCCTGTGTGTCTGATAAAAATACAAATCAATCAGATATCCGAAACGGTACAATTTAAAGCCCCTCATAAATTCGTATTGATATTTCTGGAATCAGTAGCTCTGTATACAAAACATCCTTTAAAAAACTATAATTTAGGTTCATTAAATATACTCAACACTTAATTTTTATTTTATCACAAAGTAGAAAGATAGTAAAGTCAATACATTTAGATTAAAATATAAACTGCAATCATATTGCAGGAGCAGATTAGGATAAAAAAATCACATGCACACCAGTTGCTTCCCCTATAAAAGTAAATTTTTCTCAAAAACAAAGAAATAACAGAAGAAACGAAGGTTAGATTCAGTTAAATGAGTTCATTCTTCAAGGGGAAATATTCCTTTATAAATTCTAATGCACGTTCACTCTGTCTGATTTTGTCCAATCAACAGAATATCCGTGTCCTATTTTTGAAATCTTATCTGGCAATCCTATTCCAGATCAGTGCCCTACCATCTTTGTTTACACTTTCACTTGGAGGCAGTGTTTCACTAATTTACTTCCTTTATGACCCCGGATGCATCAGTTTTGCACGTGTGTGATAAATATAGGGTAAAGAACCGAATGGTATTGGACATACGTAAGACTAAAGACAAAAAGTGCAATGTAGATAAAATCAATCTTTTTTCCTTAACTATATTATATACTTTTTCAATAGGTAATTTGGTAATAGTGGACAATTAGCATTAATGGACTTCCCCCCACCCACTAGTAGTTAGGGGGTTTACTGTGACAGTATATTCAACTCTATTTCTCTGTATTCATCATCATCATCATCAGTCTTTTAACGTCCATTGTTGGACATAGACCTTCCTCAGGATTCGCCACATTTCCCTATCATGGATGTCGTGGAACCAGTATTTCCAGAATTTGTCTAGTTCATCTCCCCACCTTGTTTTTTTTTTTGTCGGCATCGGTTTCGCATGCAGTCTCTGGGGATCCATGTTGTGAGTCGTGATGTCCATCGGTTATCTTTCATTCTTGCAACATGGCCTGCCCATTTTAGTTTTTTAATAGTTTCTACGATGTCTTTGACCCCCGTTTTCTTCCTTATGTACTGTGCTGTCTTCTGTATTAGTCATTAATGAAATATTGCAAATTAAACAACTGTAGCCGTCGAAGGTGGCAAACGTTTCCATCTTTTTTAATATATATGTGTGTTCTTGTTTGTGTATTTGCGTATTCCAGTATCTTGATCATACTGTACTGGAGAATCTAGATGTTATTAATAAACTTGTCAGAAAAAGGCCCCCAAAGACAGAGAAACTTTTTTCCAAAATCAAAAAAAGACATTTTTAGAAGGGCTTTCAGTGGAGTGCTGATGCCAATTTTCAAGTCTGTAGAAAAATTGGTATGGCCAGGAGTGCTGGAATGTACAAAAAAACACCAACATATGTACATATAAGAAGGTATAAGACCCTTCACCACCTTTGGTGGCTACAGTTATTCAATAATAGCCTTGGCCAAAATTCATTTGCATACAGAATGATGAGTACATAGAACATATCAAGGCCTTTGAAACAAACATAAGAATGTGATGTAGTCCTTTTTTAAAAATTTTATCAAGTTTATGTCCTCAACCTGAGATAAAATGGATTGTTGATTATAAGTCAGCGGTTTCTGAGGTTATTGCATAAAATCAAACTGAGTCATGATTGAAAAAGTTTGAAGAACCCTGATTTATAACTAGAAAATGAGTTTTTATTAGTATAAGAAACATTAAGACCATTGCTCTCACCCATTGGATTGCTTCTGCTGTTACCACTATGTTTTTTCAGGCATGAAAAGAAAGGCCTTCTTCAGGTGTGAGAAGAAAACCTTTTATTATTCTTATATAAGTCTTCATCATTCTGAGAGTTTTTCAGATTATTCATTTAATCATTTTTGTCACTTTTGTTGCTAAGATAATATTTTAGATAATTCTGAGATTTAGACAGCATCTAGTAAGCAATATCTTGGCATTTAAAAATGGTGGCATCCATGAAGAATTGTGCATATACTTCTGAAGAACTTCATGATATTTTTGCAAGTTCTTGGTCTTCTTACTCTGACAATGAACCGGATAGTGATTTGAGATAATTTATAGATGATGATGAAGGCAGTGAAAGCCATAATTGTCCCGGAATGACTGATGAGATATCATATGAGAAATTTCTTTGATCTGGATCATCTCACTTTGGCAGTTAATCTAATAAGGTTTCAAGACAATTCATAGATAGTGATAAAAGACAGTGAAAGCAATGATTGTCCCGGAGTAGCAAACAAGATATCTCATTAGAAATTCCTTTTCCCTTGGTTTTCTTACTCTGGCACTGGAGTCTGATTGTGCTTCAAGACAATTCATAGATTGTAAAAGCAATGCTTGCTCAGGATCAGATAAATGATATCATATAGACATTGGTATTATACAGGAACCCTTGGAAAGAAAAGTGGCATTCTTCAATGATATTATCTGTACCTTTCCCAAGGGTATAGATATTAATACTTGCAGGCTTAATTGAAATTCGAACTTGGTCTGTCGATTCTGTTTTCCATGCTGATAACTCCTGTGCTATGCCACTCTTCAAAAGGGAGATAAATGATAAAATATTTCAGAGATCTATTAATATACAGGTCTAGTTAGTCACTCAATAGAAACCATCATACGAACAATGTCTTTTGGCAGCATACAATGCTGGGGTGATCAATTAAAAAAATTGTAAAAAGAGGTGATCAATGAATAAGTTACTTCCGTTTGTTGGGCAGTGATCGCCAAAAAAGTCTGAATTTTCAAAAAACAAGTGTTAATGGTGCCCGACACAAACTAAGGGATTAATTTAGCATAAAATTACATTGCGAATAGAACCTTCAAGTAAAAACCAATTGAGGGGGATTGAAAAAAGACATTTCTCCAAGAGTGGATTTTCAATTTTTCAGCCCCCTAGCCTCATAGGTTTGGCATGTACCCATGGTACACACATACATGCATAGCCGGCTAGACCAACTTAAAAACTGAAGAAACCTATGTTTACTCTTTTGGTTAGAACTGATGGTTTCTAAAACCTAATTTTTTCAGTGTTTGCTTTTTGCGATAATCAAAAAATATCTTTCATTTCAGCCTCTTGACTCACTCACTTTCTTTTCCTGTCTTCCATTGTGACATGCCAATAATGAGACATTTTTATCTGGTACCTGGTGATTGGGTAGAATGCACGGATATGGATTCATCCTTTTCCCAAGGATACTTGTGCAAAAAGAACACGAGCAGCCTCAGCTGAAATTCCAACTTGATGTCAGTTCTACTTTCTGTGTCGATAACCATTGTGCTTCCTCACACCCCCTTCTGTGATGTTATGGGAGTGATCAATTAAAAAATTGGCAAATAGAGTATCAATGGATATTTCTTCTCTTGCCTTTTGTTGGACGGTGATCACTAAAATATGTTTGAATTTTCAAAAAAGTGTGAATGCAGCTGGACACAAATTGAGGGATCAATTTAGTATGAACTTGCTTTGCAAATTAAATCCCCCACTAGAAACCTATTTGGAAGGGAATTTAAAAAAAAAAATTGACGAAGGATTTTTTTTGTCATAATAAAGGTTGAATATTCAAATTTTCATCCCTCTAGTTTTATTGGTGCAGCCTGTGCATATGATATATACATACATAGCCAGTTAGCCATCCAAACCAACTTGAAAACAGAAGAAACCTGGTATATCTCGGAATTTTTGAGATGAGGTATTATTATTATTTCCACATGGACACATAGCGCAGTGGTTACAGCATCAGACAAATTACTGTTAAGTAATCTGATGGTACTAGGTTCAATCCTAGTGTGAGACAGTATAACAATACTACTAACGCTAAAAGAAGGGCGTATGGTCAATATACCGCCGTCGGATTAATAAAGGGTTCGGTTCGTTACTTCCCAAAAATCTCCCAGATGATACCTGACGAAGGCCGTAGAGTGCAACGGCCGAAACGTTGTATGAAAAACAACCAAGATGAGGATGGTCTGAATATTAATGGAAATAAGAAGAAACCTATTTTGACGACAGTTTTAGTTGCTGGTTTCTGACTAGCTAATCCCCATGAAAAGAAATCACGAATATACAGCTTTTTCCTGCTATCTGAAAGTAAATCATTCGAATAAAAGCTTTTTGTAAGCTGGAATTGCATGGAACGAAGAAGCAAGTACCATCAATTCATATGGGAAGAAAATTTGAGCATCCCCAAGCTCCAAAAATGGTGATGGTATGTCAGGCTGAGTCATCAGAGATTGCGATGGTAGGAGGTAGAGGAGACTGGGGTGTAGAAGAGAGAAGAAGAGAGTGTGTGCTGCTTCTATAATGGCTTGCTGCCAAACGAAAGCTTTCACTCCTCATTTTTTTTTGAAGAGGCAAAAGAATGGCATGAAACAAATATTCAAAAAGCAGGGTCTACCTGTGTGTATAAGAATTCACTGTTGCATATGGTGGGTACAAGATACTTCTTTCAGAAAAATTATTACCTTTAAGTGGAAGAGTCCATGGTTACGGACATAGAAAAAAAAATCATATTTTTCATCATATGAGTGGAGTATTGACCAATGGTGTACAACAAATTTAACTGGTTCGTGTCAAAACCGATAAGATGTAAAAACTTTTTGCTGTTACTACCTAGGCTTGTAAAGTTAGTTATTGGAGAGTGGTTTGCCCAAATACTCACCCACCTATTTTCTCCTCCATCAGCCCTGCCATACTAGTAACAAGACATTTTTGTCAAAATATCTGGTGATGGCACAGAGTGCAGGGAGAAGTGGATTCATGCCTTTCCTAAGGGCATTAATATGAAATTAACATAAACAGTCTGAGCCGGAATTCAAATTTGGTTCACAATTTCCATTTCCCATGCTGATGGCCATGGTGTAACCCTACAATGCCAGACTTTTAATACTTGTGCTATAATTTACATATAAGAAAAGGGGAGTCAGAGACATTATAGAATCTATTACGAAACTTAAATGGTAATGAGCAGGCCATGTTGTAAGAACAACAGACAACCGATGGACATCGTGACTCACAACATGGATCCCCAGAGATCACATGTGAAACCGAGGCCGACAAAATACAAGATAGAGAGATGAACTGGACAAATTTAGAAAATACTGGCTCTGTGATGCTCATGATAGAGAAATGTGACTAATCCTGGGGAAGGTCTATGTCCAACGATGAACGTTAAAAGACTAATGATGATGATGTTTGTGGCATACCAGCAACAAGATGTTTTTGTCACAATATCTAGCAATGGGACAAAATGAAGTGAGGTAAAATACAAATTCAACATGAACAGTCTTAGCAAAAATTCTCAATTTAATAGCTGTTAGCCTCTTACACATACACCTCCACAGAAACAAAATTACGAAATAAATAAAATTTAATAAGATGTAGATACTGCAGCACATGTTAGTGGAGGCTGGTACTAACAAAAGTACTGATAAGATACCAAAGCTTATTAGTCATTAGTTTGTTGTTATATGCTTATTGGGCATGAATTATTAACCTGTTTAGAAATCAAATAATTAGAAAGCACTCAGAGAGTGCATACCTCTGCCAACGCTAAGCATTAACTAAAAACTAAATGAGACCCATTCAATTTATTATAATGAAGGGGTGCAATAGATCTGAACACTGTTCTCTCATATTAGGTTGAAAATACCTATGGTATTTGCTACATACAATACTAATATAGTGCCCCCTATACTTTTAGTAAGGAATTAAGTACGAAACTCTCCTTTTAGCTAAATATCCAAAACGTCACTTTCTCTGACAACCCCTATAAAACCCCTGGACGCACATGGTCCAGGGGTTTTATAAGGGTCATCAGAGAAAGTGACGTTTTGGATATTTAGCTAAAAGGAGAGTTTCGTACTTAATTCCTTACTAAAAGTATAGGGGGCACTACACTAACTTCAGTAAATACAAAAAAAATGTAAAAGTCCAAATAAAAATCTTGGATTTCAGATGCTGATTTTCAAGACGAGTAGATACTTGGAAAATCGACACAAAATTTTTCTACAAATTATTTGTTCTTACTTAGCTCTGTGAAGTATTGAGCTAAATCCATAACTGTCATGATGAAAGTAACTGACTAAAACAAAACATCCTTCTCACACATACACAGATTCTAATCTACAAAATCATATAATTCATCTGTGTTCCTTTTATTTAAATGAATATTTAAGCATCAGAAACATTGCATAACCACAAAAATGATATAAAAATGGCATTGTTAAAATTCATTTTAGTCTGTCTCTTTTATAGACCAAGCGTCCAGAAAATAAGTATCGTGAGGTATTATATAAGAATAAAATTAAAAAGATGAGAAGCGGGTCGGGTTAACCACTAAATGGAAACTGTAACGTGACCAATGTCTTTTGGCAGCATGTCATGCTGGGGGTAATCAATTAAAGATTAGGAAAAGGAGTGATCAATGAATGAGTTACTTCTCTCACCTTTTATCGGGTAGTGATCAGTAAAGGAGTCTAAATTTAAAAATAAAATGTGAATGTTGTCAGGCATAAACTAAAGGATCAATTTTATATATTGTAAATTGAATTCTGTCTCTAAAAATCTATTTAGAGGTAGAATTTTTTAAGAAACCCCCCAAAATATTTCTTCAAAACATAATAAGGAGGAAATGTTTCAATTTTTAGCCCTCTAGTTCCATTGGTGCAGCCTATACACATAGAACATACACACAGCATGTCAGCCAGACCAACTTGAAAATAATAACAGTTTTGTCATTTCTGATGAAAATATCATTAAAAGGATGAAAAATATTTAAAAAATGATGAATATTATATAAAAGTTGAAGATATAAAGATTTGAATAACTTTGAAAAATCAGATAAAAATCATTAAAAATATTAAATATCATTGAAATTATGTTTTAAAGCTCAAGTTTTTTATTAGTTTAAACTTTTAAAGGCATGGAAAGTTCTTTAAAAATCGGGGTTTACATGAAATGGCTTATATTGTTTAAAAAATTAACAAGACTGACATTCAGCTAAGAGCCTACATCTCCTGCTCCCCACTTTGTGTTCGACACTTGTCCAATTGTTACAACTGTGATTTACTTTAACCAATCATTCCAGATTTGTGGTCTTGTCTTGATATATCTGAGATCAGATTTAGGGAAAGAATGCAAGTAACCATCTTAATCCATTATATACTTATATTCACCTAACATCTTTGTGACTCAGTTACCAAAGATCCCATGTTGGAGGAAATCCTGACATACCAGGATACTCATCTCTGAGTGAAAGTTGCCTAATTCACACATTTTCAGCAAAACTGCTCAAAAGATAATAAGAATAGGAGATTGTCAATCCTTACTGGAGCATTCAGTAATTTGCATTATACTCATTGAAAATGACTATATCTTGATCATGGTGTGAATCACACCACAACCTTGCATCAATACCCAGACTACTGGATCTTAGTGACATCCTATTAAATCACTGTGGCCCCACCCAACCAGCCAATTGGGCTATAGATTCTTCTCTCTTTGCTTGTGTGTGTGTCTCCAGGTGCTCCAGGTCACATTTTTGGGGCTACAACATTGAAAATTTGCACCACTAAAAATATTTGTTTTAGGGATCTCCATGGTTATTTCTGATCAACAATACCAAAACATTGTGCTTTATTTTTTAGAAAATTTTAGATAAAATATCTATTTTTTTTTAGATAATTAGTTCTGGTACATATGTGAGCTATGGTGATTCATTTTTCAAGGTATGAATATTATTATTGTTTGTTGACTCATTCAGTGACTGAGACAGCTGGAAATTTCCACCAGTTGTGACATAAACAAGATTAAAAAACTCCAACCAAACCCAGCCCACCCAAGCCAGAATCAATCAATGAATTACCAAAAAGTTGTGCGTTTGTGTGCTTTTATTGTAATACAGATTAGGGTTCTCCAAACTTTTTGATCAGAACCCAATTAAATTTTAAGGTATAATCTCATGACCCCTAATATATATCATGAACCACTGCATTGCACAAGCATCCTCACGTTGCATAAGCAACAATACCAAAGCTACTATTACTACTATGATTTAATAAGTTAAACAAATAGATTATTAACAGTAAAGGTAATAATAATATTATTAGATATATTCATATTTCTAATCTTAATTATTTCATTGTCATCAATATTTTTCTCACTTTCTATTTATTTATTAAATCACTATAGCCCCTCAGATGGTCCAATAAAGTGGTCTACAGATTCTTCTCTCTTTGAGTGTCTATGTGCCTATCTGTGTATGTGTGTGTCTGTGTCCAGTGCTCTTGGTCACATTTTGGGGGCTACAATCTTGAAAATTTGCATCAGTACACCACTAGGTACCATCTGGAAAGTGTGTTTTTTTTTCCAAAAAGTGCTTTTTGGGGGTCTTTATGGTGATTTAGAGAACAAAGTTGTCCAAATCTTGTGCTAGTATTTTTCAAAGATAATTTTAGATAAAAGTTCTGTTTTTCTTAGATAATTTCAGATAACTTATTAGATAATAAGTTCAGGCACTCAGGCAGTCTATGGTGATACACACTGTTAAGTATGGATATTCATTTATTTATCATGAACCTGTGATTCAGTCAGCAGGACCTGGGAACCCAGTAATGGATTGGAATTCTCACTTTGAAGGATCCCGATATAGATAACATCCTCAATTATTTTTAGGGACTCTAGCAAAAGTAAGAGATCATATAAAAGCTTAACTGAAATTTTTAAAGTAATTCTTAAAAAAGCTTACCAAAAATTTTCTTAAATGATATTGCAAAATTATATTTTAACAATTAGATCTTTAACGAATTTTTAAAATAAAAAAACTCATCTTGAGTAAAACGGGAGTGAGCCTTCACGGTTTGTAGATGTGTTCAACATCTCTATAACTCACATTGTTTGTTTTTAGTTAACTGACATCAATATGCAGGATACTTTCAGGGGTGCTATTTGATCACTGTCCCACCACAGCAATATGTGATACAAAGTCGGGCTTAACGTGGGATGAAAAAGGAGCAACCCTTCCAAAAATAGCTCCAGCCGACGCAGTTACCGTTGAAAAGCTCATCGTAATGGCTAGACAACGTAACCTGCGAAAGCATCCACCAGGGGACCTACTCCTTTAAGTGCAATGGAGCAGTGCTGCCCCGGGGAAACTGAGACTCCGCAGCTGGGCCGAATAATAATAGGAGAGCCTAAGGACGAATCCAAAGGCTCCCCAATGCGCTTAGCAAACGCAGCCTCAGTCAAACCTCATTGACTAACGCTTGCACCGGCGCACTCGGTCTTTGACACCCACCCTCTCCGGCCCATTCAGCAGGCAAGTGTCAGTACCGACTCCTCGGGCTCTGCCGTGGAACAGATACTACACTTTGATCCTGACAAAAAGGCCAAATAAAGGATACTTTCAGGGGTACGTTCTTTTTTTGTCATCAATAATTTCTTTTTTTTAATCAATTCTCGCGATAGATATAAAACTATGTCATCAGCATTCAAAAGTATGGGAATTGTTTTTTTAGTTATAATTCATACAATTTATACAATTTATAGTTTTCCTTCTAGTGGTCCATTTTATCCATGGTTTCTCTTTTAGTGGACCTCCCTTATCCACTGTTTACCTTTCGGAGCCCTCCCTGATCCTGAGTTTCCCTTCTGCCCCTATTTTCAGGGGGACAAGGACACATCATTTGAATTCTGTTCTTGTTACCTAAATAATAGAAAAGGTTTCCGGGTCTTGCTTGTTTCCGAGGTAGTTGTGTATTTCCAACTAATTTATCAAATTGCTATAACCCCACTGATAGCCTGACCAAATGGGCTGCAGATTCTTCTTTCTTTGAGTATGTATGTGCCTATCTGTATGCATGTGTGTGTATCTCCAGAGTTTTCAGTCACATTTTAGGGGCTATATCCATGAAAATTTGCATGAATACACCACTCGGCACCATGTAGTAGTCAGTAAAAGCAAGTATTTTAAATGCAGTTTTTTTTAAAGGTATGCAAGCCCTCCTTCAGGTGATTGGTTCAATACAAACTTCCTAATCTCATTTCTCCCATTTTAGCTTTGAACCATACTGAGCTAAACATAGTAATAAATTAATCTGAGGAAATTTCACTATGTGAAAAGGCAGAAAACTACAATCTCCTTTCCTTCATGGGGCAGACTAACCTAGTTATTAACTCTTAGTTTCATTCAAGAAAATGTGGATGAAATAACTAGAGGATTAACTACTGATCAGAATCACTACCTTTCAAAATAAACGAATAAGTTTTTAAATGAATAAATTTAACAAATATGGTTTCTATAACAGAAATTCCAGCTGTGTACGACAATGAAAGTCAAATATCTATGAGGATAAAAAAAAATTAAAATGAACTTAAAAATTGTTTGTTTTTTCTGATGTGTTCAAACATTAAGAAATCAGCTACTATGATGTCATAATAGAATTTACAAGTTTGGCATTTTTGTATTTAAAAAAGCCAAAAACGCCCAAAAGAATACAAAAAATGGCCACGATTTTATTGAAAATAATACTTGCTGAATATATCCATATCACAATATTTTACAAGTACAAGAATCAACTGATTCAAAAAAGTTTACTTGCTCTTCTTCTTCCAACTCCAGCTACGACTAATTACCATCACGGATGTTGGTTGCATCGTTGAACTTATGGTTCTTGTCTAATTCAAACTAACTTTTTATGACATTTATAAACAAAATTTTAACAAGTCATAACATTTTATGCTTTTGAAAACTTAATGATACTTTGAGTAAAAGCTTTTAGGAATCTTAATCAACAATCACCTTCTAAAAGCCTTGAAAAGCATTTGAAAATATTTAAAACTGTCAAACGAAACTGTCAAAAAAGTCATAAAAGGTTTCTTCGGTTTTCAAGTGATTCTGTGTGGCTGACTATTTATCTATGTCGAGTATACAGGCAGTACCAATAGAGCTTGAGGATTGGAAATTTAGATATTTACTCTTTGTTATGTCTAAGGCATTTTTTTACCCCCCCCCAGATTTTTGGGGAATGTTCAATTTGCAATGTAAGCTCATGGTAATTTGATTCTTTTGTTTGAATGTGCTTGTTTTTTGAAAATTCATAATTTTTAGTGATCCAACAAAAGGTGAGAGAAGTATCTCATTCATTTATCACTGCTTTTTCTAATCTTTCAAAAACTTCCAGACCCCTCAGAAAGAGAGTACATGAACCTTGAAGAGTGTTAATATCAAATGACTACTTAAATGCCCTTGTGAATCACCACAACAAGATGGGCCATAATTTCAATCTAAAAAATGTCTGAATAATCAAGAAGGAACATGATAGAAATAAATGAAAATGCATTGAATCTGCATCAATTTTTGAAATCAATACCATGAAACTACCGCAGAGTTTCTTCAATACCTCTTCTCACTTGGCAAAATTGATATTGAGGCAATGCAAATTGGCAATCCATCGGAAGGCAGTGGACCAGACTAAGGTCAGGTAAATAAACAATGAAAATATCACTTTCCCTCACATCGAAGCCAGATACTCACATCAATTTGATTGACCGAAACACAGACATGTGATTTGACACCAAAAGAAGACACTCCACCACAGGGACTGAGATAAGGCATGGTGGTTGGATTTTTTTCATACAACTTCAAAATTAAACAATCCTGGGTGATAGTGATTAATGACCTCCTGAAGTGATAACACCTTATTATGATGAATTCTAGGATAAGAATTCAATACATGTGTGTATTTCCTCATATTCTGATGAAAGCAGTAGACAACAAAACATGTTAATTTAATAAATTGTATCATTTGGAACATCAATTTGCTTTTGAAATTGTCTTTTTAATATCATATACATGGGGTGTGTATTGAGGCAATTGTCCTTCATTAATACAAGGTTTATTCAAGCCAATAACACATAAATAAAGAGATAGATAGATAGATAGATAGATAGATAGATAGATGGATGCGATTTTCGAAAAGGGTAAAATTTAGGCTATTTTGGATGGGGTGGAATTGAAAAATGGGGATAAGATAATAAATAAACAGCTAAAAACATTTTTTTTGTTCAATTGAATTTATTATATTTTGAACCTGGAAATTAAGTAATGCTACATTATATTCCGAAAAAAATAATTTAGACTAATGCCGAATTGAAAAAACTTGATAAAATTATAATAATATTAATCTTCAGCGAAAGAAGCCTAAATACATCTTCACCACAAGGAAATAACATCACTGGTTTTGCAGCAGTCGCCATAAGAAGCAGTGTTAGCAACTTCTGTTTCAAGTTTACGTCTAAAATTCAGTCAAAAAACATCTAAAAATACTTAAAAGCATCTAGATTCTCCAGAAAATCCAGCTAGTATATTATGTATTATCAATAAATTATATATGACTTTGATCGTATACATACACTTTATTAAGGTATTACTCAATTTATTCAAGATCTTACTTATTTCAGTTCTATAAATCAAATAAACATAATACTTACTTCATTAAAAATCATCTAAATCGCGATCCCTGATATCTAAACGCAACCACACTTATCTATATTTAGATGAAAAACATCTAAATTGGCAACATTGGTTGCTAAAAGAGGCCTTCAATCCAGGTCACGTGGTAGTGTTTGAAATCTCGCGAGAAAGCGTGATATGACGTCGTGACTAGGTAATGAGCAAGACGAACGCATCACTTGAAGTTTAAAGAGACCAATTCGTTTGATTACATAACAATAAACACAACAGAGGCTCGTTTATTGTGAGAATCATGACTATCTACAAATTTCAGCAGGTGGGCAAGAAGTCCAAGGAAGATGAACAGCCCGAAACTGTCAAGGAACCTCTGGTAAGTATGAATAAAAAAATTCAAATATCATCCAACCAAGGTGAACTAAACAACATTTCTGTCATTAATAGTCAGTCATTTTATTTTCTCTATCAATTACTGCCTTCATTTTGTTTCGTTTAGGAAGAAAATTGGGATTAATGCATGTAGATTGTTTGAAATTATTGAATTTACTGTAATATTGACCTTTTAGAACTATTTACCTTGATCTTAATTCTTAGTTGTTTTTTTTATGATCACAACATAACACAGGTCGTCAATCTATGTAATTGAGAAAAAAAACAAAACAAAAAAACAAAAATAAAGTGGAAGGTAACTTGTCAAAAATTAATGATAATGATTTTTGATACTTCATATAACTAAAATAACCTATAAAAATGATTACCTAAAGTATTATTATTATTATGCAATTTGGGTTTTTCATAATGTTCAGGTATCTGTTCGGAAGTGGGAGGTGGAATGGCTAGTTCCGTGTGTTCTGCGCGTCATTTATAAACAGTTGTTTTTTGGTTTGTTGAAGCCTTTACTCCGTTGTAAAAAATATATATATATAAATAAAAGAGCCCTTTTCCTTCTCTGATTATTCTTTTAGAAAGGTTTTGTCTATAAAAAAAGTACTTTGTGATAAGTAAATCTCAAGAAGCAAACCTCATACCAACCTGTTTTGTGTTGTTTTGATTTTTAAAACAAAGCTCCACTATTCTAAGTACGAATGCCTAAAAGGGTGTAATTTTTTTAAGCTCTTGATCTATCTCAGCATATTGATCTTTCTGTGTAGAAATATGTGATTTAGATTAAGAATTTAAAAAAACGAAATTAGATAATCAAAGATAGCATAAAAAAAATAATAAATACGAGAGGCTGGAGATGAGAAAAAAAAATTCAAAATGTCTATAGATCAGTCGTAAAATTTAACGATTTTGGTCGTCTGTAGCAAGAAAATGGGTCATTAGGATTTTTTGTCGTTTTGCTCAAAAATTTCATTTCTAAATCTCAAAATCCGTATTTTTTAAAGCTTCACAGGAAGAAATTCAATATTTTAAAAGATCTGTTGGGTTTAAATGTAGAAGTAGTGATATCCAATAACATCTGTAACCAAACAGAAATTGATCTAAGCCTTTGGTTTTAACGCGAACGAAATAAATGGCTGCTTCTCTCTCTGAGGGTAGAGATACTTCTAAGTTGTCAAAACAAAAAAGACAGAAAGGAAAGGGGAAAATATTATGAATAAATTTTGATTACAGATCGGAATATGATGTAAAATCAATCAATACTGAATATTTCTTGTTTCCGTAAATTGAAAATCTGGATTACTATTACGATTTATGCTTAAATATGGCTTGAAAATGCGAATAGTTTTACTTCCTTTTTAATTCAATTCATTGTTTATTCATTTTTACGTCTTATTTCTGGATGTTGACCATTTCTTCTAATATTTCTACGTTCGTTTATTTTTCTTTTTTCTTTGTTCTAACTTATAAGTATCTAAATTGAATCTGGCACTGATTGACATCTTTGTACTGCTACTATTTCTCTGTGAAAACGTCAAAACAGTCTAAAACCTGATTCAAGTATGCAAAGATATTTTTAATTTTTTTTCAACGAATATGGTCAATCTTTATTGTATTTACAATTAAAACTCCATAGAATTTGTTTAAATTATTGCGAGTCGATTTTTTAAATTCTAAAACGTATATGTATTAGACAAATGTTCAGAACTTTTGTCATGGTGGAATTCTTCGGCTTTTTCTTAGTATACCTTGCTTGTGTGCCTTGTGATTGTGTCTTGTGAGCCTGATGCCTAGTTTGACCATAATTATACGTCTTAGACATAGCATTGCACTGTTTGGATATTACCCAGCACTTGTCTGCACATTCTACGGCCTTCTTCTGGTTTGATATTTGCTTGCAAGAACGTATTTTGGTGCGGAAGTGCAGTAAACGAGCGATCAGTTGCAATTTATTTGGCTTGCTTTGTGCCTCGTTTGACAATATAATGGCTAAATTTGACTAACCTGCTCTTTTTGAAAAGCGTTTCGTCACCAAATATCTTATTTGGCTGTAATATTTTTTATTTGGGCATTTTTTTGTGTATGTTTTCTACTTGTGCCACATTTGCCCATATTATATGCGCCTGGGCATTGCTCTGCACCTCCTGGACATAACGTAGCATTGACTGGACATTCTACGGCCTTCTTCGGGTTTAATATTTGCTTGGAAGAACGTATTATATTTTGATGCGGAAAGACCGTGTAAATGAGCGAGCATGGTCGACATTTTGGCCTACCCTGTGCTTCGATTTGAAGAAGGCCGTAGAATGTCGAAGCAGTGCAAGTGCTAGAAATGCAGAGACATTGCAGGGTTGCCATAGAGATGTTTATGGATAAGAGCATGCAAACAAAATTGCCAAATGCCCAAATGTTTTATGGAAGTAAATATTCTGTTATTAATTTCCATTTGATTAATAATGAGAATCAGCATTGTTAATTAATTGAATGTTAAATGTACTATTTACGTTCGTCTTAATCTTTGGCTTTCTGAATTTGATTTGCAAAATGAAAAGTAATTTTCATAATAGTTGCAATAATGCAGTATGCAACAAAAACAAGAATATATTGAAAATCATTGTGCAACTAAGTGGAAAAAAACGACAAAATCTAAATATGTATTGCAGAAGAAAAATGTTCATTGCTCAATTGAGATTCACATAAATAGTTTGACGTTCAAATCGTATTTTTATTTGATTTGAATAAAATGTTTGCTAATTTTCTTAATATTGGTATATCCCCACTTTTAAACACCGAGCTTTAGTTTTTTAATTGTCTTTCAGCATCTTTGTTTCATCTTAATTTGAGAGCTTGCAAGGATGTAATGCTTAGTGTAAATCTAGGAAACATACAAGGTTATTTGGGGGTGGGATTTCTGGAAATGCTCAAAATTTTTCTCGTTTGAATTTCTGGTTATTACTTTGCTCTACACCATTTTGACTTCTGAAAGGTTCCAATGCTCTATCCTTATATAACGGGTGGCGGGACCTATACTCATTAATCTTTCTGTATAATTACTGGTATAGAATAGTTTTGTATCAAATTGTGAGCAAAGATAAACAAGTAAACAAATGGAGTGATTGTTGTCTAATTATTGTAAAGATCTTTAAAGTAAGTATAACATGGTCATCATTTTGTTGGGGTTGAGAGTTTATATGGAACTTCTGGTATTTACAAATATGATGATCTCCAGCAAAATCAAACAAATCTTTTCAGATCACCTTTTCAAAACAAGAGCTCTCCTTCAGCTCAGATAAGAAATTGGATAAATTTGTATATCCTTCTAAGTGAGATAACAAATTTATGTCAATCAGCTTCAGCTAGAAGGAAGCACTTTTATCTTTTGAAGTCGTAGTCATGAATTCAGATTTAATATTGTTGATCTATCTTCTGTCTTATATGATGTGATTTTCTGTTTTTCAACTCTGAAGATGTTTTAAGTGAAATGTCTCTATTGCTGATACCCATTTTTCATTTGAAATCAAGCTTATTGTTTCATGATAAGTAAATCAGAAAAATTTTCTTTCTTCTATCAATCTATATTATTATGATCTGATTTCTGTATGTTTGTTACTGTAAGACAAAAAAACCTGGCACACCATAGTGAGATTTTCGTTAGTTCAATACCTTTAAAATGATGCAACTTGGAGGAGGAAGCTATTTTCTGTCCTATTTGCAACTTGATGAGTGTATGGTCTGTGTTCAAGATCATCTCAATAATCTGTATTATAATGATCTGATTTCTCAAGGGAGATAACTGCAGGTATTAGAGCAGTTTCTCTTATAGAATTTATATCATAATCATCTATTCATTTGCAAATAATTATAGGTAGGAAGTGACTTGATGCTTAGCTTTATGGCTGCTAAAGGCTGCTTTAAAAATGAGTAAAGTAAATGTTGGAAAACTTACTGAGCAAAATATTATGTCAAGGTGTTGAATATTGAAACATTTTGCGATTGATACCACCTTGTCTTAGTGTTCATCAGCTGCAGGACACAATTTCAATTGAATATTCATAAAATCTGTCTACAAGATAAATAGATATAAGGTAGTTTCTTGGTTGAGATTTACCTTGGTCAAATATTCGAGGAAAAAAAACTGGAAAAATTTTCATCAGTAATTTTCTGGTGTTTCAGTCTATTGGAACCCCAGAACCTTCTGAAAATAAATTGTTTTTTTAGGAAAACCTTTTTAATTAGATGATTTCCAGTGGTTTGAAATTGAGTTTACACCCCACATTTAAAAAAAATTTTTTTTTTTCAAATTCGGATTAAGTGAATACAATTAGTTTTACTTTTCTAAGAAGCCCAGTCTTATCATCAAGTCTCCCCAATTTAAAAATTTTCTTTGCTACCCGTCTCTCCATCCCCTTTCCACGAGCTGAAGCTAGCTTTGCTGTAGTAAATATTATTGTCTCCTTTCCCTGTGACAACTGACAAACCAACAAACAGTAAAAGTGACATCAGTTTTTATATAAGATAACATGTTCAAAGCTGTCATTCTTCCTCTGCTTGTTGAGAACTCGTTGCCAGCTATTTGCTGGTTACAACAAAACATTGCATTGGGTCTGATTCATTAATTTATGCATTCATTTGTGGAAAAATTTTAATAAAATAAAGCAGTTCTCTTCCTATACTACCATGTTTAAGTTTTCTACCCCTGGGTATACTGTTTGCAATAGGTATTTTACTAGTAACATAGATGGTTGGCAGCTTGCACTTTTAAAAATTAGATGACTACTGTTTTAAATTCTGTGAATAATAAGCTGCAGAGTAGTCCTTTTGAAAACTTGACTAAATTAATATTTTAAATGCTATAAAGAATCTATTGTTGTACAAAACCATTTAAAATCTATTGGAGGCAATTTTTTGAACAAATGTTTTTGACTGTTCTGAAAATGACTTGTATCTGAAATATCTAACATTTTCAACTTTACAGTTTGTCATTGTGATGACATGATATTTATTTTATGCAAGGTTCTTTGTTGGCTTGTCTTTCAGAATGCCTTATTTAAAGATTTTGAAGTACATATTTCTTATTGTAGAAGTTCTACATTGAGAAATTCTGTTTAGTTGTCCCTGTGAGTTATCAAAATCTCACTGTATTTCCTATCATTTTCCTCAGGTTCTTTATTATGAATCGCACAATAACGGTTTAGGCATTGGAAAAGCTTGTTAAACTTGGTATCCAACAAACTTTGATGCCTAGAAAGATTTTCTGTTTGTAAGGATAATTTAAGCTAGCTTATCTATCTTTAAGTTGGTTAAATAGCCCATACGCTTGAATGAATTCTGTATATTTGTAATTGCGAAGTCATTGTAAGCTGTTATTTTCTTATGTGATAAGATTAAGGTTACTTATCTTAAGTAGATGTAGTAAACTGTACCTACTTCATTTAAAAGTCGGCGTTAATGTTTCTACTTTCGATCCTTTTGATATTAATTGTTTGAACATTTTATTCATCTCTACTAATAAAAACAATTTATGCGGCAGGACTTGATACTGCTGAACATGCTCAGCCTATAGAAATGTCTATAATAAAACTTTTTTCATCATTATCATCAAAAAAATCAATATGTATTACTGGTGTTTAACTGCTGTCTTTAAAGCAGTCAGTGGAGTAAACAGATTCACACCTCCTTTCCCTAATTATAAGTTAAATTATTCCTTGAATAATGATACTTATAAATTTGAATTTTTTTCTTGCCATCAGAATCCTTTTTCACAGCTAATTTTATTTGTGGAAGTTTATTTTGATTTCTTTTATCTATCATCTATTCTCAGAAGTCTTAATTTCTACTAGTATTTCAGGAATTTCATATGTATATGAGAAGTGTTTTTTTTTTCTTCTAGATTACATGACATTGAAGTGTGAGCTGCATAAAATGAACGATCTTATTGGTAATTCTGTTGTATTTTTGAGTGCAATTAAAAGATTGCTAAATAAATTTGACCGCTTAGTCCTCTTGCCCTAAACGGATCAAATGTTTTCCTTTGAAAGATGAAAAATTTACATTGCACTTAAGTGTATCTGTGGCCTCAATCACTATTAGCTTTGTAAAATCACAAAATTCATTCATTATCTTTAATGCATTTTTTTTTTTTTTTACTCTTGTACACCTATAGCTTTGTAGATTTGTCGGACGATGAAATGCTATTTTTTTTTTCATTACCATCAATGCTCAATACATGGATGATTTGATGCTAGAGTTGTCGCCCCTTCTGAAATAACATCTTTAAAAAGCGATATGGACTCTTTCTTTTGTTTTACTTAGTTCATAACTGCTGCTAAAAACTAGATGGAGCACGATATATATATATATATATGTTTTGCATCAAAACTATTTTTCCAATATTAACATCTTCGTTAGTGAAGTACTATCTTACAGTAGCAATTTTTTTTTTTTGTCTTGATCATTTATAAATTTTGTAAAATAATTGAAGCTGGACTTTATTCTGATTTTTGAAAAGTTTTTTTCATTTTATTAAAATATCTTTACTCTCCGATTTCATGTGTTTGGACAGCTGCGGAAAAATTCCTCGCAAAATATTATCCTGTTGTTATCCAAAACAATAACCATGCTAAAGAATTTCATCATATTAAGACAATGATACAGCATTCTTGATTTTGATTTTAATTTTAATTATTACAAATATAAGTCATGATTTTTTAATTAGTATTTTGACTCTTTTCATTATTACATGTAGTTGGGTCTGTTTTTTCCTTTTTTTTAATTTTTTTTTTACTTTTTTTATTATTTATATTCTTGATATTCTACTTGATTTTTTTTTTTTTTTTCCTGCCACATTTCATTTTATTTCAAGTTTTTGCAACATGGATTTAGTTGAAATTGTGGAAAAGTATGATACATATGGAGCCACTAAAGACTTTCTGCTACAAAAAAAGAATTAGATGTGTAGCTCCTGTGTGCAATGTTCGTGATACTAAAATGAGAGAGATGAAAATTGGCAATGGAGAAGAGATCAAATGGTGATATCCAAAACATGGGATGTAAAATGTTGATATTTGTGAGCAGTATTTTAATATGACAGTATCTGAACATGGGCAAATTCCTGTATCTATTGTTGCTATGATCTCTATAGATGCTGTCGGTGGTGGAAGGTGCCAAATTAACAGATATCAACAAAAATGCAGCAATGACTTGGTTTGGGAAGTTATGGAATGTTAGCTCATGAAAACTATCCTAAAAATCAATCAGTTGATAAAACCCGGAGTGCAGATCAATGAGTTTGATACCAAAGAGAAAAAAATCATGTAAGATGTTCCGCTACTTAGATAGACCTCTGGTGGTTTCATGCATTTTCTTCGCATTTGTGGACTTGGTTGCAGATGCTCATATGAATGCTATGGAACCAATGTGGAAAAACTACACAGATTTTAATGTATGGCTGGGATGCCTTCTATATGTTTCCCTCATATATATAAGAATATCTTAGTGTGACAAAGGTATGGGGAAGATGCCTATAAAAATATAATTGCATATATCATAAGAGATGCACATCACCCATGCCTTAAGTTTGTTTTTGTTATCTTTTAAAATGAATGAAAAATATATTTAGATCAAAATGAATCATTAATTCAATTGATAAGTTATTTCTTTGAATTATTGATATTAAGACAAATTATCTATCAAATTATTAAATTTTTTTGCATTAGAATAAGTTGTTTGCTTTGTAGTTTAATGAAATTATCGTGTTTCCTATGTAAATTATTGTTTTTGTAAAAAGTTGGAAAAGGAAGAGAATTTAATGAATACGATGAAATAACCTTCAGTATTGTCTTTGTTCTGGTAATGTTGGTATATTTTGCAAGGGATTGTCCAAACCCACAAAATGGGGAAAGTACAATAATATCTTCCCAACAGTTTTACTTTTCTTCATATTTTGTATGATGTTCCATCTTTTGTTACTCATTTGAAAGAAATGAAATTTCAGCTTATTCAAAGAAATTCATCAATGGTTTAATGTAATTGTATTTTTCAGACTGCTGAAAAAGAGAAAGATCCTGAAGCTTCTAAACTGCCAAAAGCAATCCATGTGACTTTCATACCTCGCAGATCGAAAACTTGCATCAACTTGAGTCTCATGTTTATCTCTTTGATAGTCCTTTCTGGTGGAGCCATTGGAGGAATCTACCTTTATGGACATCTCAAGCATACGGTCAGTGTTCACTTATTATTAAGTGTAAAATTAATGTTCCGCCCCTATTCAGATAAAACCATACTCCCGTGTTAATTCACTAAGAATTCTTTTCCACTTGATGTACTTGTTAATTTCTTATTGTTGGAGGATTTGCAAAATTTGTATTCAAACAGTAATATTCAATGTAGGTAATTTTGGTATGTTCTGTAGAGTATTAATTCTTGCTCTTGTGGATATCAAGGATTTAGGGAAGTGCTCAATGCTTGCAAAGATAAGACTCAACGTATTTAGGAATTAGTTTTCCTTCCTCTATTTCAGTGATTCTCAAATGAGAGATACTTGGCTCCCAAGGGAAGAATTCCAGTCAAGGAATGAAGGCATATTAAGGGGAAAAAATTACTAGATGGCAATTCAAAATGGAGTAGGACTAGAGGAAGCCTAGGATTGCTAAGAGAGGAATGTGACCTTGGACTTGCACTGCACTTACTGCATTCTTACAAAGTATCACTTGAGATGAAATAGCAAATCTCTTGACCTTCAGTTGTGGATTTGACTGCAAATCTTGACAAATATTGTGATTTCTTCAGTTGAAAAGAATTTGAGAGTTTTGTCAATTTTTAATTTTGAAAGTTGATATCATCATCCTAGATATTTGAGTTGTGAGAGTTCTGGAAGGATTTTTCCCCCTAGTTTTATACCAAGAAGTTCAATTCATTTTTCTCAATGCAAGCATGCATATCTGCCATTTTAGAGATGTCTGAATTTGAATTGCTTTATAGATTTACTCTATGAACCTCCTTGCCAAATTGTTCAGACAAACTAATTTCAAGTTGAACCTTTGGGCTATCAAAGACAGAATGTTTGATTAGGACCCTTCTTGATCAATCACCATATTCTTTTAAAAAGAAGCTAACATTTGCTACTTTGGTAATTACTATATTCACTTGAGTACAGTGCAATCTTGAATATAACGTGACCCCCTACTTTTTGTAGCTAAAAATCAATAATATATAATCTACCTACCAATTTTGACCCTAATTTGTTTTTAAAAAAAATGACTATCAGAATTTTAATGAAATGAATGAGAAAAATGTGTGAACCATAACAATATAAAATGTAAGATTATAATCTATTTATTTATATACAAGATTATAATTTGATTATTTACAAGCTGTAATGAACCATGACAATATGAAAATTGAAATTAGCCACAGGAATATATTATATTTGAGATTGCATTGTACTCTAGTAAATATGGTAAGTATGAAAGTTATGTTAACTTCTTTCTAAAAGAAAGCATGGATTGGTCAGTCCTACTCAAAGAATCCATTTTTGACGACCATATGCTTTGCAAAACTTTCAATTACAAACAGCTTATTCTCCTTGTGAATAAATTAGATATCTACTTACACTTTACCCTGATTCTAGGAATTGAAGTCCACTCTTCCTTCTTTTCACTGAACTGAGTAACTACTCTTATCAGTGGTGACTCAATTGTTGGTTGTTGAACTTTGATCAGTGATTTTTTTTTTTCCCCCCAATTTTATAAAGTATATACACACGCAGGGAAAAATGTTTATAACTGATGGCATAATAAGATTTCAAGTGCTTGGTGAAAGGAACTTACTGATTTCTATTCTTGTCTTGTAGTTGAATATGCAGTGTTATTGAACACTTCATGAATATTTGTGCTCAATGAAAAACATTTAATTATTGTCAGCGGAGCTAGGGAGTAGCGGGAGAAATGAGGTTTCAACTTAAGAAATGCAAATTTTTGAAAGTTAATAATCATGACAAAAAAAAAAAAGTTTTAGATTTATATCACTAGAAGAGACCAGAATATACTAATTAGAAAGAAAGATTTGATGTTTATTATTGTAATTACTTGAATTTTTTCCTCCTATCAGCTTTATGTCATATATGATCCCTCAAGAACTGGTATCAGCTATCTAAATATTGTGTAATATCGTCAATGAATCTGTCCCTCTGTGGATAGCGCTTATGGCTTTTATTTCGACACTTTACAACTACAGCATCTTGTAAGAGAAAAAATCCAAATATATTTACTCAATTGAGATGAAACTGATAAGACCTTTGCATTAATCCAGACGATAAGTAAATTTCTCATTAATCCAATAATTGTAGCGTACACATACTTCTCTCTCTCTCTTTACTTTGCTCTATTTTCAGTTTAAACATAAACTTGATGTCACTCCATCAAAACATGATGTATTAATAGAAATAAACAAAAATAGAATTCACAGTCAATGGAAACTGGAATTTCTGTGCGGCTTCAAAAAGTGCATTAGCTGGGCATGACCCAATTTCCATCATGCTGCTTATTAAAGAACAAGTAACCTGTACTTTGCTCTTCCTCCCACCTTGAACTAAACTGCATTGAAGATGATAATCATCCTGATTAATGACCCAT
>OY735236.1:27826356-27846356 GCA_963457665.1 Thysanoteuthis rhombus | reverse complement strand
CCTTGATTATTTACTTAAGACTGAGTAAATTTTCATCACTGTATCATTACATCCAAAAAGCTGAAAAATATTTCCCATGTTGCAATTCAAAAATTGAAAAAGATTTCTTGATCAGCCTGAAAACTTGACCAATCATTTCTTGGCCCATGGCCAAACCTTCCATAAAATGTCGTTGAAATCCGTTTGAAGATATTGTATGGACCAACAGCAAACAGCACAAACATGGGTGAATACATAACCTGTTGGCAGAGGCAAAAGATAGTTGGTGATATATTGAATCAAGAGTGACATCTTGATTGTCCAACTGTCCATGGTTGACCAGAGCCTGTACATAAAAACTCAAGTTTTAAGATTTTGTTCATTAGAATTTATCATTTTGCTATCAAATTCTGCTAAAACAACTTCTGCTATTGATAGGGGCTGATATAGGTAATCAGTTGTCCGTTACCTTTTAATTGGAAAAAAAAAATCAAGTTCCCTTTCCTTTGTATTTTAACTTTATTGTGCATAATTGTTACATTCTCATAAATTATTACTTTTTTTTTTTTCCCCACCAGGTGAAATGGGATTCATTTCAGATTGTCATTGTAGCAATGCAATGATTCAAAGTTTTAATTCTAAAATTTCCAAATTCAAAGCTTGTAAAAGATGGATAGTATTTTGTTTTTCTTATCATTGAATGAATTCTGATAGAAGCTTTTTTTTTTTCCTCTTCTTGCAGGTTATCCGTGGTCGTTGTGGTGTCATTTACACTCAGGATTTGTTCATGCGAAAAGATCACCCTGAGCCAATAGCCAGCAGTTTCCGCTATGGAGACCACAAACAATCAAGAAATGATCTCTCTGTCTCTTTCTTTGAGGAAACTATTGAGATCACTGATGATAATTATGAACGAGTTGAAATCCCAAAATTTGATGAATGCGAGAATGCTATTGTCTTACATGATTTTGAATGGGTAAGTCCTGTTCTTGATGGATTTTTGTCTCCGTAAGGAAAAAATGTTTGTTTTAATTGTTATAAGCAGAAACTGAGTATCTCTGTGTTTAATAGTCCTAATAAATCTGCTCTCTCTCTTTCTCTCTATTTAAACTGTTTTCTGCCAGGGACCTTGTAGCTCCACAAATGGTCAGCCTGGCCAACTAATGGGCTGAAGATTCTTCTCTCCTTGTTAGTTTGTGTATCTCTGGGTGCTCCCTGTCATATCTTAGGGGCTACTACCTTGAGAATTTGTATAAGAAGGCACCATCTAAGAAAGAGAAAAAAATGTGATGCAAATAGAGATGTTTGAAAAAAAAATGAATATCTGCCTAGAAGTAGCATTTGATATCAGAAAGACATTGGGGCAATGATATCTTTCATCTCTGCATCTATAAGATTCCAAGTCAAGAAAGCTTAATTCTACTTCCTCTCATGCTTTTTGGTTCATAAATTAGACCAAATTTCAAGATCTCTAACAATGGTACAAATGACTCATTAATTTACCTCTTCAAAGGATTTTAATCTCCGAAGTGGCTTTCAAATTGAAAGTGTTAGATGAATATCATTTTTGAATTTCTTTTCAATTTCTTTTTTTTTTTTTTTTTTTTTTTTTTTTCCTTCTTTTTTCAATATTTATTATTAAAGTGATTTATTTCAGAACTACACTGCCATAGTCGACAAAGGTATTGGGAGATGCTTCATCATGAGATTGAACAGATCCGTTATTGCTCCTCCAAAGGATTTGTGGGACTTGCTCCACAAATTGAAGGTCAGTTGGGTTTTTTATTACTTGCTTTAAGGCCAACTTTGGCTGCCATTAAGCTTCATGTCAGCTCACTTTATTTTTAGTTGAGTGCATTTATGATTTCTCCACATTTATGTAGTATCAGGTGTGTTCAATAGCCTTCCAAAAATAATTGATCCAATGGGTTTTTATGGAAAGATCTTGTACAACTGGTGCCTACTTCCTTCTATAGATCTTGTTATTCTTCACGTTTTTATAACCCTTTTTCCCCTCTAATCCTACAGTGATCAGACTGTGGTAGACTTTTGATACATTATAAACACCTAATACTCTGAACAACTGTTGGAGTAAAGGGTATCTCAAGGATTTGGTGGTCATTGCAGATGCCATCTGGGAACTTTTTACTTTTCCCCTGGTCAGTCTGTGGTAGACTTGGGGAAAAAATTCTTGAGAAATCTTTTGTAGCAATTTTTTACAGGGTAAGGTGTTTTTGTTTTTTTGTTGTTGTTTGGGGGTTTTATTCCCCTCTGTCCCCCTAAATACATTCTACCAATTATAGATACTTGCAGATAGATACATAAGGGAAAGTAGTCTATAAATAACATGACATATATCTTCACTCCCCTAGAGAAATCAGTTTTTACCAAGTGAAATATTGGGATAAGCTCAAACACAGATCCCACACTATTATCAAGTTGGAAATTGCTTTATTCTCCAAGTTGAAGCATGTTAGCAGTATTGCACAAAGAAGAAATCTTGCCACAATGTGTAGTTTTTGATGGGCTGCAGAAACCAACTGAAGTTGTATCATTATAATAGATAGAAATTGCAATTATATATCGATTCGTTTCAATTTTCTACCTATTGAAATATAAATGATGACAATCGATTCACTTCTTTATGGATGTTTTGATGCCTGATTTACATATTTTTAAATAAATGTGGAAACATCAAGTAGCAGTGTGGGATCCATCTGATTAGCATCTGATTGGCCCCTCGGCAAATATTACAGCAGATCATCAGAACAAGAAATGTTTATGATTTGGCCTCAGCTTTCACGTGACCATCAAGTATTTAATATAGAAATTGTTCCAAAATATTTTCAAAACTGTATTGAAGCCAATTTGCCATGTCATTCTAATGCATTTTCTTTTCTTTTATCTAGTCTGGGTATTATATGCCCCGTGCAACTGTTGTGAGAGAAAGCTACTCTGTTGAAATTCCTGCTTTGGATAATCTCTCTGTTCTAGGACCCTTCGTTAAAAGTGAATGTAGGCGTTTCACTACATTCATGCTTCGGAAGATTACTAATCGTGAGTAAATTATTGTTTTTGTTTTATCAAAAAATTTGTTTTGATAATTTGTGAATTAACAGCTTTGACTGAGTTGATCATTGATTACAATCTAAGGATGACTAGGCCAAATGGAAAATCCAGGAACCAGGGCTCTAGACTAATTTTTTCCCCCATTTTCCCTGAAAACCATTTTAATTTTACTGAAGGAAATGTAAACTGTCCCAAAATCAAAATGGTATTTCTTAACTTAATCATCATCTATATACATTAGTAGCATAATAAAAACACCATTGAAATTTTGAAGAAATAATTATCACTCACTGCACTAGATTTGACTGCATGTTGCTGTCATTTGAAAAAAAAAAATTTTTTCCCCAAATTTTTCTGGGTCCCTTAGATATATGTGCACCCCAGAGCTCCAATGCCTGTTGCAGTTGCAGAGTCTGAAACCTCACATGCCGTCACGTGGTTATATTTATTTTGCTCCAGTCAAATAAATTAATTTTGAACTGAAAAGTTATCTGTAAACTAGATCTGCAGCATTTAATTGATCAGTTAACCATTAATTTAATTGTCAACATATTCAGCTTACTGTCAGAGAGGACTATCCTTTGGTTGAAAACCGGACAAGACATTTTCTGACATCATTCCGTGCTTCGACCAGTGGTCGACGATTTCTACACTTTTCTGACGTTGTATAGAGCATGTAAAAAACATTTCATAAGCATTGGTCCATTCAGAAGAGAATCAACCGATTAATCAATAGTAAAAAGAATTGTTAGTTGCGCCCCTATCACATTCTCAGTACTTGGGCTTTCAGCCAGGGTTAGTAGATTGTTGAAGACGTTTCTGGCCCTAATGGCCATATGCTCAAATTATTTATGAAACATGGCAATATTGCATTACACTCCAAAAATAATTTATGAAAATACTTTATAAAACAAAGTCATCTTACCTCAATCAATCCTATATTTCAAAATCCTAAAGCAAGGGTCCTCCCAAAACTTCGAAGACCATTTACCTCCTTGGTGTTATCCTTGATCCCTCAGGCAGGTAGATAATATTACTAGTTGTAATTTCAAGTTTTATTGTTCTGTTTTGTTGCATATCTGTCTATTTTGTTTATTTTTTTTGATTGAAAAAAAATCTTTTTTTTTTTTTATTTTGAAAATTGAAAGCAAAGGGAAGGGGAAAAAAATCTGGCCAAACCCAAAAGTTCATGGCCAGATTAATCCGTGGCTTGAAGAGAAATATTGTTTGGACAAACATAGCTAAATACATATACCTCTTCCTACTTTGTTGGCAGGGGTAGACAATGTTGGCATATTTACATTAACTTTATTTTAGAAGTGACAGCATTTGACCCTGTGATTTAATCATTGCTTTAAGAAATGTTATAAAGAGAAAAATTAGAAATAATGGACTTGTAGATTGTTTTTTTTTGGTTAAACAGATTGCATTATGTTACTTGGAGTTGAACAGGAAGCCTGCCAATGAAAATGATGGAAAACAGGTCCAATGATGTTAATGGGAACAAATGTCTTAGATTATTCTGCTAAGAGAAAATATAGCAGGTCATTTGGGGACATCTGTCAGAATACAATACCAAGACAATTTATGTGTCAGTATTTATTTAAAAGTTTTGCCAAATGCAAGAACTATGCAAAAAAGAAACTTTTAGAAAATGTTCTATTTTTAATCTGTGCTGTTCGCTCACTGCCGAAATGAGACTGAGTCGTTGCAATGATGAGCAACTAAAATCGAGATTAAAGAAACTTCTTGTTTAAAATTGATGGTTGATGATGCTTATCTAATAAAAATCAAAATCAATGTAAAATTACTACTACTGTTAAGACAGGTAGTGTTCCTGGAAAAAAAACAATTATAGATATGGCACCGAGAGGATGGTTAGATATGATTTTTCGCTAGCAGTAAGAGCTCTAGTGGAGCAGTCGCCATACAAAAGCAAGTATCCCCGAGAAGAAAAAGGATGCAAGCTCAGATCTCACTCGGAGCTTTTCTTTTTCTTTTTTATTTCTTCTTTTGGATTTCATATCTGCATTGTTTGCTCCACCATAGACGACCGTCTGAGTAGCTGCAATGAAAGGAAATACTTGTCAGAAGTTCTATTTTATACTCAAAGACCTCTCTATATCTTGTATTATCTCTCTGCTGTAACCTCTATACATCAACTAATTTATTGTACTGAAACCAAATATTTCAGGGAATGATTTTTAATATATTTCTCATCAGTCCAACACATCTTTATAAGATACTTTTTGATTGGTTGGTTTTGTTTACATAAACAACAGAAAGAGGAATGTGACATCATTTAAAGAACATCTATTTGATCAATAGATGATGTATCAAGCATATGTTCTTTACAGTGTTTGTTAATAATAGCTACGATGGTCTTCAAAAATGGCTAAAATTGGCTAAATTTTTCAATGTCCAAACTTTGTTCCTAAAGATGGGATATAGTCCTCTCAAGGTCTACTTATCAAATGAAATAACCATACACTATGACTCTATATATATATATATATATATATATATATATATATATATATATATATATATATATATATATATATATATATATAATATATATATATATACATATACATATTAAAATCACATACTTTAATTTGAACTTATTAATTTTCATTTTTAATCACCAGATTTTAGTGTGAACCCTCCTTACCTTTCTTTCTTTCATCAGAAATTACAGGTAGGGATGTATGGATGGTGTTAATAATAGCGTGTTTTTTTTTTTTTTGTTTTTTTTTTTCATCATCCCATTTAAGAGGAAGAAAGTTGAGTTAAAAAAGATTTTTTTCTACAAGAGAAGTTGCAGTATATGTCGCAGGATGTGTTTTTTGATAAGTCATCAATCTTATTTGTATGTTTGAATATGTTAAAACTGAGCTATTTTCTCACAGAAATTTTTTCAATCTTTCATTTCAGAACGCCTCAAACGTTCCCTGGAGCATCATACCGAAAGTCGGCATTATGCCATATCTGGTCACAAGCACAAGCTTCTGAAGTTACATGTGTTGCAGTGATTGGAGATCAGAAGGCTATGTACAATGGAGCAGTAACAAATTAATAAACAACTACTGACTGTTCAGATGGCTAAAACCTGCTCCTTGATTCCATAACACTAGGCAGCCTCTCGGTGGACTTGCGTAGACATTTGACTTCATTGACAAGGAAAGTTAAACAAAAAAAACAAAACTGGAATGTTGTCGGTGCAAATTTTTTCCACAGAATCACTGGCAATGTCTCTGCAAGTTCCACAGTTTGGATATTATATGCAAGCTGATAATTATACTAGACAACCCACCAGTATTTTTTATTCTAGAGGTTTTAACAAGATTGCTTTGTGATCATTAAATCGATCTTTCATCTTGATGAAAATATTAACCTGTAAATTTCCTTACATGAATCAATAATGGATAGGCTGTGAATAAATGAAATCTTGTAGTCCTATTCTGTATCTATAATAACTCTTGTACACACACACACACACACACACATATATACACAGTTTTTTTTTTTTTTTCAAGCGACCAGCCTATCAGAAAATGAATTCCTAGCTTTACATCTTACACTTTTCTCTTTCGATAATTTCTGATAGTAGCTTTGTAAAATCTTTGAACCCTCCCCCCCACGCACACACATACATACACAGAATGCAACCTGGTCATTATACTTTTCCTCCTATTTTCACCGTATGTCACCTACTCCAGTGGTTATCTTTTAATAGACAGTGGGAAAAGCAATGAAATAGTTTCATTTTTTATTTTTTATTTCTTTTAGTTCTGTGATTCGTAACTGAGGTGCATTCACATAAGCACGTGTCAAGTTGATACATATTACGTAATATATACATAATAATGTTATGCGATACCCAATGCATGGTTAATAATACATATGTAATGCATACGTGATAATACATACATAAACATAGTTATTACATAGTGCATATATGATATATGCATAATACACAGTGCATATTACATAATACATAAAGTTCATACATAATACATAGATATGTGTCAAGTTAGTGTTTCTTAGATTAGCCGAATATATCTTCAACTTGTAATTTGGTTTATTAATGAAATAATGCAGATCATCTGTCAAGAAAACTGTTTATTGAATTGAAAATCCATTGTATCCAGTGATTCGCTTCCTCACATATAGACTTATATGTGTGTAGCTGTATATTGGAGATAGTTATTTGTATGTATTCACATCAATATTGCTTTTCTTTTTTCTTTCTTCCTTTCTTTCTGGTTCTTTAATTTTTCTTTTTTTTTTCTTTTCTTTTTTTTTTCTTTCTCTTATTTTACTATAAAAATATATATATGTTTTTTCCAAAAAGAAAAAAGACGACTTGTCTGAATTCTTAAATGTATTAATCAACTTTTCATTGTATAAGAAAGTACTTGAGTGAAATACTGTTGACATCTAATTGGCATTGAAATATTGATCTTTGCCCGATCCATTCAAAGTGTTTTTTTGAACAATCGAACTCTCCTTGCTATTCTTGTTATTCTCACAACATTTCGTAAGGCGTAAAAAGAATCGTCTAAAACATTGTGGGAAGAACGAAAATGACCAAAAAATTTGGGTTCAGTCACAGGGTTGCCAGTTTTGGCCTGTTAGGATTTATCCGAGCTTCGTGTCGAGGACTTACCCATCACAGGCATTGGAAAGGCATTCAATTTAGAAATCGAACAGGCCCACGTCATGAGGATGGTATTGAATCTCTGCCCTCAGACTTGCTTGTTTTCCTCATTCAACACTCTTCCAATGCCTATTTTGGGTAAGACTCCGAGATGAAGCTCGGATCATCTCCCCCTCCTGACAACCCTGTTCAGTTGTCGGAAAAACACTTTGAATGTTAATGACTTCTCAAAATTATAGACTATATTGCCCTAGTCAGTTGAACTGGCTTTTGTTTAATCCCATTGCAAGTTGATTATATAACCATTGGAATCTGTAAATGCTAGCACTTTCCACCTGGAAAGTTGTTAAATGCTTGAGAGAGAAAAGACTGTTTTTACTGTTAGGGCTCCTGTATGAAAAAAAATTAATAAATTGTACAAGTCTTTCTCCCCCCTCCCTCCTTTTTTCCATGATGAATTATTCACATTTAAATTTCATTTTCTTTCCACGTCTCCCAAATCCTTTACTGATATTTCAGAATAATACCTGATGGATTTTCTTACCTGAATTCTTAACCACTTATAAGTTAATAAACTTGAAGTTTCTCTTTGATATTTTTACCGACATTCTCTTGATGAATGTAAAGAAAAAAAAAAATGAAACTAGATCTGTAAATGTGACTTTATGTTGCACATGGCCCAGGCTTACCATATGAACATTCCAAAGCCTGAAAGGTTAAAAACTTATTCAAATTTGTATTCCAAAATCTGTGCTCACTTTGATTTTTGACTTTAATCCAAAACACAGCAGGAAGGTACTAATCAGACTGTATATTAGCATGATGTTGTCACTTATTAAAGAACAACATATTTTTAGACCCCTTCTTTCTATCCAGTTTTTTTTTTTTATACCTTCAACTGACTCCCTCTTTGTTATTGACACGTTTCCCTGCTAACCCATGGAATCTAATTTTTATTCGGTAAAAAAAGAAAAAAAGAAAAATATATATGTATGCATTTGGTTATACATATTTTCTTTTTTTTTTTTTTTTTTTTTCTTTTTGTTTCAGTTGATTTAATTTTATCTCAGTTGCATTGACTGTCACATCTGTTGTCATTTTTTGCCAACTTTGTTTTTCATCTCAACCTGTTTAAAACCTGTTGGAAGGTTCTTCTTTTCAACGTTCATCGAGATATCTTGAAATATTCAATAAATTCATAAAACAACTTTATTTCAAATTTTGGTTGCCATTTTCTTTTTTTTTTCTTTTTTTTTCTTTTTTCTTTTTTTCTTTCTTTTTAACCCTTATAAATTTCTACAGTAAGAATGAAATCTCTTTCCAATCACAGGTCAGAGTGGCTCTGTATGGTAAGATTACTTTTAATTTAAATTGATTTAATTAGATTTGATAGAATCATAAGTCATTGCAATTTGTTTTGTGATCCTTAAAAGCAACTGATGTTGCTAATTCCTAGAACAGTTCTACCGCTTTAAACCATTCTGGTTGTGAAATGATGGAAAATTTTTATACTTCAACTTGGTCTTATGATTATCTATCCTACTTTCTGAAGGGAATTTGTTTAAGTGACTTTTAACGTCCGCTTAACTTTCTTCTACAAAATGCTTCTGGTCACAATTCTTGAAAATTTGTATTTCTTAGAATTGTAGGAAAATAATTCCCACCAAGTTATTATCCAGTCGAGAAAAGGTTACAATTCATTTTGTTATTTATTTAACCTGAATTTTTAGATTATTTTTCTTTTTAAGGTAATGATTAAAGTGATGGAAATAAAACTAAGTTAGTTCTCTTATTCAATTGCTTCATCAATCTTACTATTTTGATATAGGGGCTGCATGATATACCCCTGGGGTCTGCTTATTATATAAAATCAAAATTTATATCGGTTTGTATTTTTGTAAAAGAAAATTTGTAAAATTTACTTTTTTTTTTCTCCGAAGAGAAATATCAAGTGTGCAAAAGTTTCCAGTTCTTTTATTTTTCAAAATAGATTTGGAAACTTCAAAGGTATTTGTAGGTTAATAATTATATATATATATATATATATATATATATATATATAATTTTTTCTTTTTCTTAGTAACTAAATTTTATTAATATTGTTTTAATTTAGAATAGCATTTAATTTTTAGCTATGTCTAATTTTTTTGTCTCTGTAACAGATTTAGCAAGAGTTACTTGTGATATGAGGATATTAGACTCAAACTGCTGATCTCAACATTTAAGAAAGTCTGATTTTTAGAAAATTTTTTTCTTTCCTGAATTTTATTCACCAGTTGAAATTGTTCTCAACTAAGAACTTAGTTCATCAAGCCTTGTTTGAATATTTAAAAAAAAAAATTTTAGATTAAAAATAATCTTAGCTGATTTGTAAGTGAAGCAAGAGATCCAGACTTCAACAACAGAGTTATTTACATGAACAATATCGAAGGAAGAATGATAGCAGGCTGTGCAATCTGATGTGGCCAGAATGAACATTACATTGGGAAGCCTGGTTACACCTGGATTTTATCAAGCATTTGCAATTAAATAAATAAGGGAGACAACTATCAAATGCTATTTATGGAGTAATCTCCCTTGAAAAAATTTTTTTTTCTTTTTTCTTTTTTCTTTTTTGTTTGAGGATCATGCACATTCTTGAAGTTGGCACATTTGAGCGTACTTCAAATCAACACATACATAGCTACAATGCACCTTAGGCCAATCTGTGGTCAGAAACAGAATTAGGATTTCAGTATTAGGTGGTTGATTAATCAGCTAAACAAATTTTCTGCTTTTTTTAAAACATTCATTTTGAACTTTGGATGGCAGTAATGTCTGCAACACCCCATCTCCATATAAGGCTAGCTTGCTTCTTTTCTTTCATTGCTTTTAAAGATTTCCAACTCTTTTCCAAACTGTAATCTGTAACATGATATATTTTTCTACCTTTTCTGATCTTTTCCTCTCCTTTTCCTATTTCCCCTCCCCTAGAACAGGGTTGCCAGATTTGGCTATAATGGGAGATAATCTGAGCTTTATCTTGGAGCTTTGATTATTTCATTTATTGTCAAATCTGGCAACCCTGCCCCACAATTGGTCACAAAGAGAACATTTATTTTCAGTTTTGGTTATATGCTGTTGAATATAATCCTATTCACCAATTCTGTTAGCCTCCCTTTCCCCAGGGGACTCAGTGGATCCAGATTTCGACTCTTACAATCCATCATTGCCTCATCTTGAATGGCTCTGAAGCTCTGGTCACTATCCGAACTTGAATTTCACTAACAAATACTTTTGTGTTCAGATGGATTTTTAAAAGCTTATTATTACTCAATTAAACTTGGTTGACAATTTTTTTGTTATATTTTGTACTCTTCCCACTCTGAAATAAAATGCAGTCATTAACCTTATGCTGCTTTCGGTTTATTTAGATGAAAAAAAATCTTTTTTTTTTTCTCTCCAAGTCTTGGTTCTTCTACCTTTGCCAACAAAGTTGGGAGAGGTATATGTTTTCACTTATGTTCGTTTGTCTGTCTGTTTGTCAACACAATATCTCCAAGTTTTCAATGATGTTTTGTGGAAGGTTGGGCCAGGGGCTAAAGTGGAATTGATTAAATTTTGGGGCACTTCCAGGAATTTGAATTTTAACATTACAGAATGGGGGGAATATTTTAAAGCTTTTTGGATGTATTGACACGGACTGAGAAACTTCGTCATTAATCAGTAAGGGAAATAGAGCGCTGAAATGAATCAAGATTCAAAGATGTTTCTGCGGAAGAATTTTTATTAGTGACAATGGCGTAAATGGTGGAATGTGCTCACAGAGTGCTTTTAGTTCTTATTTCAATTTGGCTGGATAAATGGTGATTTCTACCAAGAAATTTTAGGGGTTGAAAGATTATTTTTTTTTCTCTTTCTTATATTAAGACAAAACTAAAATATGAAAATCAGAACTTGTACAGTTTATGACTTAATTTTTATTCAGTGTATCAGTGCCATCAGAAGTATTCACTCTCTGAGTGCTTTCTATTTATTTATTTGTTTATTTTTTCCCCTCTTCTTTAACAAAGGAATTTGGTTATATGCAACTTGCCTGAAAATACAATCCACGTTTTTCATCAGCTCTGAATAAGAAACCATCCGCTTAAACTAAAAACATCAATCAAAACTGTCTACATAGATTCTTAAGTGGTTTGGCTTCATGTCATGTTTACAAGCAGCACTGATGGAGCTAGACCTACGTTTGCCGAATTTTAAAAAACTCAAGGACACCTATAAAGGAAATATTCTGGCAGACCCCAATTTTCAATTGATATACTACAATAATACATCTTTTTCTTTCACATCCCAAAATCATATTTTAAACAAATTACATTTATTTGAACTCTAATAAATGGTTGAGGTCTGTGTACAATGAACATGTATTTGTGGTCCCCCAAAGTTTCGAGCTTGAGGGATCAAAATTCACTCATCATGTATAGGAATTTTTTTTTTTTTTTTCTTTCCCTTTCAATTCCCTTCCAAAATGAGTTTTAGTGATGGGGTGGCTGAAATTTTATAAAAATGAATTTTTACTAAACTGGTCTTTAATTTACGTCTGGCAACATTCATGCTTGTTGTAGGAAAATTCGGACTTTTTAGTGATCCAACAAAAGGCAAGAGAAGTAACTTATTCATTGATCACCCCGCTTTCTCCAATATTTTTTATTTTTTCATTTTTGATCTCTCAAAACATGGCATATTGTCTCAAGAGGTTGGTCAAATGATGGTTTCTTGTTTAGTGACTCACTGGACGAAGGGATTGTACTGGATTTACTCATCAAACATTCTTGTATTCTCTGTCTGTCTACGCAATATCTCCAAAAGTTCTCAAAACCAGTGTAAATCCATTATAATCCCATTGACTGCCTTGATAAAACCAAAATCCTTCAATATGGCTGCCTGCATATTAAGGAGATTCCACTAGCAATCCCATCTGGAATCACTCCAGAAGATCACATTAACATAAACCCTGAAGACTTACTGAGCCAGACGGCTTTAATAAACCTGTAGTTGATGTTACTCCTGTCCTGTGGTTACATCAGATAATGTGATTCTTAGGCCGGAAGGAAATAGTATCTCAGTCAGCGGAAGAAAAAGATAACCCGGATTCTTCTAATTGATTTTGCAGCTGCTTCTGTTGCCATCAGGGGGAAAAAAAGGCCTTTTAACAGCTTTGTAATATATCTTACACATACACTCTACCCAACTGCCTATATTTATACAAACATATAGATATAAACGTGAATATAAGCTCAGATGTACAAACATTGAGACCCGGTTACTGATTGTTTTCAGTGTCGCTGAGGGAAAATGATATCAAGTGTAACTGATGCAATTTTAACTCCGACGTAGACCGTTTGAAGCCTCCTGACTTACCTGTTGGCCAAGATGATGACTTGATGTTGAAATTTCAAGCATTGAGTGTGTCGGTCAGATAGTATACATCGAAGAAAGCTGCTTTGATGAATTGCCCCCTAACAGCCTAGATGGTAGGAATTTGGAGGAGGAGAGAAAAAAAAAGTATCTCATTTTTCACATGGATACACTGGTATAAGTATGATTAAATCACTGAACATATAGTTTTAATTAGATGGCTCCATCTGTTCAATTGGAGAATAAATGCACCTGGTTAAGGACTTAATTGAATGTGTAACGGCATTGGCTGTGACTGAACAAGCTGATTCTAAAATCGTGGTCCCTTGCTCAACTACTGCATATGAATGTTGATGGTAATTGCTAGATGATTGCTACCACAGCCTTTCCTTCTCTCTCTTATGATCCGCAGCAGTCGAGCTTGTTTACCCTCAGGAGTGGTGTTTACTGCATATACAACCCTTACAAAACACAACATCTGGCTGATGTCTCCTCCAAAGTGTACACAGATATTAGCATATAAGCAGTTTTATTTTTATGAATGTGTATAAATATGAATAACGTGCTGACCAAAATTTCTTTTTTTTTTTTTTCTTTTTCTTTGGAGTCACCCAATACTATTATTGAAGTAGTAAAAAAGTTTCAAGTTCACGAAAAATTAAAGCTTCTTTTATATATTTGTCATTTACTAAGAATTACAGATAGTGTGTATTTATTACAGTTTGATTGTGAAACTATTGACTTGGTGAAATCCTGAAGATTTCAGTAATTTCATAATCAGTGTGGTAATGGTTAACAAGCTTGTAATACTAACCATTACTACTATGAGTTTAATTCTCATTGGGTGCCCCCACTTACTTGGCTTTGTCAGATTATGCTGTATGTACTTGATATCAACTAAGTTCGGCTTGGTTTCACAATTTTAGTGTAACATAAATTGAGTGACCATCCTATTAAAAGTTCTTTCCTCCTTATAGAAAATTCATTTCTGAAGAATTTACAGTTGTTTAATTTTTGTAGGTTTGTAGTTTTTAAGGGGGTTCGTGTTTTTTTTGTTTTTTTTCTAAGATAATTAAAGCTTCTTCATATTTATAGGCCCTCACCACTTCAGAATGGCAGGTGCCTTCATGGAAATGTTTACGTCTCTGTGAATCTGTAAGCATTTTATTTCAATTAAATATTCAGTAGCAAAAAAATGAATCGACTGAATATTTGTACTTATCTTCTTCCTTCGTATTTCTCAATTATTGATTCAGTGTCAATTTCCTGCTGTAAAATTATGAAATAGGAATTATTTACCAGTACCAAATTCAAGGGTAAGGATTAGATTTGACTTGTCTCCTCTGTTGCATCTTGATCACAGTTTGATTATCCTTTATCAATTCTTTTTATCTGCAACGAACAATGTAAGGTCTATGAAAGCCTAATTCTCTTTCTTTCAGACCAAACTGGAAAAAGTTTGAAATCACATACATAGAGAGATCTACAACATTTATATTTCTACTTTTTATGACTTCATATTATAACACTGATGTCATAAGAGAACTTATCCTGATAACACTGATTCTTGTTTGAATCAGATGATAATCTATTTTATTAATCATACCATGCATAAAGAAAAAGCTAGCCAATGTGTGATAAATCTTGATGAGTCACAATGTTGAATGTACATTTTAGATCCAGCCACGTTTTTTTAGAATAAAGAATTAAAACTTTTCTGTAAACACTTTGAGAGTATGTATGCAAAAGCATTAAAGAGCTGAGTAAACTCAGACATTTCCAAGATCTCCCTAACATTTTGTAAAGGATTGCTCAGTGAATTTTTGCATTAATCTAATAGATCATTTAATACCAATATTGACACATTGAAATATTACCTTAAATGAATTCTTTACAGATTCTTTTGAAAAAGAATGAAACATTTTATTATATAAAAGCTGTTGTCATCAATTTTGATTGCTAGATTGCCTCTCAGTGACACAGAAAGACAGGTAACTAAAACGAAAAAAAGACGAATAACACAGTTACCCTCTAATTTTACCATCTCTCAGTGTCTTCATCTCCTCAGTCCCTGATTGTCACTACAAAAATTGTTTGGACTCTTTCTATTGACATCACGGCCTAAATTCATTGTTTTGTTTTTGCTTGTTCGTTCGTTTGTTTTTTGTTTTGTTTTGTTTTTTTAATTTTTCCCCCAATGCTCCCTCCATTCATAAGTTAGTTTCATACTTCATCATCCATACATTTCTCTGCCTCTATTTTATCCAAGTTTGTTGTTTTTTTTTGTTTTGTTTTTCCAATTAAAAGAATTTATTTGCAATATATACATTTATACTAAAATATATATTTGCATAATTTATCCATACATAAATAATTTTTTTGACAGGTATCGTGCTGGTTGAAATATATCATCATATATTAAATTTCTATCTTTGGGAAAAATCACTTAATGTACAAGGTAATCACAAAAAAAAAAATGCAACATCCTCCAAGTCTCTACTTCACCAAAATTCACTGATTTATATAATAATAAAAATAATTTTTTTCCCCCTTTCTTTTTCCTTCTCCCTCTTCCTCAGGTCCCTTGCCTCACTTCTGTCTCCTTTAATTTTTTAAATTTCCTGCCTCATCTAAAAATTTCTCAGCTTTCATCTAACCTTAACGTACTACAATGACTTCGAATAGAAAATTTGGAGTTACCTCCCTTAATTATTTTGTCAACTTTTGGCTGCTATCCTCAGTTGTATCCTAACATTAAAGAGTTATTTCCCTTTTAAATGTTTCCTTCCGTTACAAACATACAGTATATTGTAATAGTTTTGAGAATTATTTGTTGACTCATTCACATAACCTGTCTCATGGAGATTCGTTGTCCTTGGTAGATGTAGTGGTCTACTTCCCCCAGTTCTGTGTCCTCGATTCTTATTGTAGTATTTTTATCCCCGATGTGGTTGTTGCACATGATCTTCGTCTTGCTGAAGTTCATGTGTAGGCTGACTTTCTTGCTCGCTTCATTTAGTTCATCTATCATTACTTGGAGGTCTTGTAGGTTCTCTGCGAAAGGGGCAATGTCGTCTGCAAATCTGAGGTTATCTCCATGAGACCCTCAAAAGAAGAAGAAATCAAGCGAAGAATCACACTAGGATGGCAAGCCTTAAGCAGAGTGAGCTCAACCTTCAAAAGTAAGAAGATCCCATTAATCCTAAAGAGAAGGGTGTATAATCAATGCATCCTCCCAATAGTCACTTATGGAGCTGAAACATGGAACCTAACCAAGACACAGACCCGTAAATTGAGAACCATGCAACGTGCACATGAAAGAATAATGCTGGGCCTCACATGGAGAGACTACAAGACAGCACAGTACATCCGAGAGAAGACAAGAGTCAGAGACATCATAGAATCCATTAAAAATCTCAAATGACGGTGGGCTGGCCGTGTTGCAAGACTGGCAGACAACCAATGGACATCACGACTCACAACATGGATCCCCCGTGATCACATGCGCAACCGAGGCTGGCAGAATATTAGATGGAGAGACAAGCTAGACAAGTTCAGGAAGTACTGGCTCTGCGACGCCTATGATAGAGAAGTGTGGCAAATCCTGGGGAAGGTCTATGTCCATTGACGGATGTTAAAAGACGGATGATGATGATGATGATGATGACATAACCTGTGATATCATGGGTAGGATTTATTGAACAATTACATTGTCTGTCCATTAAGTATCCAGCCCTTTAATATTAACAGCAGTAGCACCTTCAAAATACTCCCCTTAGAATCTCTCATGCATATCTCAGAGTCACTTTTCTAAACATACAGTCTGCCATCAGCTATATCCTGTGTTCTCTTCAATCTTAACCATGGTCTGCAACATCCTTCCTTTCAACTGTGATAAGATGCACAGAACTGAATCTGGACTTTAGGAGGGCAGGCAGACTGGTGTGATGCAGAGTTTTACAAAAAGTGAAAAAAAACAAAAAACAAAAAAAACAGCGCAAGACGTAAAGGTCAAGAGATTTTTTACAATCTTTTTTTACCTAAAATGTCTTACCACTCAGTCTGCTTGTTGCACATTCAAAATCAGGAAAAAAGGAATCGTCAGGAATTAAGGCAAACTTTGATATTTTGGTTCATTTGAATCTTGAAATAACAAGAAGAAACTGATAATCAGTGACAGCACCAGGTCCAACTTCACCTGCAAATTTTTCTAGATTATTTCTCAGATATTTTCCAGATTATCCTTTTTGATTTTTCATAGTTTCTCAGATACATTGCGTCCCCAGAACTACAAAGCCCTCTGCAATTACAGGGGCTGTGAGTTCTACATGCTGTATCTGGTGGTAAATAAACCATGGTCTACTCTTTTTATATTCTAGATATTTAGTAATACAAAATAAGAGTATTTTCTGGTTTTCTGTCATAATTCTATATTCCAATAACAGCAGATTTTGGCTATCATAACACATTTGAGAACTGCTGTAATAACAAAATTGGCATTATAATCTGTGGACTAAATATATGGCAAGCAACGTATTTACTTTTTAATTTTCTCAGAAAAAAGATATAATCTCTGACAATTGTCTTGTGAGGATATAAAAATAAACATGCCATTAAAATACATGTATCATTAAGCAGCTGCAGCTAGAATGAATGACATCACAAGATATCACTGTAATTCAATCTTAATTTTAGAAAAAAAAGATGCAAATTTCAAAGTGCATTTTCTTGAGTTCCTGATTGAGAACTTTGAAATATTTGGTGCAAAATTTATTGAATTTTTGCCAGCTTTTTACAAATGGTACATTAGTTGAATGAATACCAGAAATTTACTCAATAAACAAAACGAACAGACACTGTTCAAAACTTGCAACATTGTTTACACAATTTTTGATGGCATTTGGCTAAGTTCATTTTGATAATAAAACTATCAGTTCCCAATTGATTGAAACAAAGTAATGTAAAGCTGTATAGAAATTTTAAAAAAGGCACTCTGAAAATGGACACTGATTGGTTTTCTTGTGCCTTGCTGCATTAATGTTTGTATCCAAAAGGTGTGTATCTATAAGTGTTTTGTTCATAACTTTACGCTTACAATATGAGATATTGAAAAAAAATGTTTCAACTTCTTAAATTACAAACACTTTTTCTTCTGTCACATTCTTTTATTTTGGAGAATGACTATAAAAAAGAATTGTGACCTAAAAAAGAAAATATTCCTTCTTCTTCTCCCACTCTCTTTGTGCTCCCTCTCTGATGACCGGAATTCACCAATTCAAATTTGGACTGAATGAAAAACTATTTGACATTTTTAGAACTGTCAACTTTCGCTGCTGTTTGAAAGAAAAAATTCCCAAACAATTTAATTCAGAAATAACCCAACTGTAGATATGACAAGGGAAACAACTGTAATTAAGTTACCTCCCTTGAATCCGGTTTCTATGTATTGGTTCTCGTCTATATATTTATTTTCATTGAGTAAATAATTGAGAAATATGTAGAAAATAAATAAGTACAAATATTTTGAGGAACTAAAAAGAAGTGTGGTCCCTCATACAGAATTAGTGGTATTGTTTTTTTATTCTTTCACCTCTCATTCTTCATGACTGGTCCTGAATTACAAGCAGTAATTATCGATTTTTTAGTTTTAGCATGTATCCAACTGAGTTGTTAGAAGAATGAGTAATTGGGTTCCAAAAGTTAAATGATGATTTCATCTACTCTCTGAAACAGGGACTGCACAGATGAATATGGAAAGAAGACAGTTAACCCATCCACACATAAGTAGCTGCTACTAGCTCTGTAGGAGAATCAGCAGATTGTCAGCTTAGTCCAGAAGGGGATATAATCCAAACTTTATCTCAATTTTACCCAACACAGGCATTTGAATTTAAAAATTGAGAGAGAGTCTTGAGGTAGAGGTTCAGTCCTAGCCTTTTCAGTGAAACCTCTTTTTAAATAATTTTCGTAACATTTTGAACTATGAAAAAGATTTTTTGAAAATTCTAAAAGGGGTAAAATATTGCTTTTCTTGGCAAGTTTTATTTTCATTTGCAAACTCATATTTTAGAGCTATTTTCCATGAAAGGAAGAATATAATAACATAAACAATTGACGCTTCAAATTGGTGAAACATTAGCAAAAACACCCAGCAGTCTTGAGGTTGACACTAAGACTGCTGGGCTTTTTTTTTCAATGTTCAACTAATTGGAAAAGTCATTCTAGGTACGATTCTCGTACAACGCAAATAAAGCCTTTCATAATTTTATTTATAAAGTCTTCCATAGGTTTATCCCTTTAAAAATTGTGTGAGTTCGGAGTAGAATGCAGAACAAAAAAAAAGCTCTTCAAGTTGGGAGTAGGATGCTAAACAAGGTGCATTTTGAACATCTTTAGTAGGATTATCAAGGTAGGTAATCTTCAATTTTAGCATTGTAAGGTGACCTCCCTTTATTAAATAATTCATAATACCTAAAGAAACATCTATCCATTTTCTTAATTTTCAAGTAGCTAATCACATTCGGAACTACGTTCCAGTAATTTCCATTTTTTGCTCACCGCTTGAGGAGACCACACATCAAAGTATCTAGCATAACTAAGGTAGTGTGAATGTTTCAAAACTTGATTTGGATATTTCAAATATGCTGGCCTTCTCCCCTCATCATATTAAATTGATTATTCTCAAGTAATATCTTGATTTGATCGCTATCAACCTTCACTGGTCTTCCCAACCATGCGACATCATTCAGTGAGAAATCTTTAGCATAAAATTTCACAAACCTTTTTTGAAACATACGTTTGTTCACAAATCCTTCTTCATAAACAGCACTATTTTTTTCCAACATTTGAGTTGCATTGTTACTTACACAATATGCCGAACGTGAAAATGTTG